>JAFMSR010000002.1:7932804-8450304 GCA_022818135.1 Saxidomus purpurata | reverse complement strand
ATTTTTTATATTTATATCTTACAGTAATTGACTACCTATGAGGTAGTTACAGGGTTGATCAATCTTGCAAGAGTGGTATTGAATTAGGATAGAGCCTAAAAATTTACTTGTGAGGATTTTTTGGAGGTCAATGGATAATGTAGGCTAGTCAAAATGCCAAGGTAAGGTTTTATCATTGATTTTGTGACTATGTTAATATAAGTGGAAGTTTAAATATAGATTTCATGATTAAATTACATGATTATTTATCTTATTAAAGGTAAAAGAAGTTGTTCAGTAAGCAAAGTTGCATGTCTTATATCTGGTTACAATAAAACTTGGCCAGACTTCATATACATGTAAAATCTTATTACAGGTATGGCCAGGTCCAACAGTATTTCCTGACTTCAGTAATGAGAAGGCTTTCACCTACTGGACCACACTGATAAAAGAATACACAAGTAAAATATTTGTGGATGGGCTTTGGATTGTAAGTTACATGTAGAACGTATTTTACTAGTTGAGAGTTGAACTTTTTAGCGCAGTGATCCATCCATAATGCATTAACTTGATTTCCCATTACATTGTATAGCTTAAAGGCATTGACTTCAAACTTGGAACATAGACAGATATCAATGAGGAGAAGTGCAGAACATAAGAAACACAACTCTTGCATAAATATCATTCTTTTTTTTTTCTACCCTTTTCCATAATTCTTTTTCCAGCCAATAAAGCAGTCACTATTCACAATAATTCTATGAAAATTTTTCATTTGAACATAGAACAACCAGTTAAAGGAAAAGTATACAAGAACCGTTCCTTTTAGTTTGAAGATTTGACGAATTATCTCCCGTGTTGAATTATAATTATTTTGATGATACACCTCGCTTACGATTCCTGACTGTCTTACAACAGCTTGGTACATAGAGAACTGCTATGTCTACCAGCAGGTGACATACCAGTAGTGTGTTTCTTATTATACAAGAACCCAAACACAATAAACTGGCAGTGAGTATAGACAGTGATTATATTTTTTGAATTTTATCTTTTATTCAATAAAATGTGCATAAACTTCTGGATATGCATCACATTCACCACAGACACAATTTATCCATAATTTCGACGCTCACATACATATAAAATTCATGTATTTCTGATCTTATACAGGACATGAATGAGATCGCCACCTTTGTTGATGGTTCCCTGGATGGGTGTACAACATCAAAATATGATTCTCCACCATATATACCAGGTAGGCTTGCACTATTGATTAGTTGTTCATCTCTAACACTGTTAATTTTCTTAAATGAATTGGTCAATCTATCAGTTAAGATGTTACCATAAAACGCTGAAAGGGATGGTGCTGTACATTAACTGTATTATGAATAGGAAGCAGTGTAGATCATGATCATTGCACAAGTTTGAAGGATGTTTATCATCTGCATTGAACTGAGCTGGCTTTATTAGGTCTAGTCTTTCATCCATAAGGAGTGTCTATGACCGACCCTAGCATTTCTCCCATAATACTGTTATAATGAAATATAGTTTTCTGATAGGAGAGCGTTTGCAGGAAAAGCCTCCCTCATGATTGCCATATAGATAATTTTGTAGGCCATATCTCAGGTAGAGCTGTGGTAAATTCTGCCTAGATAGCTTTTCCAAGGCTTTTCACCTATGGTCTGCATTGATTGGAAAGACAGACACAATACATGCCAATAGGTTAAAAATTAATAAGGCACTTTCAAGATGTAAAGATGTGCAGGTAGTTTCTTTTAATTATTAAGTATACCCTAAATGTTCTGTCAATTATCAGAAATCCTGGAACATCATGCGCAGAGCATGATAACACTGCACAACTGACTTTGTCACAAAAGCAGACATCAGAAACATTTGTTTCCAGCAGGATAAGATATAAAATTGACGGGATTGGTTTGTGCAAATCTTTTGATGTTTCTGTTTTTCTTTAGATTTATGTTTTGATGAGATACCAGATATTAACGAAATGTTTCAACTTTTGAAATAGCTGTAGACAAAGGTAGACTGTATTCAAGGACAATATGTGCATCAGCTAGACAGAAACTCTCCGTCCACTATGATCTACATAATTTGTATGGCTTGATGGAAACCAGGGCAACATATCAGTAAGTGTTTTGATTCTTTACCAGAGAGCCTTGAGATGAAAGTTTAAAAAATGTCTATGAGCCCTTTCTCAAATCAGTTTGTCTGTCTTTCATTTTGTACAGTACCATTAAATGTTCATAGGACCGCTCAGTGAAATTTTTCCAACTCCTTAACAAACTTTATAGACCATGGACTTGCAGACTCAGTATTCATAGTCTACACTGCCATGTGTCAGTTTCTGGTTAAGTTGGAGCAAAATTCTACTGATCACCAGTCTGTGGTTGTGTATGTAGAAGTTGACAAGCAAGCTTACCTCTATAATTGACCTGTCCATCTTTTGATTTGGTCGGTACCATTAATTGCTCATAGGGATGTTCACTGAAAATCAGACAACACATGGGGCGTGGAGATCCACTTTGATTAATATCTCAACTAGTCAAAAGAAGACTGGATGAAAAGGGGGGGGGGGGGGGGGGGGGGGGACAACCAAGATTCAAGATGTGATAGGGCTATAATTATCTATACTTGTCACAAACTGGTAGAATAACTTTGTCCCAGTAATTAGTAGAGTTTGAATGGGTAATCTCGATTAAAAACCAAAAAAAAAATTTAAGAGCTGTCAGTAGGACAGTTGCACCTCCTCAATTTTTTTTTGGTTTCTAGTGGGGAGTCACATAGCCAAATATGGAAAAACTTTGTTAACAGTTAAGAGCACACAAGACCTTTAACTTAGAAAGGTAAATGATTTCAAGCTCAAGTTAAACATTTTCACACGTTATGGAAGTTATCTTCTCTTGCTTACAGATAGGTCTCATGATGGTACATAAGTAACTCACAAAACTATCTTAACTTGTAATTATCTCAAATGGTTTCAATTGTCAACAAGGGGTGGACAAGAAATGAAAACCTTTTAACCTCTAGAGTTTCTAAGTCAAAAAGGGGCCATAAAGGTTCAAATAGGGAAAATCCTTGAACAGAATTACCTTCTCCTGCCCATGTTTGGGGATCATGATGGTAAACAAGTATTCCAACTTTCAAATTAATGGGATCTGGGGTCAAACAGTTTAGGTCAAAAGCCCAAATATGGAAAAACCTTGTTAACACGAGGTTCCGCCCACGCAAAGGGGGGGGGGGGGGGGGGGGGGGGGGGGGGGGGGGGGGGGATTGCAGAAAGGTGCAATGATTTCTAAGTCAACTTTGTAAAGGGCCTTAATTCTCTTAAACACAATCCCTGACAGAGTTACCTTCTCTTGCCTACAGATGGGGGTAATGATGTAAACAAGCATTCAAAGTTTCAAAGCAATATCTCAAAGGGTTAAGACAATAAGTTGATTTTACCAATATTCAATGCATTTTCTAAGTAAAAAAGGGGCATAATTCTGTCAGAAACCTTGACAGAGTTATGTACTCTTGTCTGTTGATGTAGGTCATGATGGTAAACAAGTATGGTTAGTTTCAAAGCAATACCATGAATAGTTTTGAAATAAAGTGGGGTGGTACAAAAAACTTAACCAAGGTGTGACACCAGCGCGGACGCTGACGCCGGGGCGAGTAGGATAGCTCCCCTTTTCTTCGAAATAAGCTTAAAAAGTGAGAGATTTCAACTCAAAATGTTTGAATAACTTAGATTTTTTTTTTTTATTTATTTTGATTGATGCGAAATATTCATCAATTTTACATTTAAGGGCTCTGAAGGTGTTACCACAGGGGAGAAGACCTTTTATAATATCTCGTGCAACTTTTGCAAGTCAAGGACATTATGGTGGCCACTGGACTGGAGATAATGTGGCCACTTACCATGATCTATACAGGTCTATTTCAGGTGAGTAGAAACCTTTATATCAAGGGTTGACCTTCTTTATTTCATGTAACCCATGACAGTTTTGCAGTCAACCCTGTGTTTGTGTTTTGTAGGCAGAGATTGTCTAAATGTTGCATAGTCAGCAAAACCAGCTAGCATGAGATGATGAAATAAGAAACCATTCAGAGGGTAGAAATTGTAAACTGGTCTCAAACAAATAACATCAGTTTTAGCTCATTTCTTTAAAGTAATCCAGTCAAAAATGGGATTGCCTTAACCTTATTCCTTACTTAAGCAAGCTGGACAATACACAAAGTTGCACAGCACTGTATATAACAAGACAGAAGACAAACATTTTGGACGCTATGCATTCCTTCTTTCAGCGATTTTGACCATGAACATGGCTGGTATACCCATGGTGGGTGCTGATATATGCGGCTTCAATGGAAACACTACGTATGAGTTGTGCCTCAGATGGTACCAGCTGGGAGCATTTTATCCTTTCTCACGCAGTCATAATAGCGATACAGTAGAGGTCTGTTCTATTTTAGTCACAGTGATTCTAACTTGCCATGTGCAAGAGACAGATGGCTTTTTTCTGAGGTGATGAAGGAGTCAAGTACTGCCTTATTTCAGAAACAGGGATTCCATAATTATAATTATTATGATAAGCTAAAATTTGTTTTAGTGTGGTCATCCAATTTTTTCAGACTCAAAAATGATTGTAATTTTCAAACCTTTTTCACAGTAGAGCTTCAACAATATTGTTTACACATAAACAAACCTATTTACTAGTAAACAAACCTATAAATAATTTAAATCCAAATACACTTTCAGAAAAAATAGCTTTGAAAGACTTTTGCATTTTCAGGCAAGGCAGATAATTTGAACGGTGTACTTGTCTGCATTTTGGTAGGAATAGGCTTTTGCAGCCCGTTCGAGTATAGGATGGTATGCCATAGGCCTACTCATGAAAACATGTCTGGTGCAGCTGTCGTCTTAGAAGTTATTTGAATTATTGCAGGACAAATTAATTGAGAACAGTTATCATGTATGTGACAAAATAAAATACACTTAAACATCAGTGCAGTTGTATGTCTGCCACAGAACTGAGGGTCTAATTGATTTTGTTTCCTGCTTTAACAGAAGAACCAAGATCCAGGTGCTTTTGACGATTTCTTTGCTGCAAGTGTAAGAGATGTATATCTCATCAGATATTCACTGCTGCCATACCTCTACACTCTGTTCTTTGAGAGCTACAAGAATGGAACACCTGTTGCTAGAGCCATGTTCTATGAGTGAGTTACTTTTTGGCAAAAATGATACAAGTGTGTAATAAACTGTGAAGTTGAACCTTTTCAAAACATCATCTGGAATTAAGCAGGGACTTGTTTTAGTCGTACCCTTCTTGCAGAAGTGATTCTGGCTTTACAAACAGTGTAGATCATGATCAGCCTGCAAATTTGTGCAGTCTGTTCATGATCTTGTACTCTGATATTCAGCCAGCTAGTTTTCAAGGGAGAATCACTTTTACCAACTAATGGTACAGTCTAAATTGAAAGATGAACAATTCAAATTGATGTATAACTTTGCTTCTTTATGCCAACCAAGGCTTGTGGGTCTATGAGAGGTGATTATTTTTTACTTCACATGCTTTGTCACATATTTTGTGTCACATCTTTTGTGAGCAAACTTGAGGATGGCCAGATATAAATTTAGAGTAATTGGGTTCAAGGTCACTGTGGCTAAGATGGTCAAACCAATACCTTTTGAACAGCAAACCTAAGAATTCAACATTCAGCAATTCAATAGTTACAGATGGATATTTTTTACTATTTTATGCATGTCTGTAAACATGTTTTTTGTTTTTCGTTGTTTTGTAGGTTTCCAACACATAAAGACACTTATCAAGTTGACTGGCAGTTTATGTGGGGACAAGCTCTCCTGATTGCACCAGTACTTAAAGAGGTACTTTCAGTTTCAATGTATGATTTTCTTCATCTATGTGCATGCGGTATGTTTATTTGCAAAAATTGAACTACTTGAGAACCATTTCAAGATTGTTTGTTGAATCCTGCAGGAACTAGGGTTTTTATGAAGCAAAAGCATACAACTCTACTAATTAGCATATGCTTGTTGTTGTGTAGAGAGAAATGTGTCCATTCAGATGCTTGTTGTGTAGAGAGAAATGTGTCCATTCAGATGCTTGTTGTGTAGAGAGAAATGTGTCCATTCAGATGCTTGTTGTTACTTTAGATAAGCTCAGTGACAGCTTCCAAGCATTATGTGTAGAATCCGTGTTGAATGAAAGGACTGTTGAAGTCATAGTCTTCTAACACAGCAGCTGGCAAGGTTCGACTGTTTGATGCCAGACTCAGAACCATTGTTGTGGCAGTGCCTGTCCCTCACCAGTTGATATTTATAGTGGTATGAGAACAAATGTACTTACATTATTAGCCTGCTCTGTATATGTTCACCTGTATCATGATTATGTTAACTAATTTATGAAATTTCCTTCAATTCAACAGAATGCTCAGAAAGTTGAAGTATACTTACCAGCAAACAGTCTGTGGTACTGTTTCTACTCCGGTTATAGATTTGATGGAAAAGCTAAAAATGTTACGTTATCAGCTCCGTTAAATACTATAAACCTTCTGGTACGTGGCGGGACTATCATTCCTATGCAAGAACCTGCCCTTACAACTGTTGAAAGGTGATTGTTATTGGCTTATTTTGATGATATAAATGATTTCACAGGACTTGACGCTCCTTTTAACCATATTTCAGATAATTTCGCAGCTGACTTTCTCACATAAAGAAACACTGTTGGTAGCAGGGCTCAAACCCATTCCGAAAACCGGACCTTCCAAATACCGGAAACTTTCGAAAAACGGACGATTTTCAACGTCCGGAAATTTCCCTCTCTATTTTCTATGTAAAACGTACTTCCACTACCGGAACTTCCAAATTCCGAATATCGGACGATATTTTCGTCAATTTTAACTTATCTCAGTACAAATTGTCTTCCAAAAACCGGACACTACAAACACTCGGATCATGAATAATTGCCTCCGGCAAAGTGATTGCCATTGTTTGGCCAATTAGCGGTTATCGTTTATTTTGACACGCGTTAGAATCACAACCTGTCAATCAAAGGATTAAATATTAAAGGTTTATAATTGGAATTTGACCATGTAATAGATTTGTTTGAAACTTTAACATCTAATCATTTACACTTATTTATGTTCACTTAGCGCTTAATTCAAGTAAGACTTTCACTGGAGGTATCTTTAAAATTTGATTTCCCTATCCTGGTTGCCCAACCAAGACAGAGTTATTTTATCATAAGTAAAAATTTGATACTCACACTTTGCCTGCAGAAAGATATAAATATAAGACCTATTATATTATATTTGTGAAATATTTGCATTAAATATTATATATTTAGATGGAATTCACTAGAAATTCAAGTTTGAAAAGATATTATTACCTCCCTTTACCTATCTTGGGTCGCACCCAAGATAGGTTGGAAATAAATCAATTCAGAACCTACACGTAGGTTTAAAACTTGCATTTTGGTTTAGAATGTTAAGATATTTGTAAATCTATCCAATTCAAATGTAAAAGTAGAAATTATATTGAAATAAAAAAGAAATACTCAACGTTTTAAATACTTTCATATTAAAGGGGAGTAATAACAAAATTTCATAAAAGTTAATAAAATGTAAATTTCTGATAATAATAATTGTCATAAAATGTTGCTTAAAAGTAATTGACCACCTTTAACATAAGACTATAAGTATTAGATAATGATATCGAATTGAAGAAAGGATCAGCGGATTAATGTTTGATGTTTACATAAACATCTTCAAACACCAATTAATTCTAATTTAGTTATTATTAAAAGTATGATTTATTTATAAAATTAGACCTAACAGTGGTTTTGTTAATTACATATCTCAGACTGTCGCGACTTCAAATTCTGAAATAAGTTAGTGAAAATTGAACAAATCTATTTTGACGAGAATATCAATAAAATGATGACATTTTATGAAATTGTATCATTTTGATAATAAAAATGCCCGAGACAACTCCGATACGTTGTAGAATTGATTTGTCGCTGAAGGACAGGATCAAAATAATTTGTGAGTCTCAACTGGTTCCAAAACCAACTCTTGATGTGTGTGTTTTATTTTGAAATTTATTTGACATGATATTGATTGAAAAATCGTTTTCTTGAAGTACAAATGTATCTTATTTTCCCTGAACACGTCCCGATTTGAACTTTATTTGAGAACAGTGTTCTGAATTTACAATTTAAATCACTTCTATGCATTAAAAACTAAGGACTTTTAAGACCAAGATGGACCTTTGGTTATCTCTCCCCTTTTCACTCCTAATCACCCCAGTCTTCCAAATACCGAAAACTTCCAAAAACCGAACTTTTCTGCAGGTCCCGTCGGTGTTCGGTTTTCGGAAGTTCCACTGTACCTGCAATCAGTGAGAGGTTACAATGATTTAAACAAAATAAGTCGGACCACTGATGCGCTATTTATGAGGTATCCAGGAATATAGAAATCGCTATATTTCATTTACTTACAGAGACTAGAATAGTGCACTCTTGAGTGACTGTGTTTGAAAACATGTTTTAAATTTCTATTTAAAATGAAATAGCTCTATGCAGTGCTACAGAAACACTTACCCAGTTTTATATTTGTAACAAAACAGGTTGAAAAGTATAATTTTGTTTGAAGATATACTTATGTCTTATATAAATCTATTTTCAGCTGTAAAAATGACTTTTCGTTGTTGGTGGCTGTTGGAGCAGATGGTTCAGCAAGTGGCTCCCTCTATAGTGATGATGGAGACTCACAAAGTAGGTCACACTGCAGCTAACTTAAACATAGTTATACAGGATAATATAATGTAATGATTGAAAATAGATGTTCTTATAGCAAACACCAAATTACCAGCTCAAGGCTTTGTACATTACAACTTTTCTTTTCAATTAAAGTAGAGAACTATTGTTTCAACTGCTTTAGGTAAATGCTATAAGAAAATAACTGCCCTCCATTTCTACCATGTAAATTGAGATAAAATTGCAATATAAGATATTTGATTGAAACTATCAATAATCATTTAACTTAAGTAAGTTTTGTATCTTTGACTTCCGTCTCATTTTTTCCCAAGTTGATTTTAGTGAATTCAAGATTCATTGACACTGCAATTTCTACTTACATGTAAGGTACAATATGTATTGAATTAAATGTTCATAAAAGTGGTAATGCTCAATAAACATTTACATTTCTAGACCATGTTACTCTTGCAGGTATTTCAAAGAGTAATCTCCCTTTGGTACTTCAGATTTGTCTGATGGACAGCTGTCATTGATTATTTAGCAGTAACGCTGATAGGGGCAAGTGATTCTGTTTGTGTGAACAGTGCAGATCATGACCAGACTGCACTATATAATCAGCAGTGTTTGCTATACAGTCAATTTTCAGTAAGCAGTCATTTGAACAGTTAATGGTAGTGTCCAAATTGACAGAGGGGCAAATCTGTTTAGAAAATAAGCAGGGTCAAGGTTAAGAACATCCTTCACCTTCTTGATATCCTGTTCATGTAATGATAATTGATGCAATATATTATTTTATATTTCAGAATCTTTTGAAACAGAGGCATACACATCTGTGTCATTTTCTCTTGAAAATGTGAGTACCAAATTTAATCATATATGTAAACAAACTTACATGCAGACACTTGTAAAGAATGTAATAGATCAGTTAAAAGTATGCCGACAACAAGAAATAAAATCTACTGCATTGTAGTTTTGTTTGCCTGTCTTTGTTTAATCAGTAATATTTACCTGTATCTTTTTCTTCACAGCGGAGGTTACATTCGAATGTCATGAAAGCTAGCTATTTAATCAGCCCATTGCTGAAGAATATAACCATATATGGAGTGGGAGCATCACCAGTTACAGTCAATATGAATGGAGCAGCTCAATTGTTCAAATATAATTCCACTTTAAAGGTAAATTTAGAACTATTACTGTATGGACCTGTTGAATTTACAGACTGTTACAGACTTGTACACTTCCTACTGGTATCAACTACTCTATGACTAATATTCTTGACAGTATGGCCAGTACTTTAGATCAAAGAAAGATTGTTGAACAGGAAATGAAGTAATAAACAAGCACTTGTAATATTCAAACCTAAATTCTCCTGGTTAAAAATCAAGAACTGTAACCCTACACCACTGTGACTCCCTTAATGTTCTGTTTTATAATAATTTAGGTACACACTTTACTGTTAAACCTGATATTTTAAGTAATTACTGTAATTTAAACAGTGGGCCAAACTCCTCCTTCAGGTTTTAAAGGATTTCATTGAATATTGGCTCATGCAATCATCAGGAATAGTAGATGTGCAAGACACAATTTTTGTGTACATCTATGTGAGTTATGCTCTTTTGAACATTTCTATTGCTTCAATTTCATTATACCCCCAAACGAAGTTTAGGGGGGTATATAGGAGTCACCCGGTGGTTGGTCGGTCGGTTGGTTGGTCGGTCGGTCGGTCGGTCGGTCGGTCGGTCGGTCGGTCTGTTGCATTTTCCTTGTCCGGAGCATAACTTGAAAACTACTTGTTGGAATTCAATACAACTTCATACAATGATCAAGCACATTGAGAGGAAGTGCAGTGCACAAGAACTATAACTCCATCTTGACTAATTACAGAGTTATTGCCCTTTGTTAGTTTTCCTTGTCTGGAGCATAACTTGAAAACTACTGGTTGGAATTCAATACAACTTCATACAATGGTCAAGCACATTGAGAGGAAGTGCAGTGCACAAGAACTATAACTCCATCTTGACTCATTACAGAGTTATTGCCCTTTGTTACTTTTCCTTGTCCGGAGCATAACTTGAAAACTACTGGTTGGAATTCAATACAACTTCATACAATGGTCAAGCACATTGAGAGGAAGTGCAGTGCAGAAGAACCATAACTCCATCTTGACTAATTACAGAGTTATTGCCCTTTGTTGCTTTTCCTTGTCCGGAGCATAACTTGAAAACTTCTGGTTGGAATTCAATACAATTTCATACAATGATGAAGCACAATGAGAGGAAATGCAGTGTACAAGAACCATAACTCTATCTAGAGTATTTTCAGAGTTATTGCCCTTTGTTATTTTTTCTTCTCCAGAGCATTCCTTGAAAACTACTGGTTGGAATTCAGTATAACCTCATACAATGGTCAAGTACATTGAGAGGAAGTGCAGTGCACAAGAACCATAACTCCATCTTGACTCATTACAGAGTTATTGCCCTTTGTTACTTTTCCTTGTCCGGAGCATTATTCGAAAACTTCTGGTTGGAATTCAATACAACTTCATAAAATGGTCAAGCACAATGACAGGAAGTGCAGTGCAAAAGAACAATAACTCTATCTTGACTCATTTCAGAGTTATTGCCCTTTGTTACTTTTACTTGTCCGGAGCATTATTCGAAAACTATTGGTTGGAATTCAATACAACTTCATACAATAGTCAAGCACATTGAGAGGAAGTGCAGTGTACAAGAACCATAACTCTATCTTGACAAATTACAGAGTTATTGCCAAGAACAATATCTCTTTTTAGTTTGTTTGCAAGGTATTCTGTTACTACGAACTTTCTCAGTTTATAAAGCAGTCTTTTGGGGGTATTAATCACATTTAGTGATAGCTCTAGTTTAGTTTAGCAGCTAATTCCTTCAGTGTAAAAAAATTGCAATGGATATTGGCACAATCATGAATAGTAGTTGTGCCAGACACAAATTTTGTGGGAATCCAACAAGGTCTTGCATAACTGGAGTTACGCCCCTTTAAACTAAGACAATTCTATTCTTTTAATTTCATGTAGCATTGGTAGTTTATGGAGCAAATTCTTCATTCAGTTTTGAAAGGATTGCCATGAACATTAGTACACATTATTATCATGGATTGTAGACTTGCAAGACACAATCTTAGTGTGTTTCCATCAATTTATCAAATTATGCCCCTTCAAACTAAGACATTAATCTGTGACAAAGCGCCCATGTGGGGTATTTAATCACAACAGTGATAGCTCAAGTTTTTAATGTCTTTCTTGGACCATAGTTCACAAACAAGCTTTGATTTATGAAATAAATGTATTTTTCTTTTTGACATTTTCAGGTTTTAGAAATAGCATATCTATCACCAAAAGTTAATTTGATGAAACCATTTGTACTTGACTGGACATAGAGATATGGCTGAAATAGAAACCAGAGGACATAAGGATTTGCAGTAGAATGTAAACAATTGAGTTCCGAGATCTGTGATACTTTGATATGATTTCCTAGAGTGAACTGTCTTTTAAAGATCTAGTTTGACTGGTTTCACATCCATGTACATACTTTTGGAGGCTTTAAAAGTCCTTTATATGTCAAGGTCATGCTGTTATATAGTTTATGCATCTGTGAATTTTGGTGTGTTGTTTGTCCTCACTTTTGTTTTCATAAAGCAACATAGATTACGGACTGTACCTTTTTAGTTTTGCTAAAAACACATTTATTTTATGCATTTATCAGTCATTCATCTTGCATTGATATTACAAATATATTTAGATTGTATCATATTTTTGCTCAAAGCATAATCTCACTTGCTGGACATACTTGATATTGGCCTAAACTTAAATTGACACAACAGTTACCAGAACATTGTTATAGTTATGTCTGTTGTAAACTTATGTACCGATAGTGATTGGTAGGCATATAATGCAGTGCCACAGTAGGTTTTGCATGTAATGCTGCCCTTTGATACCATTGGTACAAATGTATGTCTAAGAAGACAATACGAAGTTGAAGTTATATTACTCTTCAAAATGGCCATATTGACTTATGGTCAAGAATATGTTAATTACACAGTAGATGCTTTACAATCATGTAAGTTTAAGCAAGTTATTTCTCTTATTGACAGATACACATTGAGATAAACATAACCGAAAGGGTGGATTTTTTTTTTAACTAGGATAGTCAAAAAAGATTTTTACAGATTTCCTCTATATTCAATGTGAATGTAGTTACGGTTCAAAAGATAAACTAATTTGTTTTTTCTTAATTATGTATTTAATTGAAAATTGATTTTTGTTTTCTTCAAATTAGTGATAAAAACTACTTTAATAAAGCATTTAATTTGTTAGATATTCAAAAATCGTTTATTGTCTTGAATATTGTAAGGTCTATACAAGGTTTTATGTATGACAATTGATAGAAAACTGTTTTGATGACTGTATTGACTGAATGACATTGTTAATTATGAAATAATTGTTATTATTTTTATATTCAAAGATCCAGCTACATGAATGCATTGTAGAATTTGGACTCGTACATGTTCCCTTCATGCCTGAGAGATTTTTATACTATCTGTGATTTTCAGACACTCTAAACTGAACATTGTTAAAGTCAGTGAACAATTGCAATTGAGACCCAAGTTATCATTAGTGTTGTATGAAATGTTTGCAAATATCATTGTTAAGGATGTAAAAGATAAACAGTTTTCAGTGAACAGTGTCTGCTCTTATAGCATAATAGAATACAAAGATAAATGATTAGTTCCGGTATAATGTGTAAATCTTACTTCATTTAATGTATAAGCCTTCTTCTTTCAAGCAGTTGAAAAAACCTGTACTGCTTGGGGTGATATTTCCGGACAGGAACTATTCCCGGACACCCCCATTTAAACGCTTTACTTATACATATTGTTTTGATCCAGCACAAGCAATCTTTCAGACTCTTGCTTTTTGAAAGTTGAACAACACCCATTTGTTTCTTGTGAGTATATGGCAACAAAAATGCAAAACAAACTAACTTGCACATCGTTTTTACTGTAAACATGCTTGGGGAAAACGGTATAACTGCGCATGCGCATCATGCAACATTTTGAAGAGGCACTGGACGTGCACTTTAAATTGTTAGCGTTGCTGTTCTTGGTCACAGACAAACATAGAATTCAATAAAAGAACATATCAAACCTCTTAAAGTTAGGTTAACAATTTTTGCACCGAAAATGTTATGAATTATAATTAACTTTAAAAAAGACTGAATACGCTATAGGAGGTTTTAGTGTGACGTCACATCCGGGAGTTTTCGTTACTAAAAATAGCCTGGCCTTCAACTGCCATATGCTGAATGTGTATCTATACAATATAGACATTATTTATCGCCAAAATAAACTAAATTCCAAAGTGTCCGGAAATGTATCCTGTGGTTAGGTTAAAAACATACCATAAAATATACCCTGTCGGTGCCCTATTTAGTATAACGGAAGTTGTCGAAGAAAAAACGTAAATATAGTCTTGTGGAGGATGGGATGAGGTATGTATGGTGAACATTAGGTCCAGTTTTGTTAAATAATAAGCCTTACGTCATTTAGAAAACTTTGTCATTTTCGTCCGGAAATAACTCTATGCAGTAAACACATTTTGACTCTTTTTCATCATTCACAAAAATAGTACAACTGATGCTATCTGGTACCAATTTCTGGAAAATTATATAATCTTTCTTTGATCAGTCCCTGTGACAGAAAACCTGGTTATACAGGCATTGTGTTTAAACTAGCTGTACGAAATTTTGGGACGGAATCCGCCCAGAAGTGGGACCTATTTGGAACGGAATTAGGAGTTTCCGGGCGGAACTGAGATGGAATAAATAATTCCGTCCCGAATTGGAAACTTTACTCATTTTTCAATCAAATGGTGACATTTTGTAAGTTAGGTACCATAAATAACTTCACTATCAACTTTATTAAAAAAAAATCTTAAAACATTAAAATGCATGTCACAGCCCATAAAACATTAAAATAACATTCAAAGAATTAAAAACTAGAATACATGTACATTGGGATTAAATGTCAGCATCATCCAGTGCGACGTTACGATAACACGTGAATTTCAGAATACAGACCATTAACAGTAAAACTTATGTTCGTTCTGTTCAGTACTCTAACCACATTAATAAGACCCTTCACTTAAAGAAGGCAGTCATTACTTTCTGTTTAAACTTAGTTTTTTCCTTCAAAATCTTATTTTCAGTCAACTGTATTAAAATATGAGACATTTCAAGGTATTCTTGATCAAAATGAGCTCAATCTTTTTACTCGCCATTAATTCCATTTGTTTATGTTTAGGACTTGAAGACAATAGGTCTTCACTGCAATGACGTTTCCTGGATAAATTCCGACATGGTGATTTTAAATCCTCGCTAAAATTCCGCTGTCTAGGCGTAGTATCCATGATTTACTTTGACACAAAATGTAAAATGAGGTTCGATTGTTTTGCTAAATTTTGAACAAATCTGAGCGAAATGTTTTAAATATGGATCGATTTTATAAATCTAACTATCTTGAGATAAAATCAAATTATCAGCACGTTTGATAGACAAATTGTATTGTGTGGCATTAGGATCAATTTACAAACTAACTTGCACTTATTTTTTATGACCGACTGTTTCAAATTTGATAATCGCCACAAATTTTTTTCACGCCTTCAACACATTAGACCGCGACCAGATTATTGAGAGTCATTTTAATAAACAATATCGTAATTGGACCAAAACTATCGGCCAGAATTCGGAAAATTGAAGGACCGGATTTTTGGGGGAATTTTAACATTAGTGTCAATGGAGAAAAAAAGGGCGGAGAAAAAACAGCAGGATTTTTTAGGTATCCGGTTTTTTAGGGGTTCGGAATTTAGTGGGTCTACTGCATATGTTCCTTAAGTTAATCATGTTTGTCTACAGACAGTTTTTGTAGTAATGGAAGAAGATGTCATAGAAAGATACTTTTGAAAACTGCTTAGAGCTGCTTAAAGCACTTCATGTATTTGTTGTTGAAAATTATTTGTGTGTTGTCCATCCATCCTTATGTCAGTCAGGCTTTTCCTACCATAGTCATATCTTTGTACTGGTTGGTAAGATTTTATTTAAACTTGACAGGAATATAAGTGTAGGAAAATGATGCTCAACAATATAGCACAACTTAAGCCATTTGTTACTTTAAAATACAGATCTTATACATGTAGATGTAACACTCTCTAATTTTTCTTGTTTCATTTATCATGTGCCATACAGTTATTTCTTGCCACACTTTACATTTGTACTGGTACTGGTTTTACTAAAATGATCATTGTAAATTTGTTAATCAAAAGCTAAATGCAGAAGTGTCTTATCTGCTTCTATTTTTATATACACTTACAGTAGTTTAGCATTCACCCCATGTAATGTCTTTACATGTAATTACAATCGGGTACGGTAAACTCTGTTTATAACGAACTCCTTGGGAACATTTAAATTTATTCTTTATTTGAAGAGTTTGTTTTATCTTATCATTTATATATAAAGTAAAGAAAAAAAAATGAGGGCAGAGAAAATTTGTTCCTTATATCCGGATTTTTGCTATATCTGGATTTATTATATATGAAGTTTACTGAACTGTTTTTGACAGCCTGAAACGAGTATTCAGTGCACATGTAATTATGGATTTTATTTTCTCTATTTGCAGTTTAAACGATTAAATTAATTTGTCATTGAACACCCCTATGGGTATGGAATGGTACTGTTCTACTTAAAAAAAACATGTACTACTAGGTTTAGTATCATAAATTCTTGTATAAAGATACAGGAGTCTTTCAGTGTTATGACTACAGTTTAGTATGTTTATTGTCATAAGATGAACAGTAAGAAATGTTTTCTTTATGAAGCACAGTTGTATTGTTGCAAGTACTATAGTGTCTATAGGATTTTCTTTGATGCATCTGTATGAAATGTACTGTAGTTGCAAAGGTCTCAAGTGTTTATTTTAGCACATAACGGGCTAAATTATTCATGCTGATGCTGGTAACACAGTGGTAGTGTGTTAGCCTCAGGATTGATGGGTCCAGGGTTTGATCCCCACCAGTGCCTTTGCAGTAATTCACATTGCCTTTTTCTCTTCAGGTTTGATTCTGTTTGGAATAGGTCTCGGGAGTGATTGATCTAAGTTACTAGACATTGTTTTGCAATAGAGTTTACTTAATAAACTAAATATAATAGAGAACATATTACATGTATTTACACTTATTTAGCATCAAAGACATTGTTGCACCAGTGTTCCTCAATGTCATGCAAGGATCAACCATGTTTTATCAATGCATTTCTAGTTTAAATACTAAATTGTTGTAAGAGTAAATTGATCTAAAAAGAGAATTAAATTCTGCACACTCTGTTGTGAGTATTTTGTATTTCTTTACTCCTCAGTCATAAAAGTTGCATATTGCTCAAGGAGAACGCCTCTTGTGTTCTGAAGAAATGTTCACAGTAAATTCATTTTGCAAAACCTATAGATATCACAAATGCTCATTGAACTGGATAACATCCTGTGAAAACCTGCTATAAGTGAGTTGTTAAACAAGACGGCCATGATGGCCCTATATCGCTCACCTGAGTACTGGTGCACCTGTTGCTAAGGAAGTCAGCCTGGCAAGTTAGTGGTTGCTATAGGAACTCATTGGAAGCTAGGTTTCTCCTTTAACTCCATATAAAGACAAGGGACCCCCACCTGCAGGTGTCACTTTTGACCCAGGGGCATGATTTGAACAAACTAGAGGACCACTAGACGATGTTACACACCAAATATCTAAGCTTTTGGAGAAGATTTTTAAAGTTTTTACTCTATATGTCTATGTAAAACAAGTGACCCCTTGGGTGGGACCAATTTTGACGCCAGGGGCACCCAGTTTAATTACTGGCCGGGGCACTGGAAATTTTAGAAACACTTTTCAGTGTTTCCCACCTATCTGAGATGAACTGGTTATTAACCCAGAGGTTTCACCTCAAGTGCATCAGTGCTATACACCAGGCATGTAAAAGAACCAAGGGGTATATTTGTAAGAGCTAGGGTCTGGTACCCCGATTCCCTTGTATCTGCTTTTGTCCTTAAAAAAGGACCACAATGGAAATAGTAGCTTGCTCTTAATTGTGTTATTTAAAGTAGTACCTGGTACTGAAAAATACATGTACAAACATACACTAGACAATGCTATAAACTAAATATCTTGGCTGTAGGCCTAGTGGTTTTGGAGAAGATTCTAAAAGCTTTTCCTCTTGAAACCTATGTAAAATAAAGTGACCCCCCAGGCAGGGTCAATTTTAACCCAGAAGTTATGATTTGAACAATTTTGGTAGAGGTCCACTAAGCAATGCTACAAGCCAAATATCCAAGCTTTAGGCCTTGTGGATTCGGAGAAGAATATTTCTTAGGTTTTTCCTATTTGTAGCCATAGCAAGCAGAGTTCTGCATTGCATGGAATTCTTTGAACACTTATTGTAGAGCTTCATGCAAGGAACATGCTTGTGAAGTTTCATCAGCATTGGCCCAGTGGTTTCAATGATGTTGTTGGAAGTTAAAGTCAATGGACAACGGACAATCATCCATCCTAAAAACTCGCCCTGGCACAAAGTGCCAGATGCGCTAAAATCTTTGTTGACTAGATTCTTACTTGAGTGAAGATATAAGGCCATTATTATCTTCTTGTCTTAGCTCCAATGAGGACTTGTGCTCAAGGAGAGTTATTGTGACCATTTACGTGACCATTTACTTGACCATTTACTTGACCATTTACTGTCCATTGTACGTGAAAAGTCCATTCACCAGACAACATCTGAAACTCCTGTGCCAATGTTGACCTCTGGTTGAACAGAAAGACTTAAAGAAATCTTGAAAAGCAGAAGGCCAAGAGCTTTATTTGAAATGAAGCATTGTGTTGAGTACCTTTATGAAGATTGTTCAAATCAAGACTTCCCCCAAACAAGTCAAAATTGACCTGTGGGGGTCACTTGATTTTACATGGGCTTTTATATGGAAAACTTTAAAAAAATCTATTCTCTGAAACAACATACTTATTTGTTATTTGGCATGTAGCATTGCTTAGTGGACCATTACCAAAATTGTTCAAATCATGACCCCCGAGGGCAAAACTATATGATATGACTGTTGACCTTGTATTATAACAAATGGCAGCCAGGTGAGCGATATCGGGCATTGATGGCCCTCTTTTTATGCCCCCGAAGGGAGGCATATTAAAATCGCACCGTCTGTCCGTCCATCCGTGCGTCCCCACTTACAAATTGTGTCCGGACTGTAACTCTGTCATGCATTGAAGGATTTTAAAATAACTTGGCACACATGTCTAGCACATCAAGACGACGTGTCGCGTGCAAGACCCACATCCCTACCTCAAAGGTGAAGGTCACACTTGGAGTATGAAGGTTATGGAATCCTCTATATATGCACACATTCGTGTCCAGACTGTAACTTTGTCATGCATTGAAGGATTTTAAAATAACTAGGCACACATGTCTAGCACATCAAGACGACGTGTCCGTGCAGACCCACGTCCCTAGCTCAAAGGTCAAGGTCATACTTAGAGTTTGAAGGTAATGGATTCCTCTATATATGCATATATGCACACATTCGTGTCTGGACTGTAACTTTGTCATGCATTGAAGGATTTTAAAATAACTTGGCACAAATGTCTAGCACATCAAGACGACGTGTCGCGTGCAAGACCCACGTCCCTACCTCAAAGGTCAAGGTCACACTTAGAGTTTGAAGGTAATGGATTCCTCTATATATGCATATATGCACGCATTCGTGTCCGGACTGTAATTTTGTCATGATTTGAAGGATTTTAAAATAATTTGGCACAAATGTCTAGCACATCAAGACGACGTGTCGCGTGCAAGACCCACATCCCTACCACAAAGGTCAAGGTCACACTTAGAATTTATAGGTAATGGAATCCTGTATATATGCATACATTTGTGTCCAGACTATAACTTTATTATGCTTTGAAGGATTTTAAAATAACTTGGCAAAAATGTCTAGCACATCAAGCGGATGTGTCCAGGCAAGACCCAAGTCCCTACCTCAAAGGTCAAGGTCACACTTAGTGTTTAAAGTAATGGAATACTGTATGCATGATTCTCTGTCATGCATGGAAGGATTTAAAATTACATAGCACATTTATTGAGCACATGGAGAGGACACAGACTGTGAGGCACCTCTTTCGGGGGCATTCGTCACTTGTGAGGGACAGCTCTTGTTTTTCTATTTGTTGCCATAGCAACCAGAGGTCTGCAGGGAATGAAATTCTTTGAACAACTTTGGTAGAACTTCATGCAAGCAATATCCCGGCTGTGTCCTCAATATTGGCTTAGTGGTTTCAGAGATGTTGCGTAAAGGAAATGGGGAGGGGACAGACACACTTTGTGCCAGGTGAGCTAAAACAATGACAAATATACGACCTGACTCTGATCTCTAGTTTGATAATCCTTAAGTTTCAATGCACTATTGTAACAGCCATCAGTTTCAATGCACTATTGTAACAGCCATCAGTTTCTGCCATTTTATTCAAAATGTATTAAAGTAAATAAGGATGATTTTGACAGTTCAACAACCAGCACTATTCTTTGAACAGTCTAAATGACAAACATGTAAAAGTTAAAGAACCCATCAATCATGCTTTATATTATAATTATTAACTTACTATTGTACCAAGAGCATTGTCTATTATCTATTAGTTGTCCTTTAAATGCACATAAGACAGCCTTTGGTATCAATCTTCCCAAAGGATTTCAACATGTATATGTTCCATTGAACCTGCTTTTTCTTTATCAAAGTTTGTTAAATAGAAACTTTTTTTAAGTTTATGTCTAGTCTATATCCCACTGTGAAAAGATATTGTTAAACAGCTGTTTGTCATAACCGTACATGCATACAAAATATCTCAAAAGGTTGCTGCTGTAATCCACTTCATTTGACAGTATCTCTAACAAGTATGTCTCTCTAAAATTCAATAAAATTGACACTGTTTATGTCTTGATCCAGACTTGGTAAGTTGTGCACTAACTGTTCACTTAAATGTTGAACTGGCTTGAGAATCTGTAACTGAGAGTCGGACGTAAATGATCCACTTTGAGAATCTGTATCTGAGAATACATGAACACTTGGCACACAATGTCTCTTAAAACTTTCATTAACCTCTGTCTGATAACCCATATCAATGCTTTTCAAGTCCTCTATTCTAGGTTTATTTCCACTATCAGTCCAAGAGTTCTCTGTCATTCTTTTACTTGAATTTTGCACAGATGAAAACGCACCTGTTTCTTCCCTTTCAAACTGCATTTGAGAGGAACCATAAATGTGAGTACCAATTTTGTTATGATGTTCTGAAAGTAGCCCTATATCCGGCTGACTTTTAATCATGTTTGAATTAATCTTTCTGTTAGATTTTAGTTTTGGAGGTGTATAACTTTTGTCCTCTTGCAGCTCTGGCATATACATATCAGTCTCGTGCCTAACTTTTATATGTTTTGTCAAATTTCCTTTAAAAGAGCAAGCATATGAGCAGTGTGGGCACTTGTTTGGCTTCTCTCCAGAATGTAAAATTATATGCCGCTCAAGGTCTTGTTTCTCGTAAAATGTCTTGCTGCATTTGTCACAGCTGTACTTCCTGTCATTAGTATGTCGCTTCATGTGTGTTGAGAGATGACCTTTCTTCAAGGTCTTCCCGCAAATAGTACAAGTTTCAACAAAATCTGGGTCATGACGTTGTCTGTGTGTTTTTAACTGCTGAAACAATTTGAATTTACTACCACAGACATCACATTTGTGTGGACGCTGGTTACTATGCACGGATTTCTTGTGCTGCACGAGACTGCCTTTATGTTTGAC
Source organism: Saxidomus purpurata (assembly GCA_022818135.1). Classification (NCBI taxonomy): domain Eukaryota; kingdom Metazoa; phylum Mollusca; class Bivalvia; order Venerida; family Veneridae; genus Saxidomus; species Saxidomus purpurata. The sequence goes on along the minus strand of JAFMSR010000002.1, from coordinate 8,428,627 downwards.
TATGGCACCACAGAGGTCACACTGAAAGACATCTTTCTTACCACCATGTATGTTGTGATGATGTGCAGTGAGTGCATATTCTGCAGGAGAAATATAAGCACAGTAATAATTTTAAGTACAATTATCTTTGAATAAGATGTATATTTAAGGGCTGTTCAAAGTTTCCACAAAAGTCATACCTCTATTGTAAATCGATATTACATTGTACTAAACAAAATTTTGACTGTACATACATTACATGTACATGCATATTGAATTCAATAGAATTATCATTCTTTAATAAATACTTTAAAAAATGTAGATTCTAGAGTCGCTATAGCAAAGTTATCTTTAACAGGGCAAAATTTGCAGCATTATCATGTAACAATAGAGCAAATTGCCGGATATAATGAATACTTTCTGGGCCTGATTTTAGTCCTTCATTACAAGATATGAAAATGTTGTATACATTTGTAGTAGAACATACTCCAGATATAAGGAACAAATTTAAATGGTCCACAGGAGTTTGTTATATACAGAGTATACTGTAATCAGCTACATGTATATCATGAATGGTAAATTATAATGAAAGAATATATTCCCAATAAAAAAATCTTACTGTCGGCAAACTGTTTCTTGCATATATGACAAACATTTAGTTCCTGATCCTGCTTCTTCTTCTTTCCCTCCAACTTCCTCTTCTGTGCCTCTTCTGAATGAAGCTTTTCCAGGTGACGCAGTAGGTACCGTTCACTAGCAGCTACTTTCCCACATATCTCACAACTGAAACTAGACCTTCTATCAGAAGTATTGGCAAGTTTCTTGTGAGTGTATTTTCTATGTCTATAAGGGGAAATGCGAGCTGATAGTCCAGTTCTGCCTTTTAACAAATGCATTTCATCTCCATCATCAAAGTCAGAAAAATTTTTAACCTCATTTAGTTCTCCTTGAAGCTGTACTTCAAGTTGTGCTTCCTGTACATTTGTCTCCTGTAGCTCGTCTTGTTTTTTTCTTTCCTTGAAGTTCTCTTGTATAATGTCTTCCTGCATGTTTTCGTTCTGTGGCTTATTTTTCACACGTTTTTCATGAAGAGTTTCTCCCTCCTTTGCAGAAATTTGTTCATCCTCATCATTGCTTGAAACATCACAGCAATGTTCCTGCCCTTCCAATGTGGTACATGTTCCACTATTTTCAATCTTTCTTTTTCCATATCGCCTCTTTGTATTGTGAATAACTGAAAAATAATGCCATGTAAAGCTGACTATCAAATATAAGTAAATCAATGTCAAAATCAAAGAATTCATTACAGCTTAAATTCTGCATTTTTATGCTTCTTTCTAAAAATAATTTCAAATCCGAATGATTTAGAAGCAAAAAGTCTTCAACAGGTCAATGTGTATTTCATAATAGCAGAACCAAATTTACCAGAATTAAGTTTCATCCTCAAACTTACCACTGTCTTTAATGAAAGGTATCATGTCCAAGTTGTCATCATGAATCATCAGGTCCACCAAAAACTGCAGGCCATGATGAATAGCTGTAAAAATTTATATGTAGTTACATCCATTAAAAATCAGGAAAATTGTCTCTTACAATAAGTTTTCAATATCTTTGCAAAATTATAATTTTCTTCCTATTATCTTTAATTCATTAATTTGTGATTTATGTTACGTTTAAAAACATATCATAAGTACACTGAATAATACAACAGCTGCTATATAACTCTGACAGAAAAGATGCTCTATCAAAAGTGTGTAAAGCTATAAAACATTTTAAACAGTACAGTAGTTATAAGCTATAAAGTAAGATACATGTACATAGATTTTAATGTGCTCACATTAGTATCATAAAAGCATACAGAGCATTTCTTGACTTCTCATCAACTTATTAAAACAAGTTCTATCTGATAGTTAATTGAAAACTTGTTCTTAATGTGACTGATCCTTCCAAGGTGTTTACCTACATGTATATTCAACATTATTACATAATATATATGTGTGTGTGCACTTTGGTGCTGTGTCTGCATTATGTTTTTATTATGTTGCCTAATAAAAAAAAAAAAAAAAATTTTAAAAAAAAATAAAAAAAAAAAAAAAAAAAAAAAAAAAAAAAAAAAAAAAAAAAAAAAATTTAAAAAAAAAAAAAAAAAAAAGGGGGGGGATATTTTTTTTAATTTTTTTTTTTAAAAAAAATTTTTTTTTTTTAAAAAATTTAAAAAAAAAAATGGTTTTTTTTTTATTAATTAGTCAAAATATAAGCTAAAGTACCTTATCTGCAGCCTTTGTAATGGTTGCAGTATTCATTTTTCTGCCTGTAAGTCTGGCTGTTGGTGAGTGCTGTGCTTGATTGTATTTAGGGATGTTTTATTTTTTGTTTTACCTACAATTTACAAAGCGTTAAAATCAAGTTCTTAAGAGAAACGAGAACTTACATTTGAATACTGTAATTTTCCAACTGTTTAGTATGATATACTGCTGCAGAGCCTGTTCTTGTGTGTCTGTTAGGTAGATGATGTATGGCCTACATATCTCTTCCATGGCCTGTGGAAATAGAATGTGCTGTAAGTACATATGTAATACATGCATTTGTCAGGCTTCACCAGATGAGGTGTCTCTGCCAAAGATATGAACTATGTGTTTTTTTATATTTTAAAATATTAGTTTTATCTTTCTAAAAATCACAAAATTATTTTTTGGATATCATAGCAGGGTCAGAGCACAACACATTTTCTCCATGGTTTGAACACAGTCGCATACTGGTTACGGTCCTTTAATTCGAAGGACCTTTATTTCGGACACTGTTTTAAAACACTTGATTTTGTTATTGTTATGGATCGCCTGTTGTCAATCTCTCAACCAAGCTAACAGCAATAGTTCAACGAAAATGTTAATATTTACCTTAGAAAAAGAGAGAAACTTTTTTTTTTGTTCTTTTGTCAACATTGATATCAGATTATTGGTTTTTAGAAGCAATTGAACCAAAAGTGTTAATTTATTTTTAGTTGGCAAATTACAGAATACTTGCTGTCTTACATTTTTAGTTTAAATTAAAACCCTGCAACAGATAAGAGGAGAAAAACCAGATAACTCTGCCCAAAATAAGGGTACTTATAACATTGTCATAGTTGTTACATAACCAAAAACTACTCTTATCTTGAAATAGTAAAATATTTGAAGAAACCTCAAAACACATTCAAACCACTATCGACTTTTAATATGGTACTTTCATTCTGGTTAAATCAATGTAAAAGACAAACTAAAGCAGGAAAAACACTAGTCCAAACATTTAGACATTATGCTTATTGTTTCTTATTTCTCATTTTTAAAGTTTTGATGTTTTTTTTTTTACATTTTTGTTAAGCATAAAGTCTAAATATTTTGCACAAAATCCACGTAGCAAAATTTCCAAAACGTAATAGTTAAAGGCTAAATAGAGAAATTTATACAACATAGAAACCCAAAGGAGGGAGCGCTAGCAGACCCATGGACTAGGCTTTTGGGTTTCTATGTTGTATAAATTTCTCTATTTTACCCTCTAACTTAATTAGTGTTTGCCCTACATTTAGTCTTTATTTACTACATTTTATGACCTCATGCGCAAGCAGGTTTATTGAGTCTAGCTCTATCAAGAGCTACAGTACCTTACACCGAACCACAAAAGGGACAACTATGTTACCCATTGCTGGTGGGCTGACAAAAACTTTTGTGCTGAAAAAAACTGACCAGTTAACCAATCAGATTATCCGGTCGCATTCATTTCTTCATTCAGTAAAGGGTGAAAACTCGGTCTTTACCATAGACTCATATGTAAGTTTAACTTTTTTTCAAAAGAAACAAAAAGCTTTTAACAACATACTATTATAATAAATCCAATTTGACAGTAACAAGGAAATGGTAGACTGTCGTTTGCTTTCATTTTTATTCTTGATTTTTGTACATTTTAAAATTAAAGATGCATAGAGACCAGCGATGAAAGCCGAGGAATCACACTTCCCGAATGAAAATAATTTATCAGTACCCGGATGTGTGAAGCCGAGAATATCCGACAATAAATAAATATCATTAGTTTCTTTCATGAACATGAGATTCAGATCGAAATATCCGTCACTGAGGGTAACTGTCTTGCTGGGAATGAGGCCCTGCCGAGTTCCCCGAAGTACAGAATTTCCTCTAACCAAGTACCTCATGGCAGGGGTTTTTCTTCCTCCTTTAAATTAATACAAACTTATCGAAATGATGCATTTTAATATAAAAACAAACGTTATTCAGATGCTGTGTTTGGGAAAGTGACGTCACATTGTTTATAACGTTACATCACAAGTGATTCACATAAGTCGTCTTACACGGGGGGTGTAAGATGAGATTTTCCAGCACCAGTAAAAACTGCAGATATCCCCATCTGGTATGCAAGAATGTATTGTATTGTCAACTGTGTCAAATAGACAGACAGATGCATAGGTCCGCTCCTAGTCTCACTATTTCCACTTCGAAGGCAAACCGTTTTTACAGGTTGACATTTTACAGTTGTCCGCCTTCTACGTCTCACTTTGATGTGCAAATAGCTGGGAATACATCCCCAACGAAATTCTGTTGGGCACTTATAAACGCAATAAAATCAAATATTTAAATGTATTTATGATTTAACATGATAGGATTAAGTTTAAATATGATACTAACTCAATTCCAAGTTTACCTATTTACACACCTGCATCAATCGGTGAAATATAAAAATAAACGGCATATATGTGTAAACTTGCATGTTTAGGTTTCAACATTCAGATTTTAATAAAGTGGTGAGATTTTTCATAAAATCTTACGTTTCCATTTAAAGACATATTTAATTCTTCATTTCAGAGTGGAAAATTATTACAGTGGAACTTCCGAAAACCGGACCTTCCAAATACCGGAAACTTCTGAAAAACGGACGATTTGTTAAGTCCCGAAATTTCCTCCTCTATTTTCTATGTAAAACGTACTTCCGAATACCGGAACTTCCAAATTCCGAATACCGGACAATATTTTTGTAAATTTTAACTTCTCACAGTACAAATTGTCTTCCAAAAACCGGACACAATAAACACTTGGATCAAAAATTAATTGCTTCTGGCAAAATGATTGCCATTGTTTGGCTAATTAACGGTTACAGTTTATTTTGACACTTGTTAGAATCACAACCTGTCAGTCAAAGGATTAAGAATGTAACATAAGACTGTAATTATTAGATGATGATATCGAATAAACAAAGGATCAGCGGATTAGTGTTAGGTGAGTGAAAACTGAGCAGATTTATATTGACGAAAATATCAATAAAATAAGGGCATCTTTGGGGAAAAAATGCCTGACACAACTCCAGAATGTCGTAGAATTGAACTGTCCCTAAAGGACATAATTAAGATAATTTGTGAGTCTGAAGTCGTTCGAAAACCAACTCTTAAGGTGTGTGTTTTATTTTGAAATTTGTTTAACATGATATTGATTGAAAAATCATTTTCTTGAAGTACAAGTGTATCTTATTTTTCCCGAACACATCGCAAATTGAACTTTATTTGAGAACAGTGTCCTGTATTTTCAATTTCATGCTTCAATATGATGCTTTATTTTTTGTCATTTTATATTGTTAAATAAATTATAAAATGTGTTTAATAGTGTTGCATAATACTAAACAAGGGTCACAATCACTTCTATGCATTAAAAATAAGGATTTTCCAAACCATTGAGAACCTTTGATTATCTCTCCCTTCATCAGTCCAAATCACCCCAGACTTCCAAATACCGGAAACTTCCAAAAACCGAACTTTTCTACAGGTCCCATCACTGTTCGGTTTTCGGAAGTTCCACTGTATTTGAACTATGTAAATTGTGTATTATGCGCTGGTTGTACCTAATATTGTAACTACACTTTCCGTCTATTATAGAGCACATTAAAATTAGGCGTAGAGGTGTGACAGTTATAAAATACCAGATCTGTGAAAGGGGTCACACTGAAACGTAGTTCTGGCTTCCATAACTAAATTGGTCTTCAGAGCTACAGAATAAGGTTTTGGTGTAATTGGGTATTTACCCTATTACTTTTTCACCAATTGCTTTTTTTAGTTTTCTAATGAGTAACAAAATTTTTTACCCCATTATATTTTGATCATTTGCTTTTTTTCCAGAAAACAATTGCTTTTTCTGGAAAATCATTTGCGTATCAGGACATACTTAAGCTGTTTTCGGCTGCCGATTCTAAGTAAGAAATGAGCGTGTTTGTTTGGAATGTTGTTCGCTTTTTACGGCCTCGTGAAGACATGTTTACAAACTGAAACTGGAAATACAAAAACTCTGCCGAAACTGGCTTACAACTTAATTAAAAAATGAAACGGACGAAAAGGATTATCCCTGCTGATTCCACGTTCTCTATTTAGTGGAAAGGCACTGCTCGTTGGAACAGTCTAATAAATACGAATTCTGTTTATTTACTTTTGATGCGCAGCGACTTTAAAAGCAAATGCGTAAACTTATTTTCCTTTGCTTTTCTGTACGCTAGGGTTGTTATTTCAATTGCTTTTTTGCCGATTTTGTTTGCATATTTACGCAAATACGCAGCTTATCTATAGCTCTGGGTCTTTTTATTGTGTCAGTTGACCATATTTAGTTATGGAATTGTAGCCTTGCAAAGTTAACAGGATAAGGTCAGTTTATATCACTTTGCATAAAAGATATCGCACCTTTAATTTTCTATAATAAACTACCACAGCATCCTTAAAACATATTTTAAATGCTATTTACACCAATAATTAACGGCTACCTGCTATAAATGCTCCAAAAAGCCAACTAAAACCTTTTATTTCTTTATTTTCATATTTGAAAATGAAGCTATTCTCATTCTCGCAAGTGCACATGACGAGACGAGAATGGAAAACCACCGTCTAAAAACAGACATGGCTTAATGTAGAAGAAACAAGACTTTAGTATTATAATATTGAATGAAACATACTTATGTTTTGACAAACTTTAGTTCAAGAAGGTATTTTTAATGAGTTGAACTGCCGTTTATACCTTTCTGCATGTTAGTTATTTTTTTCAACTTAATGTTTATATGTGCTTCAACATTGAGGAGTCACATGACAAAATACGCGTTTCGGAACGCTTCGGCAGTTTTCCAATATGGCGGCCACATTTTGTAAAATTTTATGAGTGTTGTTATAGAAAGGTTGAATTTATGGTATGTTGAGAAGACACTTAGTTCTAATTCTCGGCTTCGCACATCCTTTTTTGTTTTTATAATAATTCTATGTTGTCAAAGATTTAAACTTGTATATGAGTCTTCTACTTCTACCGAATGAAAAAATGAACGCGACCTAATAATCCGATTGGTTCACTGGTCAGTATGACGTCACGGCGAAGCCTAGAATTGGGCAAAACAGTAGATTATACTTCAGTCTTGTCATATAAAGTAATGATTCGTCCCAAAAGTATGTTTACCTTGGAAAACGACCTGTTAGGTTTCTCAGAAGGATCGTCTTTGACGCTATAATGAGAAATAGGAATAATAGCGTCAAAGACCTTGAAACGCCAAATTAATTAGGCTAAACTTTAGGCCGCTCCATACTGTACACTCAATCAAAGTGAAAAACAGCGTACATTTTATAACTATCTAAAACTTCTCTTTTTGCATGAACAAATAAACATGAAAATAAATAAAAGTATACCTTAATTTTCGCTCTGATACTGCTTTAATCAGTTGGTATCAACTTTTTCTACAAATGGCGTATATCCATAAAAGGGACGTAACTGTTACGGTTTCAAATAGTACTGATTCCCGTACCTTAATCGGATTCTCATGTCTTTTAAAAGTATATATTTCAATGAGCAACTTTACCACGAACCTATCCGTCACTTTACTTACATGATTCTGGTGTTATAATTTGCAGTTGGATCAAACTAATGGTTGATTGCGACAGACTATTGATCATGCCTCACCCTAGTAAGAACGCTAGCCTTGTTTATCCCCCGCCGAAGGCGAAGGGGATATTAGTAATGGTCTCCGTCCGTCCGACCGTCCGTGTCTCCGTCCCAATTTTGTCTGGAGCATAACTCCAAAAGTACTTGAGGGATTTTCTTCAAACTTAATACACTGACAGAGCACATTGGGAGGAAGTGCAGTGTGTAAGAACAATAACTCTACCTTGCCTACTTTTAGAGTTATTCCCCTTTATCAGATTTACTTTAAAAGTTTTGTCCAGAGCATAACTCCAAAAGTACTTGAGGGATTTACTTCAAACTTAATACACTGATAAAGCACATTAGTAGGAAGTGCAGTGTGTAAGAACAATAATTCTACCTTGCCTACTTTTAGAGTTATTTGCCTTTATCAGATTTACTTGTCCGAAGCATAACTCCAAAAGTACTTGCGGGATTTTCTTCCAACTTGATACACTGACATAGCACATTGGGAGGAAGTGCAGTGTGCAAGAACAATAACTCTACCTTGCCTACTTTTAGAGTTATTCCCCTTTATCAGATTTACTTTAAAAGTTTTGTCCAGAGCATAACTCCAAAAGTACTTGAGGAATTTACTTCAAACTTAATACACTGACATAGCACATTGGTAGGAAGTGCAGTGTGCAAGAACAATAACTCTACCTTGCCTACTTTTAGAGTTATTCCCCTTTATCAGATTTACTTTAAAAGTTTTGTCCAGAGCATAACTCCAAAAGTACTTGAAGGATTTACTTCAAAATTAATACACTGACATATCACATTGGTAGGAAGTGCAGTGTGCAAGAACAATAACTCTACCTTGTCTACTTTTAGAGTTATTCCCCTTTATCACATTTACTTGTCCGAAGCATAACTCCAAAAGTACTTGAGGGATTTTCTTCAAACTTAATACACTGACATAGTACATTGGTAGGAAGTGCAATGTGTAAGAACAATAACTCTACCTTGCCTACTTTTAGAGTTATTTGCCTTTATCAGATTTACTTTAAAAGTTTTGTCCAGAGCATAACTCCAAAAGTACTTGAGGGATTTTCTTCAAACTTAATACACTGACATAGCACATTGGTAGGAAGTGCAGTGTGCAAGAACAATAACTCTACCTTGCCTACTTTTAGAGTTATTCCCCTTTATCAGATTTACTTGGGGAAAAATTCCGGAGCATAACTCCAAAAGTACTTGAGGGATTTTCTTCAAACTTAATACACTGACAAAGCACATTGGTAGGAAGTGCAGTGTGTAAGAACAATAAGTCTACCTTGCCTACTTTTAGAGTTATTCCCCTTAATCAGATTTTTTTGAAAAACAATTTCTGGAGCATAACTCCAAAAGTACTTGAGGGATTTTCTTCAAACTTAATACACTGACATAGCACATTGGTAGGAAGTGCAGTGTGCAAAAACAATAACTCTACCTTGCCTACTTTTAGTCAAATAGAAAAATATCATACCTATACTGATAATGAACATTAATATAATTTTGCAAACCTCTTCATTGCCTTATTCTTTTTCCACTTACTTGAAAACTGTACTCAGCATGACCATTACTATAAGGCTTTTAAGGATTTCCTCTCACCAAGTAAAATGTACGAAAGTACAACCTTCAGGTAACTTCTTCCCAGCGGGGGGATTAACCATGTGTAACATGGCTCTTGTTTTTACTTTTTTACCATACCTAATTTTTCCAATATACATTACTTTTATTGTATTTCTTTTAAACCTATCTTATATTTCTTTTCTCTACTAACAGTCTAACGGCTTGACGCGCAAATGTCTACGTCCCTGTAAAGGGTTTGACATAACTGGCAGACAGATAGATAGACTAGATAGATATATAATTCGTTTTTGTATTGGTGGAAATCGGATTAAAAAATCTTCTTGCCATGTCATTGTGCATAGCATAATTAAAATACATTTTAAAATTAGTTAATGAAATAAGAAATAGTTGAATATTTACAAGTATTATTATAATACTTAACCTAACAGTTTAAGCTATACATTCCAGTCATTCTGGTAAAAAAATTAAGTTCTTCAAACTGTTTGTAAATAACATATTTTAGAACATTAAGGCATATAAAGGGCTCCAGTAAAAATGCCCGTCGCGTATATCTCTAAATTTCAAATAATACGCTACCAAATTCCAATCAAATATATAGTCTAGCGGTGACGTGTAACCGACATTTTCAATCGATTTCTGCAAATTCCTACCTAGATTTTTGCTTATATTTTCATTCTAGCCTTTAGTTTAATACTTACGAAAAATTATGTCAATTTAAAAAAAAATTCAACGGTAACTGAGAGCGAGCAGCTTTAAATTCGCGTTTTTAAATATGGTGCAGTACCGTTAACCATTCAATACTATATGTAAAGTTGTTGTTGTACAATTAATGGGCGGATAGCGATTTATTACAAAAGGCCTCTCAATAACTTTCAAACTGCACAAGTTAAATAGGTGAAATCTTCAGGGCAATTAGAGTGATAATAACTCATTTTTTATTCAAAGATATCAACAAAAATATTATGCAAATTGCTGATCTAATAAATAAGTTGATGCACCTCCCCATTTTTCAAAATTCGCAACAATCAAAATGTGTGATATCGCGAAAAAAGTATTTTTATTTTAATATTCTTTCAAAAACAAAGTATTTCGAATACCAATGAACTAAAACAGTTATCTTATTTTGCAATGTAAACAAAAATGGTATTTCGTTATTTTCACTTTTTTTTGGCAAACTTCATGGCGTGACAATTTGGTGGTACCTCATTTGGTGGGGATTATTTCAGCATTTTGGTTGGGGGATAAGGGTGAAAACAAAAACCGCTGGTGCAAAATTCATAAACATTCTAATCCCGAAATATACGTGAAAGCAGTTTTAATCGCATTTTCAGTTTCGAAATAATAGGGACATGTGTTTGAGTCAGCATGAGGTGCTTTGTAAACGGCATGTCGCACAACTACCACTCAAGCTACAAAACAGTTATGGTGAACATTCTAACAATATCACCCCGTTCCACGGACATAAAACTAAAACGTATGGTAAAACTATAACGTATGGTAAATTATTATTGAAACAAAGATTAGAATATTCCCATTTTTCTCAGTCTATTGAAAGTTGTATTAGTTCTAATCTAAGAAACTATAAAGCAGTTACCAGTGGACGTTAACTTTCTTGTTTTATCAATTGAATTAATTTGAGAATTTGTGAAAAACGTGGGGGGCATCAACTTAATTACAAAATCTACAACTTCCAGAACAATTTAGTTTTCAATTTCGTATCTATTAATATCTTTAATGATAATGTATATGCCCCGAAAATTCCATGCAATTAACTTGTGTAGTTTTAAAGTTACAGCGAAAAGGGTACTTGTAGCGTTAGAAAAGTTGTTACGTGTATTTTATTTATCAAAATTGTATTTATTTATCAGTTTACGTTCATTGAACACACTATTTATGTTTCGATAATATAATCTGCTAGATGTTGGGAGTACCCTTTTAACACGGTGCTACTGTATACTGTAAGGGGAAGTAATCGCTGCGAGTAGCTGAGTAAGTACGGATAGTATGGATTTTATTGCGTGCTCTTTAACCGGAAGTGGTATGGCTGCTACTAGAAGTCTACTAATGTCAAAAATAAAAATAGGGACTTTTTACCATATTTTCAAGCGAAGATGGTAATTTTCTTCTTTAAAATAGCAACAGTCAAGTTTAGTAAATGAATTACATGAATGAAGAACTTCATAAGAAGTTATAGTTTTTGCTTTACATATCCCAGAGACATTGGTTTCCACGCACATAAGAAACAACGGGTCGCTTTTTCAATAAAAAATGAAAATATATAAAAATCACCTTTCAAGAGTTTAATTTGTTTCAAAGTTACAATGATGCAACAATGCTCCTGATTATTAATTTGCCATTTCCAGAAAAAACAGCCATGTTTGTTTACATACCCCTCAAAAGAAAATGTGTGTATGACGTCATAGATTTTCACGCACTTTGAATCGGTCATGTTTATTATGCACTGTTGTGAAGTTTGTACACATGAATATTAAATTTGACGTACAGATTGGTGCACCGATCAGTTGAAATGATTGTTTCTGTCAAATAAACAGTAAATATACTTAAATACGAAGTCAACCGTACAGTTTAGACTATTTAAAAGCATCTTTTCTTCAATTCAGCTTAAATACTTAAAAATCGTCACAGGGAATTAAATATTAAAAAGTTCTTAAAAAAACAGCTTTAACACAAGAGAGAATAGATCAGTCAAGAATTACGCTGAATTTAACTCTCCTTTACAATGAGCTCATAAAAATGCATCTTCCTTATTAACCTCCCTAGTCTCTGCGCAGTAAATCGGTTGAAAATAACGAGTACACATTGCTTAACAGTGAAATATTATGCAAATCCGCCATTTTAGGTCACGTTATTGTCATGTGACTTCATTTTGACAGAATGCTGGAGGAGCTTGTATCAGCAACATTTCAAAACTAGTTTTTCTGGGTTTTGTGTTCGCATTCGAAACTGTTGGACAAAAAGGAATAGTAAATGTCCATATTTTAACATAAGCAAAGTATTTATACATTTTACATCTTTAAAACACAATTTTCACATATATTATCTAAGCGCATTTGCACTGCATACGTTTTGTTGCAGTTATCCAAAAGTGAATGACATCATCAAAAGTCGCGTACTCGCGCTAACCGGATGTTTATAAATTGCGTGAAATCGTATGTGCGTGAAATCGTATGCCTGGACGATACTGGAGGCTATATTGAGTATTGTGAGGCGTTCAGGTCACAAGACATATCGACCCGGACATTTCCGCCCAGAGATAATTCGACCCTTTGCCAATATGAACTCATGTTATGTTTGTTATTTGAATTTATGTAAAGCAATGAAATTTGTAAAACTGTTTCAATAATTCATTCGCTTGATCTACCACTTTCACAGGCCCAAAATAATTTTTAGGGCTCAGTCACATGAAGTTTTCAAAAGGTGTCATGGTTATATATTTCCAAAGTTGGGCTGTCAAAACCACCCTCAGTTAAAACCAGGGTTGGGAAATGCTAAAACTTATGCTAATGCATTAGCTTTTCTTCAACTTATGCAACTAATGCAGACTCTAATGCTAATTCAATGCATTGGATTTCTAAAATTTGCTAATGCATTAGCATTAGTTCTGCATTAGCTGTTGTCACAGGTTGATATATGAACACAAATTGTACAGTGAGAAAATGAAAGGAAAGCTGTGTATCTGAAGTGTGTCTTTGATCAGATTGATTTGACCTGAGCTATCATGTTTTGTCTAACTATAATAATTCCCATTTCCAAATATTTTGTCTTCTTAAAAGATAGACTTTTTCAAAGTAATTGCCCTTCAAATATAAATGAATTTATTAAAATACATAATTATATGACTTGCAGCTAATTTAAATATGGTATTTAGGGTGTTAAAGTAATTTTGCCTAAAGCAAATTGAAGTTTTTAAGATATATTTTTTGTCGGGATTTGCTCAATATGAAGTTAAACAGTAAATGACCACTATAGTAAACTGCCAGTAGATCACAGAAATGATTTGTAATTTAAGATCAGTGGACCAGTAACAGATTTATAGTCTGTCTACCTGTGAAATTAAGTTGTTATTCTGTAAATATGTTAAACTCAAAAGTAATAAAAGTGAGTTATGAATTTAAGTTTCAAATTGCTTGAGAAAATGCTAATGCTAGCTAATGCATGACTTTTCCAAATAATGCTCAATTTGCTGATGCATTACTTTTGAAATGATAGGTAATGCTAATGCTAATTTAATGCTGAAATTTGGGCAAGTAATGCTAATTCAATGCATTAGATTTGGAAGTAATTGACCCCAAACCTGGTTAAAACTGCTGTGGTCAGTACTCACAAAGTGGTTGATACTTGTCAACACCGGTCAGTTGGTGGTCTAATGAATAGCTTGTAATATGTTTTTGTTGTCTAAGTGTGAAAAATGAGTTGATGGTACATATTGATAAAATAAAAGTAAATGAAGTTTTCTAAAGGAGTCATGGTTATATTGATTACATTTCGAAGGAGATAACCAGACAATACAATACAATATTTGTTTATTACAATACAATACAATACAATATGTAACACAAGCTATGTATAGCTTTTGACTGACTTGCCATAGTTTGCCGTTTGAAAGTGAGTCACAGAGATGAGCGGTTTTCACATGTTGTGACCTTTGGAAATAATTTTGATAGAATGCTTGGACTTTTAAGGATGAGACTAGCATAGTTTTAGAGCATAATTGTTGCCGTATTCAAGTTTGTTGATAGACACCAGTGGATTTTATTTTTATAGAGAAATTAAGTTTTTAAACATAAACAAGGGAAATCACAGTGATTCACGCAGAATGTTTCAAAACTTGAATCTATAATGCTTGATAGTTGGTGTTGGATGTTTTTTTTAAAAATGACTAATATAATATTTCATTCAGAACTTGATTTAACATTGTTTCACCTACTGGCTCAACGTTTAAGCAAGTATCTTGCCATCTGGACCAAACGGATATCAATAGATTGCATACTCATCCAAAAGGACCAGGAACGAAAAATTGTCAGCTCTTTTTCTTAAAAATGATTTCTTGAATCTTATTGAAAAACAGAACTGTCACTAAATAGTACTAAAATCCATTAATTCATAGAGGATCAGCAAAATATAAGCTTACAAGGACAACTGAATATGCTTTGCCGATGTTTTGAACTTTTCATGACCTTTATGGCTTAAATTATTTATTTTTCAAAACGATGCTTTTGATATTATGCTAAACTCATGTGGTATGTTCCTTTCCAATTTAAGAATTGAAGAGTCTTTTCATGTTGATTTCTGAATGTAAATAATTATGTAAAAGAGGTACATGTATGATTAATTGTATAAAATAGAGGAGTCAGAGTACATGGCACTTTTTCCAAGTTTGAGGTAGGCATCTCATCCCCTCGGACTCAATTTATGGAAAGTTGGCATCATTATTCTCTAAATGATTTGAAAAAAAAGCTGTCCTCAAGGCCAGAATAAAATTTATTGTGTCACTGTGACACTACAGGACACTACCAGTATTAGAAATGCTTAAACTAGAAATATTGTAGCATGTTGTCAACTTTAAAACATACATTTTCAGGGGGGTTCAAGTGTGTTCTAGCATAATTCTGTTATTGTCAAGAAGACACCACCACTGTTTAGCTGAAGGACAGGCGCCAAAACAACATCAACATTTAGCTCAGAGAATGACTGTGAAGCCAGAAGTTTTACAGAAGAAGTTTGGTTGGATGAAGGATCATGTGCCATGTTTTGGTGTGAATGGAGACAATATATCAGTGATAAATCAGCCAAGTGACTTCTATGAAACATTTAAAGTAAATATACATGTCATAATGTGTGAATCACATATTTTATAATTATACATCAAGACTTTTCTCTTTAGAAACATTAAAAGAACATATACAGTAATACACACGAATATAATTTTGTTTTAAGGCTAATACACAGCAATGTAATACTTATTAGTTGTCTTATTCTAATAACCATAGACTGCGTGCAGTACATGATTGAGTTTTTGTTTTGTACACATCTTGTAACTTTATGGCCATAGGGTTTGAAACATTTTACATAAATGTCATTAGACATGTCAATATTTTGATAACAAGTTGACATAAGTATGTGTAAGTAATTAAAAGAAAATAGAAGTTTGTGAGTAGGGATTTCTACATACATATGCAATATCAATTCAATAGTTTATAATATGAGTCATAGTCAACACATGGTTGCGCAACCAAGATAAATTGGAAATAAATGAATTCAGAAGCTACACATAAACTTGCCTTTTGGTTCAGAATGTTAAAATATTTGTACATCTATCCAATGCAAATGTAAAAGTAGAAATTATATTGAAACAAAATAGAAATACTCAACGTTTTAAATACTTTCATATTAAAGGGGAGTAATAAGAACATTTTATAAAAGTTAATAAAATGTTAATTTCTAATAGGGATCTAACTCTATGCAATTGGTCTTTTTGTTCCTTGAATAAATCTCTAACAGAATATACAAAAAGTAAAAAATGTCATCAAATGTTGCTTAAATGTATTGACCACCCTTAAAAAGTATACACATACAATGTAGATTGTTTATTCATTGTTGATTCCTTAGTACTTGATGTTGAATATACTAGTAACTTGTGTATTTCCAGCATATGACAAAGAATGCAAAAAGACGTATTGTAATCGCCTCACTGTATCTTGGAACAGATGACTTAGAATGCGAACTGGTAAGTATCGGCTCAAAGTAATTGTATATCCTCAGTAATATTCCAGTAATAGAAATGAAGATTGAGCTCTTCGGCTGTTAACTTCTACACATTACATGCTGTTTAAGGCATACCATGCTGGCGGGAAGCAATTCTGCCTGTAAGACCAGTGCAGCTTATGAAGACTGCATATATACATGTATTCAGTCAGATTCAGATTGCAGGATGCATAGCCTAATTCATTTGACCCATGGTTTGACCCATTTTTATGCCCTTGAAGGATGGCATATTAAAATCGCACCGTCCCTCTGTCTATCCGCCCTTACATTTTTCCGTGTCCGGGCTGTATTTTTGTCATGAATTGATTTGAAGGATTTTGAAATAACTTGGCACAAATCTTCAGCACATCAAGATGATGTGTCGCATGCAAGACCCACGTTCCTACCTCAAAAATCAAGGTTTCACTTAAAGTTTGAAGGTAATGGAATCCTGTATATATATGCACACATTTGTGTCCTGACTGTATTTTGTAATGCATTGAAAGATTTTACAATAACTTGGCACAAATGTTCAGCACATCAAAAAGATGTGTCACATGCAAGACCCACGTCCCAACCTCAAAGATCAAGGTCACACTTAGAGTTTGAAGGTAATGGAATCCTGTATATATATGCACACATTTGTGTCCTGACTGTATTTTGTAATGCATTGAAAGATTTTACAATAACTTGGCACAAATGTTCAGCACATCAAAAAGATGTGTCACATGCAAGACCCACGTCCCAACCTCAAAGATCAAGGTCACACTTAGAGTTTGAAGGTAATGGAGTCCTGTATATATGCAAACATTTGTGTCCTGACTGTAACTTTGTCATGCATTGAAGGATTTTAAAATTACATAGCACAAATGTTCAGCACATCAAGATGATGTGTCACATGCAAGACCCACGTCCCAACTCCCAACCTCAAAGATCAAGGTCACACTTAAGAGTTTGAAGGTAATGGAGTCCTGTATATATGCATACATTTGTGTCCTGACTGTAACTTTGTCATGCATTGATTGATTTTTAAATAACTAAGCACAAATGTTCAGCACATCAAGACAATGTGTTGCATGCAAGAACCACCTCAAAGGTTAAGGTCACACTTGGAGTTTAAAAGTAATGGAATACTGTATGCATAGTAACTCTGTCATGCATAGAAGAATTTTAAAATTACATGGCACAATTGTTGAGAACATGGAGAAGACACAGACTGTGAGACACCTCTTTCGGGGGCATTTGTCATTTGCGAGGGACAGCTCTTGTTTGGATCAGATATTATAGTTGTAAAACCTCAGTAGAAGATAGCGCCCATCCAAAATCTCTCTCGCTGGCTTCAACGGCGAATTAATTACAGGATGTGTAGTTTGATCCTGGTCTTCACTGCTTGTTATTCTGTTCCATATTTTCAGTGTCAGAGCATGCTGATTATTGATTAATATGTAATGATACTGTCCATTTAAAGATGATCAAGTTCTTAAATTTTTTATCTTGATTTTTGGATCCTAATTTCTAAAATCAGCCACTTTTCACAGTGTGGAGGCCAAAATTTCTCAATATACTGCATAAATTTTTCAGTACTTATAATTTTATCCCCCACTCATGTCTGAGTAGCAATGCTGTACTTGCCAGCTAATGTTCAAGAGCTGGCAGAATTTACTTTTGGTCAGAGAAAATCATACAAATTTTTCTGAGATTACAAACCTAAGGTCATAATTATTATGGTAAGCTATTTTTTCCCCAAATTTTGACCTTTTTTTATCATTTTGAAAGGGACACAGTTCTGGAAAGATGAAAAAAGTCTGATTTTAGATATCAAACAGTTCAGGGGACTTAGCTTTTAATAATCTTTGCAAACACTTATATGCAGCATTTGATATATGCACTTTGCTTGTATAAACTAATACACCAGAAAAAGAACATTTGGGTTTATAGACCTGTACATAGATCTTTTGGGTTAATTGACCTGTACAAAAAGTAGTTGGGTGTTAAGGGTAAAGACCTGTGGAAAGAGCTTTTGAAATAGAATATTTGTATGCAAATATGGGATAAGGAACACCTCTGATTAATTTGCAATCCTTAAAATTTAGACCAGCATGGAGAAATCAATGCACTATTCATCTACAATAGAAAAACATATACTGGTGAATAAAGACTGCATGTCATCAAGGACGTCTTTGATTTTTTTTCAACCTGTGGTCTCTGTTTGCAGGTTAGACTTTATGTAATTTTTTTCTTTTTATAAACAGGTAAAAAGTATAGAGGAAGCATGTGAAAGAGCAGTGCAGAATAACAATGACAGTTTCGAAGTTCATGTGCTGTTAGATTACACCAGAGGATCAAGGGGAAGTAATAAAAGTTCTCGAACAATGTTACTTCCCTTGCTAGATAAATACAGAGACAAAGTGCAGGTGTACTTGTATCATACTCCTGATTTACGTGGAATTTGGAAGAAGATTCTACCCGAAAGGTTCAATGAGATTGTTGGTTTAAATCATATGAAGATATATCTGGCTGATGATGATTTTATCATAAGTGGGTAAGTTATTACAAAGTTAAGCGAGTATATAGGAGTCACCCGGTGGTTGGTCGGTCGGGCTGGCGGTCAGGCGGTCTGTTGCATTTTCCTTGTCCGGAGCATTACTAGAAAACTACTGGTTGGAATTCAATACAACTTCATACAATGGTCAAGCACATCGAGAGGAAGTGCAGTGCACAAGAACAATAACTCCATCTAGACTCATTACAGAGTTATCGCTCTTTGTTAATTTTCCTTGTCCAGAGCATAACTTGAAAACTACTGGTTGAAATTCAATACAACTTCATACATTGATCTAGCACAATGAGATGAAGTGCAGTGTACAAGAACCATAACTCTAACTTGACAAATTACAGAGTTATTGCCAAGAACAATATCTCTTTTTTAGTTTTCTTTGCAAAGTATTCTGTTATTTAGAACTTCCTCAGTTTATAAAGCAGTCTTTCGGAGGTATTAATCACATTTAGTGATAGGTCTAGTTTGTGTTTAATTCCATGGCAGTTGTCTTTTGTTCTGAACATTATAAGTGAAAAAATGAAATTCTTTACACTGTCACTGCAATGAAGGAAGTGGTCTTTTTTTAAGTCTTCCTTCCCATACAAAATCTGTATACAAAATTTGTGTGTGGAAAAAAACATTTTAGGTCAAAGTAATGGGACATTAAGTGTATATAATAAGACCCTAAGATCAACAGCAAGACTATTTTGTTGACACTAGTTTAAACATTGATTATCAAAAGCCATTATTTGATAGCACAGAATAAATATTTCATAGAGTTTTATTTATCTATTAAGTTTTCACAGTGGTGTAGAGTTTGTTCTTGAACCAAGTGTTTTAAATTGTTTCTTCTTCTTTTCCAGTGCAAACCTGAGTGATTCTTACTTCACAAATCGTCAGGACAGATACATTCAGTTTAGATCGTGTCCAGAAATGTCCAGCTATCTCTGTGATCTTGTGTGTGCCGTGTCTAGATTCTCATTTCATCTACAGTGCAATAATACCACTGTGTTCCCAAATGAAGCACCTCATCCATACAATAGTATGCTATGTGCAGTTATGTTCTTAAATGTATATAATCAGATTTTGGCCATGTAACAGATTTGTATGAAACTTTTACATCTGATCATTTACACTCGTTTATGTTCACTTAGCGCTTAATTCAAGTAAGATTTTCACTGGAGGTATTTTTAAAGTTTGATTTCCCTATCCTGGTTGCCCAACCAAGATAGAGTTATTATATAAGTAAAAATTTGATACACATACTTTGCCTAAGGAAAGATATATATACAAGACCTATTGTATTATATTTGTGAAATATTTGCATTAAATTGCATATTATTACCTCCCTTTACCTATCTTGGGTGCGCACCCAAGATAGATTGGAAATAAATGAATTCAGAAGCTACACGTAGTTTTAAAACTTGCATTTTTTTTTTTTTTTTTTTTTTTTTTTTTTTTTTTTTTTTTTTTTTTTTGGTTCAGAATGTTAAAATATTTGTATATCTATATCTATCCAATTCAAATGTAAAAGTAGAAATTATATTGAAATAAAAACAAAATACTCAACGTTTTAAATACTTCCATAGTAAAGGGGAGTAATAACAAAAATTTATAAAAGTTAATAAAATGTAAATTTCTGATAGGGATCTAACTTTATGTAATGGGTCTTTTTGTTCATTAAATAAATCTCTAACAGAATATACAAAAAGTGAAAATTGTCATAAAATGTTGCTTAAAAGTAATTGACCACCTTTAATCCTTATCCTGATAATATTTTGAAGTGGACTTGTCCATTTACAATTTGAGCAGTTCCATTAATTGATTGAAGGGGAGAGCAGTGATAAATTATTACTGAATAGAAAACAGTGGAGATCATGATCCAATTGTACAGCAGATCATAATCTGCACGGTTTGCAAATGCAATATCAGTTTCCACCAGTGGAGAATATTTTTTAATCTTTAAAGAAAAGCACCTTTTAAAGTTTCAATTTACTTAATTATTTCCCATATAAATTTTGTCTACTTGGACAGACTCATTAAAAACATGTTCTTCTGTATTTTCCATGATTTCCATAGAAACAATACCAAGGTCTATGGTGAGAGATTTTGTGGAAATACTTGACTGTTTCCGACTTCCTCTTTCAACTGATTTGTGTAGTGAATTAAGTCTTAACCAGAAAATACCAGGAAAAATTACTATGTACAGCATTAAACTTGTTATTTTATCAATATTTTAAAATTACATGAAGCTGTTTTTGTCTTACAGGATCTGAGAAAGTCCAAGTGTTCAAAGACTATGCAGGAGAGACCATACAAAAACTGAACAAATTCTGGAAACAGTCGAAATCTTCAACACAAATAAACTCAATGGACAGTCGTGTAGATACATGGTTATATCCCTTGATACAAATGGGTCCGTTTAAAATCAAAGATGATGAGACAGTGACAGAACGATTATTTACGAACTCGGAATTCTGTGATAGAGTACTGTTAGCCTCAGGATACTTCAATTTGACTAGTCGTTATGTAAACTTTGTGATTAATGAATCAAGTGCAGTGTTTGATATTCTTACTGCTTCTCCAGAGGTAAGATAATTCTCTGATTAGAAAGTTATGATAGATTAAAAGTTACACAGATATATAGACTTATGTTGAAGTCAATATTAAACATTTATATAGCTTTGTAGACATGTAAACAATGATACAAAGTTCAAGGTTGGTAGCATATCTTCACCGGACCCCAAAACTTCATTACGATCGAAATATCTGCCAGTAATACATGTATATGGATAAAAATTCGAAAAAGTGACGCCCTGACATCAGTGTGAACCTACACTTAATTCTGGGTTTATACATGCATGTGAGGAATTGGCACATGATCAGTGATCTACAAATTAGGAATAATATCATATTTACAGTGACGGCTACACAGTTAAACATTTGTGACTGGTTACCTGAATAAAGCATCCACTAGCCTCAACATTTCATATTGCTATTTCTCATAGAGTCTATTGAATATTTCTACACCTGTCTTGAGCAGCCATTTGCTTGTAAAGACATCTGTAGACTTGCTATGTAACATAGGATCAACTGTATTGAATATGCTTTATGTACACGCACCTTTTGGTGTAGAGATACAGATAAGGTTCAAAGTTTGAATTATAAATCATAGCATAGAAATACAATGAAATCATAGCAGTTTTCAGCAAATTCTTATACTAGTAGATATGCAGTTACTTAAGTCTATATTTACATGTGTAGTCTGGTACATGTATCTTCTCGTTTACTGCAGGCAAATGGTTTCTTTGGATCATCGGGGCTTTCGGGGTTCATACCCGATGCATATACCAACGTTGCCAAACAGTTCTATGACGAGACATGCAAACAGTGCCAAGATCATCGTATCTCTTTATATGAGTATTACAAACCCCATTGGACATTTCATGTGAAAGGACTGTGGTACTATATACCAGGCTCAAGTTTACCTGTACTCACATTGATTGGATCACCAAACTTTGGTAACTACATGTTTTTGCATTTTGAGAAATCTGATCTTTGTACATGTATATTATGAAATAGTCATTTCATTGTGAAAAAACGTTATGACATAGTAAGTTAAGAAAGTAGATATTTCAAGAAATGAACATTCATTAGTAAACAGGTAAACAGTGAGATCTTTCTGCCCTTCCCCCTCATTAATAAGTAAAGAAAGTATACCCTCCAAGAACATTCATACAGCCCCCTCACCCTTCCCCACTTCTTATGTAAAATAAGTCTTCGCAAAAATGATATAAAAGGATTCAAGGATTCGATCTCACTTTTTGAAAACATAATTATAGAAAAACAGCATTCAGTGAGTGGTGTCTGCACTTACAGCTTATAGGAATACAACATTAAATGCAGAGAA
This sequence comes from Saxidomus purpurata, assembly GCA_022818135.1. Classification (NCBI taxonomy): domain Eukaryota; kingdom Metazoa; phylum Mollusca; class Bivalvia; order Venerida; family Veneridae; genus Saxidomus; species Saxidomus purpurata. Next base: position 8,405,898 of record JAFMSR010000002.1, on the reverse strand, counting down.
CAACAGAATATTGTCATAAATCATGGTTCATTTACTGTTGTTGAATTATAGTACTTACTGTATCATTCAGGTTTTTTCGCAAGGTGTTTATTTTTGCAAATGAAGCACTTAGTGAATTAATCAAACTCGCTAAAATAGCGAACAAACAATGACTATATGTTATATTAAAAAGTGCTTGCTGGCGAATTCAAAAACTCCCGAATTAATAGAAAATTTGAAAAACACGATCTAAACGACTCGCGAATATAAAGACTTTTACAGTATAACTTAACTTTAGAGCTACTCGCTCTCAGATTTTGGTGAAAAAACAAAGTTCTTCAAGCTGTATGTAAGTAACGTATTTTAGAACATGTGGTGATATAAAGAGGCTCCAGTATAAATTCATGTCACGTACATCTCTAAATTTCGAAAAATACTCTACCAAATTCAAAAGCGTTGCAAACGCTTTTGAAATTTCAGTATAAACATATAGTGTAGCGGTGCCGTGTAACCGACCTTTTCAATCAATTTCTGCAAATTTCTACCTACAATTTTGCTTATTTTTTATTCTAGCCTTTAGTTTTATATTTATGAATAAGAATGTCAATGTTTTTGAAAAATATTTTTTTCAACGGTAACTGAGAGCGAGCAGCTTTAATAAAAACCATTCTTTAATTTATGAATGGCAGGTTACAGGTCTATATACAGAGATTTGGAATGTCAGGTGGCTGTTGTTACTACAAATACCTCATTACAGCATCAACTTAAACAGGTTTGCAAACTTTTATAATTGTCAGTTAACAATGTAGATGTAATGTGATATATTTCTCTTGTAGTATGGTGTAAACATGTTTGCATAATGGTCAATAGATCTATGAAAGTTGCTCTTGGGCTAAAGCCAGCCAACAATGTACATTCAGTGTTTGTTACAGCATATTTCAATACCAATTTATGTAGTATAAATACTACTATGGTGTATTTGTCTTGGTGTTCATGATCTACTCATTTATCTGTGTCACAGGATGATGAAATCACCTTTCTGATATCCTCTTTCTTGCTATACAACTTATTTCATAGTGTGGCCAGACAGTTTCCTTTAGGGGACATAACTGAAGTAAGTGCAGTGGCAAACAACTACTTGCAGTATACAGTATGCCCTTAAACCATGAGCAATAGTATGGCACATTACCTATGGCTACAGAGAAATGAGAAAGGTTACAGGAAATATGTCCCGTTGTGGATACAGTTTTATACCAGATCATCATTCCTCTATTATCATCGCTATTTCTGTTTCCATTTTCCAGGAACACGAACGGCTGTATGAAACGTCATGTAGAGTAACAGAGAAAACATTTCAACTTCCAGACAGATATGCACCATTGTGGGTACGATTTGTTACCAGGATTGTCAAGAACTTTTTCTGACACATTTTACTACATTTGTATTGACACACAGGCCTAGGATACTGTAGTGAGATCCACTTTTCAGTTGGCAGCAATTGATCTCCAGTTCTGACTTTTTACTCAGTGATGTTAAAACAGTAACAGTGACATTATCAATCAACAGTAGCACAGCAGTAGAGCATTTTTCAGAATGCGGGATGATTAAATAATGAAGCGCAACTTGAACTGCCTTTATTACCTGTGTTGAGGTTTTCCTGCAATGTTTAAGGTCTTAAGTATTTGATAATGTTGCTTCGAGAATTTTTTGAGACAAATTTTTTTTTTTTTCATTCTGTTCTGAAAAAGCTTATAATGTTTGGTAGATGAAACTCTGACATTTTCTTCAAACCTGAAGTATATGAATGCCAGCAGTTGTACTGTGTTTTTGTTCTCAGTGAGTTTCTAAAAGTTTATCAGTTTATAGACTTGATAAGTAACGCATTTTATCCTTATTCTTTGGAAAATAGTTTTATATTGTAAAATACCAGAATTGCACTGCTTTTTAGCTCGACTATTCGAAGAATAAGGAGAGCTATCCTAGTCACCCGAGCGTCGGCGTCGGTGTCGGCGTCGGCGTAACCACTTATGTTAAAGTTTGCGTACCACCTCAAATATTTTCAAAGTCCATTGACATATGGCTTTGAAACTTTGCACACTTGTTCACCATCATGATCTCAACCTGTGTACAGGAGGAGGTCACTGTATCAAGCTTTTTTACAATATTATGCCCCTTTTTTACTTAGAACTTACGTTAAAGTTTGCGTACTACCTCAGATATTTTATTTACACTCTTTTCTATTTACAAGTTCCTGTTATTAACTACACTCTAACAATATCCTCCAGGATGGATATTATTTTATGTTGTCAATCACTGAGAATAGTCAAGCGCGCTGTCTACTGACAGGTCTTGTTTGGTCTCTTATGAAAAACATTACAAGTTCTTACAGAAGTAAGTCTGGAAGACATTGTTATAGAACTGCTTTTTTATGATTTTATACTTGGCAGTGTCTTAATGTTGATTTTGTGATTTTTTTTAATAAAGTTTTTACTAATCTTGAGAGTTTATATATTATCCTTTACGGGTACAAATGTACCATTTCAACACTCGAATGCTTATGAAGCCTTCAGGTTGAAGGTTTGCTGTGATACATCAAATAGTCATTTTGAATGTGACTCTTTTATTATATTAAAATTTCATGAATGTTTATTGGAAAAGGAGTTTCTTTGTTATTTAAAAAACAATTATGCCAATCTTCTAACTTTCAAGAAGCAAATGTTTGGTGACTAGTTTGAAAAAACGGCCAACCTGAATGACTGTATTGCTCTTTGTATGTGACTTTAATGTATCACTTGAAAGTTTGGCTGAAGTGAAATTACTTTAAAGAGTTTTTCACAACCTTGAACTTTTTTTCAATTGCATGTCTGGCTGCAAAGAAGCTGCTAGGCAGACTTTATCATTGAGAAACATAACCTACATACAAACAAGTTTGACGTATTTGGATGTAGTCTTCAAATTGTGAGCAAACAGGCGAATCAGCTATGATTCATTTAGAAAAATATTTTACTGTAAAATTTATTTTAACATTAACTTGTTCGGTTTGTCTGTCAAACGAAGAAGGAAATCAATTATTGTAAAATCTGCGGTAAACCATGTTTTGATGTGCAAGCTGTTATGACGTCACAACACTGCAAATTATGTTATCGTGTTTCAATTATTTACTTAAAATAAGCAATGTATTGCCTCCTTATGTTTCGAAAAAATAGTTATTTGAAAATATGTTACTAAGATCTTTTTTGCACTTCAAAATGATTTACTTTCTATAAAAAAATGTTGAGTGTGAAAAATACTATTGATTTTTGTATTCATTTTTAAAAATCTTTCAACAATCAGATGAATTATTACTCTCAGTTGTCCATGTTTATTTTAAGATAAAAAGAAATATGCCATAAAACAATTGCTAGTCACATTGAACTTTCTGGAACTATTTGTTTTTGTAAAGTCGGTGAATTGCAGACTTAAAAAATGTACTAAGTGACATACATATAGAAAACTTTCAGACTTTGGGTGACAAGCCCTTTGCAGATTCCTGTTTGATAATCATTGCCAGCTAATTTATTATAGGTTTGCAGCTTAGAAAGACTGAAATATATTATTATGAAGCCATGTGAAATCGTATAGGAACTGGGATGCCGATACAAATGCATATTGTATCATAAGTGAATTAGATTTCTATAGTCCCTTACAACTCACAGAATTAACTGAAAAAGACAAAACATCAAATTCCTGCAAACTCTTCCGCGAATAGGCAATATTCAGCTGAAATGGGTTGTACATTTTTGTATTTGGTACATTTTTAGCTCACCTGAGCTCAAAGTACTCATGGTAAGCTATTGTGACCATGTCCTCAACTTTGTTGATTTAAATGAAATCTGTTTCTTAACGACTTGGCCAAGTTTGACTGAACTTAATATGATGGTTGCTTGGTTGGTCCTATACCAAAATTACTCACAATTATGCTCGGCTACACAAAATGGCCGTTGGAGCTACAAATGAAAAAACCTTTGAACAACATCTTAAGTACTGAGCTTGTTTCAATTAAACTCCACAGGACAGTTCCTTGGATTGCTGTCCACCAAAATTGCTCAAATGGTTCAGCTCCATTGTACAAAATGACAACAGAGCTGAAAATAGAAAACCTTTATAAAACTCCTTAAACATTTTGCCAGTTTCAACGAAACTTTATAGGATTGTCACTGGGATGGTCTTCTACCAAAATAGCTCACAGAGCTCTGCTCCAATGCACAATTATAACAGAGAATTGTGCAGATCTGAATAATATGATCAATTATTGCAGATGTTCTCTCTTCACTCAGGTGAACGATATAGGGCCATTATGACCCTCTTGTTCTATCCTGAATATCAAACTTTTGAAGACCTTTATCTATAGATGAATAACAGTTGATACAATGCAATTTATAACATTTTTTTCTTGACTTAAGTGCAATACTAAAATTGAAATCTAGCATATTGCAATATCACTTAGTCTTGTGACAAATGGGCATTTTGTACCAAGATTGTGCAAATCATGACCCAATATTAAAATTGTCCCTGCTCGGGGTCACATGATTTTATACAGGCTTATATAGGAAACACTTTGAAAATATTCTCTGAAACCACAAGGCCTAGAGTTTAGATATTTTGCATGTAGCATTGCTTATTGAACTTCTACTTAGATTGTTCAAATCTTTGCCTGCGGGTTAAAATTGACCACGCCTAGGGGTCACTTGATTTCACATAGGCTTAAACCACAAGGCATAGACCTTAAATAATTGGCATGTAATATTGGCATGTGGACCTTTACCAAAATTGTTCAAATCCTTTATAGCTCAGTGGTTAGTGCAGTTGATGCAAGGACAGAAGGTCTTTGACTCTAATCTTGCGGGAAGCTTTGACTTTCCATTTAGTTTATACTAATTTATCTATTCTCGATTGCGAAACAAGTTCTTACAACTTATATTAATCGTGCTTGAGACTCATGCCAGATGCAATCAACCGCGAAGAGAGAGAGGCAATGTGGAATTATTTGTGTCTTGCCTAAGGACACTACCGACGTGGTGACGGTAGGGATTGAACCTGGGGTCCTTCGATCCTCGGTGGCTCCACTTTCCATTTCATTTCATCTCTAATTTACTGCATGTTATTTCTCATCATCTTTCGGCAAACACTTCCATTTCAAAGTTTCATTAGTACCGAATACGTCTCTGCTTTGGCAAAGTCCAAAAATAGGAACACTGGTAAACGGAGGTGTGATCTTGCGTGTCTAGAGTATACAGTGACAGATTAGCTGTGTAATTAGTCCAGTAACAGCATTGTTGATTGTGACAGAGTACTGTAGCAACTGTCACATGCCAATGTGTGCACGAATTGAGTCAAGTTAGTAGTGTTACCGAGACAGTGAGTACAACAGGAATAACTAGACCTATCACTAAATGTGCACTGCACTTCCTGTCATTGTGCTTGACCATTGTATGAAGTTGTATTGAATTCCAATCAGTAGTTCCCGAATTCTGCTCCAGACAAGGAAAAGTAACAAAGGGCATTAACTATGTGATTAGTCAAGATAGAGTTATGGTTCCTGTGCACTGCACTTCCTCTCAATGTGCTTGACCATTGTATGAAGTTGTATTGAATTCCAACAAGTAGTTTTCAAGTTATGCTCCAGACAAGGAAAAGCATACAGTTGCATTAAGCATACAATTGCCTTAAAGACACTTGAACAGGAATGTGGGGTATGCACCACAGGGGTCCAGTCAGCCATGCGAATTCACAGCGAATTCACAGCAGGGGTCAATTAACATGACTGGTCACTGGTAGACTAGCTTCTGTTTATCATATTCAGCTACTGTATAACTCCCTTATATTATGAACAGATAATGTAGGAAAGGGATGTTACTTATACATAAGATGTTATTATTTTATTTTATCAGTTACCTTTTAGGTATGTAATTTCCCATCAAATTTGATTATAAACAATCAACACTTACAATTATTATACCAAAATAATTTTCTAATATGACAGAAACATAAATTATTTTTTTTACTTTTAAATTACTGCAAAATAACTGTGATTTCAAAGTTAGATTGAGTAATGTTTTAAATACTCAAGTAATTACTCTTACATTAAACCAATTATCACTAAGATTAGATGTTACATTTGATACATAAAAGAAATTTAGTTTTGGCTTATTTACAGTTAGAAGAAGCGTTCAGTTGAACTTTTAATTTACAAAGAAATAAATACAGTCAGAGTCTTCTTTATAAATTAAAAATGCATTCAGGCCACACCACGGGAAGGCGCTTTATTACTTGAGCATATTAACATTCTCAATATAACTTTAAAATCACAGTTATACTGCATTTATTTAAAAATATTTTTCATATCCTGCAATAAAAGTAAAATGTCATAATTATATTAAACTGTTTATATAAACAACAGGAAATAAGTTATAAAACAATTATCTGTACAAATCAATAAAATTTATGGTCCTACTATTGTACTACATGTCAGGTCTACAGACACATTGCTGGACCTAATCAGACAGGATTATAACTGATAAGGGGCAATAAAACGATTAACATATTTGACCATCTGCGGTTTGGGTGGGGGGGGGGGGTCACTTATGAAGGAGATTTTAATTGTCTTTAAGCATACAGTTGCATTAAGCATACAGCTGCCGTGTGCAGTCGTAATAGTCACTGCATTGTTGCCGTATGCATTTCTATTAATGGATGCAACAAAAACACACTACACAAGGGTACTATATTTTTTATGCAGTAAAACCTGTGAATAAAGAATATTATTGGGAAGCTACAAATTTGGTCTTTGTTTGCAGGTGGTCTTTATTCACAAGTGGTTCTATTGTAGATGAACAGTGCACTGTGATCTTCATGCTGGTCTTTTTTGACAGGGTGGTCTTTATTCAGAGGTGGTCTTTAACACCTGTTTAACTGAACGTCATTCATGAAAATAATGGTAAATTCAACGTATCTTTTGCACCTCTAGCACAAAATAACAACACACATTTACCTAATGCAGCCAGTAGTATTGTATCACCGTGATCATGTTGAACTTATACACATATTTAGAAGCCACCCGTATTAATTGGCCACTGTTGTAGCTTATGCATATCAGCGACATGATATATGTTTGAACACATAGACAAATGGAAATTGATTGAAAAAGAAAAATACACTAAAAGAAAACTAGATTTAGTAGATTGAAATACATGTATATCTTTTAGTTCTAGTGAGTCCGTTTTTAAATGCAGTATATGTAGATTATCCGTAGCAAAAATTTTCAACGGTTGAAACAAAGCACAAGTTCTTGGAGTTAGATGAAAAGTTCTCAAACAGCACTAGTCATTAAGAGTACTGAATTGTAATACTGCTGAAATAAGCGTTCAAACTAACATACAAATCAACACAACGCGACTTGCAGGCGAATTTGAAAATAGCTGGCCATGAAGCAAGGACACTTTATGTGTTGTCTATCTTCATTTTGCACTACTATGACTGTTCAACGTGAAAGCTAAAACTAGTTTTCAGAACACCAGTATTGTCTAAAAAGACAATACTAATCTTGTTGTTTGTTCGATTGAAATCTGAATTCTCTTGCTTGCCAAGCGTTTGGTCCGTCAAGAAGGACATTCCATCTCTCTGATTCACATATATAATTCTTGACTGCGCTAAACTCGTCCACTGGTAACACTTCACATTCCCATAAGCGCACAAACACAGATTTAGGGAAAGTCTCTAGGTTGTTGACTAATCTGCGTAAGTTTACGGCAGATATCGATGTTCTACACAGTGCTAAGAAGTCGAAGTTTTTCATCCCTCCTGGTAAGATAAGTTCTTTATCCCCAAAGACACACTGCTGTATATCAAGTTTATTTAAGTTTACCATGTTTTGTACTGCATCTATCATGAATTGTGCGTAAAATGATGTTCTGATGCAGTGGCAGTGGAGAATGTGTAAGTTTTTCGCTTTACGAACACAGTCAAATAACGAGCGCATGATTTCACGATTGGACATTTTACTTATTCTGCATTCTTCTAAGCATGAAACATTGAGTTTCAGGTGTTGCACTGGCACATATCCAAGTGAAAGTTCTTTCAAGCTACAGTGTTTTGACAGGTCTAGTATTGTGTCACCACAGTTGTAATCATCATGCGTTTTACACTTGATATTACGGAATGCTACATGTTCCAGACTTGTCTTGTGAGATATTACATGAAGTAAATGTCCTACCTGCTCATGAAACATTAAAACATTTTGTAAAGATAAGACAGTAAGATTTGTCATAGACTGGAAGACATGCAACCTTTTATCACAGAATGGGGTTTCCCGAGGAGCTGTCTCGTTTGCTTTCAGTCTTTCCCCACCATTAAGCTGAAAATTTTCAATCGACTGAACGGATCCTGATAAAAGTAGATACATGTCAGCTTCTTTAATGTTTCCAGATAAGTTCAGCATCAGAAGCGAAGGTAGGTTTCCTACTCCAAACGTTTCTATAGCATGGCTGATTTCTACTGGGTCGTCGTAATCTATAATGCACAGTGATTTTATATGTTCTCTGTTTGAGCTTATAATGCCTTTTAGACACTGTGTATGAAGATCATTACTAGGGTAACCCTTAATGAGGAAAATATCTTCAATGTAAGAAACAACGTCGGTGTTGCCATTCTGTCTTGATATCGATAATGTTCCTATAATACTGTCCTCTAACCATCGTAAGTCATGAGCCATGATTGCAGCATACCCGAAGTGATGTGTATTACCCGATCGTCGATAAACAGTTGTGCACGGATCTTTTTTCAAAATTCTGCTGACAACAGCTAAAACATGACTTGCTGCCTTCGATGAAAATCCGCTAAGAAATCGTAATATTGACCATATTTCATTGTTAAATTCTTTAACGGATTTGCATTTTCTCGTAACAGTGTCGAGAGCTACTGGATTGCTAAGGGATGTGACATGCATATACAAAGCTGCAAAGTAGTCCTGGAACAATTTATGTTGAAATGAAACAGTTATTATTATCGACGATACCTTGTCATTTGATTTTAACTGAACAATATTTTAACTGATCATTTGTTAGGTATTTCGAAAAATGTTTCTCTTCAAAAACTGTCGTCACATTATTAATTTCCTCGGCATATGCATCATATGCAAGGTTTCCAATGCATTTTAAAAGGAGAAAATGTTCCACACAGTTTTCATTTTCTTTCAAGCAGTTAGGTACTTTTTCAGGACCAAAACTTTTGTCTGGCATAACAGTTATATCAGTGACAGATGTACACTCAGCCCCTTCACGCTGACTAAATCCTTTTCTATGAGCCCATCCAAAAAGCAATTCTAGCATGTCACTAAATACTTGACAAGATGTTTCTCCGGGTGCCTTGTCATCAAACCAAAGGCATATAAGTTGGATTAGCATTACTGGAACGTACCTGATGTGATCTAAGTATATTGCTGTTTTGCTACATTTGTCAACAAAATCGTCGGGGTTTTTATTTTTCATGTAACGGTTGTTCAGTTTTGAAACAATAGTTGAAATGAGTTTTCCAGATGCTTCTTCTCCCAGTGGCGTTAGTTCAATATGCTTATCAATTTTCATGTAGGATTCGCTAATATCATTCATTTTCCACAGTCTTGTCGTTGCCAGAAAAGTGCTATTCCGTCTCTGTCTTTTGTGAGGAACATTCGATTTACCTGATTTGCAGCGTTGTGTCTGTGAATCTACCACAGGGTGTGTCCACTCGTCAAGACCATCTAGAACTATCAAACAACGTTCTTCATGTAATATCTTTGAGATAAAATCGGCAGTATAAAATATACCTCGTGATAGGTTTTCAGCGACTTGTCTTAAAATCATGTCGTCTATGTCGCAGTCAGTTTGGCTTGTCTCCCTTAATATAACAACGAACAAAAAACTGAAATACTTCATGGCTTCTATGTCATCCGCTTGAAAATAGTTTTGCTCATTTTCATTTGGATGTAGAGCTTGGCACCACGTTAGGGTCATCATTTGAACGAATGCTGTTTTTCCTGAGCCAGCGTCAGCAGTAACATAAATATTTCTGCATTGACCTAAGTCATTGCTGAAAATATCCTTGTATGAATTTAATTTAGATCGGACTCGTGGGTCTGAAAGGTCATGGCGATGGGTCTTACTTCTACTATACATGGATGGATGTACGTAGAACTCTAGCAATGGTGCATCATTTTCTTGAACAATCGGGGAAATCGGTAATGTACCAAAGCGGTGTCTGTACCATTCTATTAGGTCTTCCCGAAGTTCTGAAAAATACACTGTAAAGAACATTTAAAAAAACTTTCACGTATTACGAAAGCCGAGAAGGGTCAAATAAAAAACAAAAAAAGAGTAAATAAACGCGTACATACGAGAATAAAACGCGTACGTACGAGATTTAAACGCGTACGTACGAGAATTAAACGCGTACGAGAAATAAACACGTACGTACGAGAAAAAACGCGTATGTACGAGAATTAAACACGTACGTACGAGAATAAAACGCGTACATACGAGAATTAAACGCGTACGTACGAGAATTAAACGATATAATTCACTATGCTTTGCAGGTATAGCCACACCGGGTATAGGATATGTGAAAGTTACAAAAACGATTTTTAAAACTCACAGTTTACAGTTTTAAGGTGTATTTCGCGAGTTTCCCCATATTTTCACTGTACAGTAGAAGCTGTATGATACTGTTAATTATTTGAAAAAATTCCTGTTTCAAAGTGTCATTAAAGGTATCTTCCTTAATGTCCCAGGACCACAATTACAAGTCACTCTTATATTACAAAGAAAGATGTCTTACAGGCGTAAATGACATTTATTTATACCAAGAACAGTTCTAACTTAACTGTTTAAATCGATGTATATGTTCGAATTAAAGTAGTATTTTTCCCATGATATTGTAAAAAATAGGAAAGACTTTCTGGCAACTCTTTTTTCGTGAAGAAACGATTTGAATACAAAAGACATGAATGTGTCAACATTGTTTTAGAGTGAATAGAACATGGTTCTATCACTATCCTATCAGTTATTTTACAATATCCGGAAATTCAAAGAGATCCTGTGACTTTAACCACTAATTTTTGATAGTGTGTGCCTCTGTGATTTATGTCCAGTTATTGTATTGATGAGCTAAGACGTTAAACCACTGCTAAATTCAGTTTATCAAATCATGAACACTTAAAAACCACCATAGAAAGGTTTATTAGTTCTTGATTCGTGCTCATGAACTAGTTAGGACTGAAACAGTTCTTTTAAAAAACTGATATTGAATGTTTCAATAGTGTTCAATTTGTCTGTGTAGTGATCAATACATGTATATTTATTTTCCCTTTTATTTTTCTCGTCAGTGTGGAGTTGCGAGGGTATTTTTCACCTTTTGTGTATTCATTCAAGTGGTTTCGAACGTTAGCACTATTTATTGCTTAAAGTGACTATCAGAGAGAAAAACTTTTATCACTTGTTCATACTCTTAGAAAATAGAATATTAAGAAAGCTTTAGTGAAAAAAAATGAACCTGTATATTGTTGTTGGTGGAGTTTAACGCCCGTTTCAACCGTATTTTGGTTATTTTTACAGGCGGGCAGTTTACCGAAGATCCAGTACTAGAGCCATGTTCTCTGTAAGAAACTGCCAACTTTCTCACAAAGCGACATAGTCGGTAGCAGGACTCGAACCCATGTCCCTAAATCTATGAGAGGTTACAATGATTTCAAGTCGGTGGCTTTAACCATCGGCCACGGAGGCCTTTGACTTAGAGAAAATTGGCCATTTTCAACTTGTGTTATTGTACATATATCCCAACTAGAGCTATCACTGAACATAATGAAAAGAACACCACAAACGCGCTGTTTCACAAGAAATGGCATTTCATAATTACAATAAGCTCAACTATATGATTAACCAAGATAGCCGAGTAACACTGGGGTCTCGACCGTACCTCCTCATATGACACTAGTACTCGTTTTTCCAGGAAACGGACTTGATAATGACTTGATAAGCTACAAGCTTTCTTCGCAATCGAGCTTAAATAAATTAGTATAAACTAAAGGGCTTGGGGATATGATATCATGACCTTAAGCTGGTATATAGTTAGAACATATGTTTTGCAAGTCATTCAATGATCTGAACATTTGGCTAACACAGTATTTTGATATTTGACTCTGAAATGTGACCTTGACTTCTCCTTGGTGTGTCTCTTTCATATGTAAGTCATTTTATTCTCGTAGGTACACGTTTTATTCTCGTATGTTCGCGAATATTTCTCGTATATACGCTTGTACGCGTTTAATTCTCGAACGTTTTATTCTCGTACGTACGCGTTTAATTCTCGTATGTACGCGTTTAATTCTCGTACGTACGCGTTTTATTCTCGTACGTACGCGTTTTATTCTCGTACGTACGTGTTTATTCTCGTATGTACGCGTTTAATTCTCGTTGTACGCGTTTAATTCTCGTACGTACGAGTTCTATTCTCGTATGTGCGCGTTTAATTCTCGTATGTACGCGTTTAATTCTCGTATGTACGTGTTTTATTCTCGTATATACGCTATTAATTCTCGTACGTACGCACTTTATTCTCGTACGTACGCGTTTAATTCTCGTACATACGCGTTTTATTCTCGTACGTACGCGTTTAATTCTCGTATGTACGCGTTTAATTCTCGTACGTACGTGTTTATTCTCGTACGTACGCGTTTTATTCTCGTACGTACGCGTTTATTTACTCTTTTTTCGTTTTTTATTTGACCCTTCTCGGCTTTCGTAACTTCTAACTATCTCAAAGAATATAATTTTCAAAAAACTATCTAACAAAGTATCATATTTGATTTTAAAAGAAGTTTTAACTATCTTTATGTATGTGTATTGTTACGATGTATCACAAACAGAAGCAATGTTTAACCACATTTACCGGCTTTTTGCTTAATGTAATCTGATTCTGTGTTCCTCCGGATACGATCGTTTAACTCTCCTGATGCTGCCAATAAGGAACGCCGCTCACGTTCCCCTGTCTCTGTTAGCTTTGTTCGTTCTTCCTCGCCAGTCAGTTTTAGTCGGTCCTCAATATGATCCGCACAATTATTGATTTCATTTATAATGCCCATTTTTGCTGCAATAAGTTCATCAAGACTTTCATTTGTGATTCGTTTCACTGTTTCGATCTCGCGCCTTATTTCTTGGAGGAACATAATTTGGCGTTGATTCATTTCATTGGTGTGCTTCTTGATCAGTTCTTCAACAACTTGTTTTGTATCTTCTGTTGTTATATTAAATGACCCCGCCTTTAGTTATGTAATAAAGAAATTAGATATTTAAAGACTATGCTAAACCTTATTTAACTGCTAATCATTTTAGAATTGATTTACATCGGAACTCAATTGAAAGAATTTACGATGTTTACAGGTTTTCCAAAACTGAAAAACTCGTCATTGAACTGAAGATTTAAGTGGCATATGTTATTGTATGGGCTATAGATTGCAAGTGTTTAATCTTCTTGAGTTATGGCATTACTACCCTTTAACTCGGCGTTGTTAAATACTTTGATATTAAAAAACTGTAAAGAGTGCAAAATGTTTTAAAAACTGTAATTACGATATTTTGAATTAAAGCACACAAAAAAAGATTTTGGACGAAGTATTACCTTTTGCAGGTTATCAACTGCTGGTTTTGCCTTTACGTCGGCATACAAATACTTTGCATCAGGCAGAAGGTCTATCAATGTGTCGATATAGTTCATGAGGTTAGCATCTTGTATTGACAGATCAGGTGAATGTCGCACAATTCTACCAACATCTCGAGCCTAAAACACATTACATGGTTACAGTTTATTGCCATAAATTGTTCAATATCATATTATACAGTCAGAAATGTCAAAATAATATAATTGGGTATAAATGAACAACAAATCTAGTACAAGTCTGTAAAAGAATTATGCGTGAAACAAAACTTTTTAAATATATCTAGCTAAAACAACTTCAGCGTACCCGGTTTCTATGCTTGTCAGAACGGGCACCTGAAGAAAAACAAAATATGAAAATAGCGGCATTTAGATTTTTGGAAGCCAGAACTAGAATATATCTGTTACTAGTGTACATAAATGTTTACATTGCATTATGATTAACATTGTAGATAAAGTCATTTTGTTTTAACTTACCCGAGGCAAAATCATCATGACTACGAATAGTATCTGTTCTTGAAGACGTTGTTGTTGTTGTATGCGATTAACGCATGTTCTAACCATATTTCTGTCATTTTAACAGACAGGCAGTTAACTTAACCGGCGTTCCTGGGACGGACCTGTTCCAGGCTCCTATCCTCCGTAAGAATCTGCCAACTTTCTCACATAAAGAGACATGGTCGGTAGCAGGGTTCGAACCCATGACCCTCAATCTTAGGTTATACTGACTTCAAGTAAGCTACTCTAACCATTCGACCACGAAGACGGACCTGTACTTGAAGACACATTGACCTGGAGTCTGGCTTCTGGTGATTTTTACTGGTTGAAAATGGAATCAGCTGTTTGGAGTTAGGCATTTTTTTCAACTAACATACCTTAGTGCAAGCATTTTGCCTGTTTGACAAATTTATCGCCATCTTGTTTTGGAATCTCTTGTTGTTAAGAATCATGCTAATCACCCCATTGAAATCAATCTCTTTAATGGATGTAGCCCCGGTATAACCGTCCGGAGGAAGGAAGCATTTCGCTATGTAGAAGGCGTCCGTACACCAAAGCATCCGTATTCTTCCAGGATGGATTGGTAATACGATGCAAATTTCTGATCTTACCAGGGAACTTATCGCAGATCTGTTTCGGACAAATCTGATTTGGTTGCTTGATCATGAACGAAACATTTCTTTCCAGTTGGACAAAAGTTCGGTGTCGGACATGGCAGAATGTTGGCTGTTGTACAAGATGTGTATGTCGTCCGTCCCTGACTGGTGTAGAGATTCAGTAGGATACTTCGCTGGATATCTGCCATTTCTTCAAGTATGAAATCTTCTAACCCGCCTTTGCAAATGATTAGGACAATCGCTCCCTTCATCCAGTTTTTGAAACCATTATCCTGTAGTTTTAGAATATAGGTAGCCATTTCTTTCTGCTATTGTTGTCACGTGTTAAGGCAACGAACAGTCTTTAAATAGCAATATATTGTGTATTTGCTTTCTACACTTCTGTAAAATGCAAAAAAAAATCATATAGCATAGAAATAAATCTTTTCTTCTTACAACTCGTAAAACGTTCTGACTTGTGTCGCAGAAGTATTAATAAGGGTTCGATACCCTTTGAACTATAGATTGGCACTTCGATTCACAATACAATATAAAGAAGTTAAAAAAACATAAATATATTTTTTACTTTATTTAGTTTCTTTATTTCCACTGAATCTGTCACAGTCTTTGTTTGTCAACTAGCAAGAATATGTTTCAAAATGTATCCGTTCTTCATAATAATTCACTGATTTATAGTTCTCTTTACATGAATTATTAGTGTCAGAATACTACAATATTATGACATTCCGACCAAAAATATACAGTTTACATTAAAGCAAAAAAAATGAAAAAACATGCAAACACCCACTAAAGACAATAGCCTTAAACCATAACTCAAGCATGTGGACTTCACAATTTAGTGATGTGTTATAACTGTAGATTGAAAGAACTGTTCAACTATTTCTATGATCGAGCATCTGGAGGAGACATTGAACTAGTAAATAAGTGCCAATTTGAATAATTTCATCATTTGACTTTGTCAGGAAACTTGCACATAAATAT
Organism: Saxidomus purpurata; assembly: GCA_022818135.1. Classification (NCBI taxonomy): domain Eukaryota; kingdom Metazoa; phylum Mollusca; class Bivalvia; order Venerida; family Veneridae; genus Saxidomus; species Saxidomus purpurata. Next base: position 8,390,101 of record JAFMSR010000002.1, on the reverse strand, counting down.
AACATAAATGTAAATAACCCAAGAACTGAAATGACATGTTTTAACAATATTTGCAACAAAACACACTAATACAGGTTCTAAAAGCTTATATAACAGTAATTTGATTGTGTATTATGTCAAAAGACCACCAGACTACATTTTAGTAATAGCATCATTGGTGGCCATTTGGTTTGGAACAACTTACCTTAAAGTGAAAGAACTAAAGTATTTGCAGTACGGAATTTTAAAACAACTGAATCTTTCTAAACCTTTCTAAACAAAAGTATTTTCGAAAAACCTTCATTTTGTGACGAATACTACTTGCATACCAGTACAATTAAATTCTAACTTGAATATTTGATTTAAAGACATATATATTGTATTGATTATAATACGATTAACTACAAATTCTCAGTTCTCAAATGTCTTGACTTGAATAATAATAATAATAATAATAATAATAATAATATCTTTATTTTCAGCCTTGAAGGCGGCTCGGTAAGAAAAGAAAACACACTGATATAACAAGTACAATACATTAATTATCTCTCTCTCTCTCTCTCTCTCTCTCTCTCTCTCTCTCTCTCTCTTTCGATCGATCGATCGATCGAGGTAGTACTAGTACTGTTCGGCATATGAATGCATGATCAATTGTTAGTGAGATGTTGATAGATGTAAAGTGACTGAAATCGTCAGCCAGTTGTCTGGAGATAATCGTCGGCCAGTTGTCTTGAGATAATCGTCGGACAGTTGTCTGGAGATAATCGTCGGCCAGTTGTCTTGAGATAATCGTCGGACAGTTATCTGGAGATAATCGTCGGTCAGTTATCTGGAGATACTCGTCGGCCAGTTATCTGGAGATAATCGTCCGAATTAAATGTACCAGTTTTGAAACCGAATGCAGTCATTTTGCAAGACGTATCATAAGTATGATGTACATTCGACTGTGTTATAGGTCAGCTCAAACAAGAATGAATCTTTTAATATAGAGCACTGTAACATCAAATAATAGCGCACGTAGAAATTATTAAAGGCTTCGAATGGGCAAGGGGGTGGTTATTTTGCAGGAATAACGTGACTTCCCTATTAGTACAGGAGTGTAGCTAAGAATGATCATACCCATCCTTTTGGCGCATATCGGTTTGTAGGAAAATATGGAAATATTCATGTATAGTTTTTCTACTTCAAATGAAGCAGTATACATTAAAATATTGATATTTTCCTTTTGTACGTCGGATTAAATGTGATACGGAACGGTGCTATCGTGGGCCGATGTGATCAGCATAAATTCATATTGTCGTGGCTGCTTAATGTTGGAATTTTGCAGTAAGTTCGGAATGTTTTTGCTACATATATCTAGCAAATTTGTTAATATTTGATATTTATTCAAGTAAATATGCAGTTTTCATGATTTGTGTCGACTGTGTCAATGTACTTGTAAGAATTGAGTTTATTCTTGACAAGGCATGAAAATGAAATTTAATTAAAGATGATCATCATTTTGTGTTTGAAATATTTCTACGTGCTGCTTTTTTTGATAATTCGGATTAAACCAGTTTGAAAACAGATGAAGAAAAAACAGGTGAAAAAAGTTGTAATAATAAAAATATGAAAGTGTTGCCATAATACTGAAAGAGGTTAATGAAAAGAGAAAAAATGCTTTTAAAATGCTAACATACTTCTACGACTTGAAGTATATAAACGGGTGTACGGGCAGTTTTTATTAATTTATTCTTCTACTTTTCCGGGTAAAAGTATATATTAATCATTAAGAATATCAATTCAAAACGCTGCTGTTGCTTGTACACAAAATGATTACTTTTTAAGAAAAATACGAAAATTACGAAAATAATTCTCACAGCTTTAAAAGTGTTGTCATAGTATCAAATAATGGTATTCATATGAAGATACAAAAAATATATAAAAACGTCGTTTTCTTCTGACATGATTAATACTGTATAGATCTGTAAAAATATATATGAATATCTATTAATTTCAACATTATACCTTATTTTAATTAAAAGTTTAAGATCGTCATACTATTTAAAAGATATTTAGACAGAAAACATAAAAAAGACCGCTGTGCATGCAGTTTTATTTCAGTTAACATGGACCATATGTGTATTTAGGTCCGTGCAGTTAATTATTACGCCTGCATATCAAAACTATTAGTTAATCGTTGCAGAGATTATCAATTTTTTAAATCATATCCCCATTTAGACAAAAAGGGAGACATTAAAAAGGTTTAAGTAAAATATATTTAAAACTGTTACCGTACCATTTTATGAAAGAAAATAACCGTCGTCGTTTACTTTTTTCATTGATCATTCTAAATAATAACTTTAGATATATTTGAATGATTAAAAGAATAATATATTATTAAACATCAGTAAATGACTTTTAACAATCTCGTTAAAGTCTTTTTTTAAAAAGATATAAATGATAGATCAATATATCAGTATATATCGCTTATGCAGTGGCGTGTAACTGCCCCCTCAGTTGCTAATATGGTCGATATTCATTGATGTATGGTATGGTATATTAGGGTTTTATCGTTGGTACCGGTTTCCCATATGACCAACGCCCCCAGAAGAGTTTAGTTATTTTAGGTTTTCGGGGGATAGTGCAAGATACAGAAAGCGTCCCAATTCCAGAGACACCCCTGGTTCTTTATCATGCCAGGTTTTCACCCATACATGGGACCTCGGTTTTAAAGTCTCATCCGAAAGACTGTTAGTAATTTTAGTTGGTCAGCCCTGGGAATCGAACCCACAACCCCGAGATTACAAGTCTCGTGCTCTACCTATTGAGCTATCCGGGCTGACTATTCATTGATGTCGTTAGGGTCTTTCAAATAGTATTATTTGAAAGACCTTGATGTCGCGCATGCGCAGAGGTCTGTGAAAACCCGTATATTAACTTTTCGTCGTTCGGACCAATATACTTGTAGTTTATCGTTTCTGTGTACTTGATAAGTTAGGTTGTCCTACGTATCACAGCGGGCCAACAAACAAAACTGACATGTAAATATTTTGGAACTTGGTGATGGTTGATGTTGAGGCATGACCCCAAAGGAATTCAAGGAGACCTATTCTAACTTGCGTTGTTTGACTAATGCATTCGTTTTATCGCCGCATTGAGCTAACAAGTTATGATTATCTTTAATAAATTGTTATTACAGATTGCCGAAATCACAGTATAAAGATATTTGCCGCCACACCTTCTCTCGTTTTTTAAAGCTATATTTCGAGAAAAAAGCACCTGTACCATTCTGCTCACATGAAAAAAAAAACGCTTACTTTTGGCGCAAATTAGTCTATAAACACCTATCTAGACATGCAAATAAATCTACACAAAAAAATTCAACTTGGTCAATATATAAATGTTATATTATAACAAGGTCTTTCAAATAGTACTATATTTGAAAGACCTTGATTATAACCACGAATGTCGTGATATACCATATGTCCACACATTAAATTACATATCAGTCGGTCCCTTTTTTTCCTGGATAAAACTGAAGTTTTGAAATAGAAGGTACGAGTTGACTACAAAGGGTACTAGTTGACTTTTTGATCCTTACGAGTTGACCAATTAGGGTACGAGATGACTAAGGTACGAGTTAACTTAGGTGCGAGTTGATCCGAAAGCTTCTGGTTGAACAAGCAGAAACTGACACAACACGACATCTACTGACTGACTTGTAGTATAAAAACTTTACACTGAAGTGTAGTATAAAAACTTTACTGTTATCGAATAAATATGAATCGATTTATTAAAGTCACTGTCTAAATTCGGAGAAACAGTATATGAAATATTGATACTATTTTTAGAACACAAACACTTTCGACAACTCTATAGAAAATAGACTGTGTCAATAATATTCATCACAGAAGTACCTAATTTTTTCAATGATGAGAGACACATCTAAGTAACGAACGACAACTCGTGCGACTGTGTCTACAGTATTCATCTCAGAAGTACCTGAATTTTTCAATGAAGAGAGATGCATATTTTCGAAATAGTGCTTAAGTTTCCATGAACCTTTTACTCACCATAGTGGTACTGTGGCCCGCAATGAGATTGGTGAATGTGTTTAATTGGTGTCGATATCTTGATAATTAAAGATCTACGCAAAGTGACGTCTATTCCTGGGATTTTATCACCCGACCCATGACTGCAAAAGAAAACTTGGAGACCTGGCCTTCAATTGCATTTCTAGTTTTGCAATGCATATATATCCCTGCGTTTGCAAATCGTTTCTAAACACATAATTATGCAATATACATGTACATTTAACCTCAACACCTTACCTAGTTTATTTTTTATTTAATTTTGATAGAGATTTTATCATGGTCCGTCCAAAAGCTAAATTTTAAGGTTGTGTTTTGGATGAAGACCCCGGCATGTCTCCCGTCATGCCTAGAAAAGTAGAATTTTTACACGTCGCGTGGTCCTATACTAGCTTACATCATGATTATGCATAGCAGATAAGAATAGCAGATAAGAGTCATGTGCCGGTGTCACTGATTTTCCTCCACGGTTCAGTGGTTATCCCTACTATTGATCTTCCTTCTCATGAGAAAGAATAGCCGGAAATCATAGAATGTGAAGTTGACTTTGAACGGAGGGGGTTTGATACACGCACTTTGTGATGGCTTCACTATGATAAACATGTATGCCGAGTTACTCAGTTTCAACTGTTTAAGCTCTTGCAGATTCTCAAAGCAAATACAAAAAATTGCCACTTGACTTTTAACGCCAAAAAGTCACCTTGCTCTTTAATGGAGATGGCCGTAAAACATACTTTGCACATTATCTAATATAGCAAGCATGTGTACTTATTAGTATTTTTCAAAATCCATCAAAAAAACTAAAAGGGACGCGGAATAAATAGCCACATGAACTTTTAATATATTTGCTCTTTTCTAGTAATACATTTCTTCTAAGACAGACTAGAACACTGTTATGCGTAGCTCTCAAGTTGTATCTCGTGTTGAAATAAACTGAAAGAGGCATTGACAAGGCTTCCGTTATATTGAAATTTTGTGCGGTTGGAAGATACTCGGAAAAAGTATAAAAGTCACCTTGTAGTGTTCTAAAGTATCTAAATTTTGTTTCACACACGCTACATGCGCTATGGCCGAAAAGAAATACACTTAAACACAAGTAGGTACTAGGCCTGAGTTCACAAACTTTCAAAAATAAATGACAAACTTCGTCAAACAACTAATAACAATTCTGAAGAGTTTTATAGCATAAAAGAACAACTAACATCACTATTATGGTATAATAGAACAAGTAGAGCGTACATTCTAACAACAGTTTATGGTATACTAGAACAAAATGCGCGGCAGTAAATATCGGCTGCGTGTCAGTTCGAAACTTTTAGTCACGTTGACAGTATTTACCGCAAAACCCAAACAGGGTAAAATTGCATTAGTCTGTATTGTCTTCTACAAACCTAAATAATTGTGTCTTATGTACACTGTAGCGCTAAAGATGGTATTTGAATGAAAATTTAAAGATTTTTTAGAATGCGGAAGATTGTGCTGTCCTGATAATCGTGTTGCCTGTCGCATGCTGGGTTTTCTTGATAAATTGAAGCGCCTTCGGGTAGGCTACACCACCTTCTTCTCGTGCACTGAAATAAATACCCCAAACAGCATTCATCTTTGAAGCCGTGAGTTATTCATTTTGCAAATTTTAAACTTTTGATTTATTCAAGAGTTTACGAATTCGCAAGAAGTTCATTTGGAGTTGAAGAACCAAACGCAATTAATTAGGATTATTACTACTAGTCCAAATCGACAATTACCTTTCTTTCAACCAAGAAATAGGTCAAAGTAAAAGAGTATTACCATTGGTATACCATTCAGAGAACTGACTCCACAACTACATAAATTACAGTACGTATCTGGGCGATGTATACCCGGTGGAATGAATATACTACCAACTGCACAACCTGCAAGACAGAAACGGTAATATAATCATGATATTGGTAAGTATCATTAAGACCTATCAAGAACATTGGACTATTGAAAGCTTATTAATCTCCAACTGGTCGAAGATCGTTTCGAACTATATGTTTGCGCTGTTCTGTCCGTCTATGCATCAGTGCGTCCGTCTATTAGTCCGTCTGTCTTTTGAATAATGTCTTTGAAACTTTGGATAAAGAAGAATTTCAAACATTCGCTTCTCGACAAAGGTTGGCTCAAGGTCACACTTACGGGTCGTGGCCTGATCGGACTTGTATTTCCAGAGTTATTGCTGCTGATTGGACACGCGTTCTTATTGACATTGTTTACACACTGGTAACTTCATTACTCAAGCAAACAGAATCAAACCTATAGAGAATGTATATAGCAACAAGATCTTCGGTTTAAGTATCAGTCTACTAACTTCAAAAATTTAGCCACTTCATGGGAAAACCGTCTGTATTTGGGTGGCTTGTTTGCACTCTGGAAGCCACAGCTTTTATATAGTCACAGTCAAATTTTCGTAAAATGTTATTGCCACAAGATCTCAGTCTAATTCGTCTCAGTCAGTCCAGATATCGGGCGACGCAGTGGAAAATCATGTCATATTCTAGCTTGCTTATACTCTTGAAACACATGATTTGACGTGTCAAGATGAAACATTGGTGGTCACAACATCTCAGCCAAAAAATTTTAATGTGTAATAATCACCACCCAATCAAATTAATAAATAGAATTTATATAGCCACAATATTTGGATCATGTTTAACTCTTAACAAGAAATTACCCCGCGCCGTGGAAAAAACGGTTAAATTTTAGTTAGTTTACACTCAGAAGTCACATATTTTAGCAATCACAAACTCAAATTCATGAGCAATCATAGGCAAACCTGGCTTTTTAATATGTTGCCAAAAGATCTCCCTTACATTCAATTATGAGCCGGATCGGATTATCAGATCAAGAGTTAAGGGCCTTCTTTTTATTTTTACAAAATGTCCTATACAACTATCTTTACACTCCGACAACTACATTTCTTCACTTCAAAGTCATTTTTACAACAGCATGTGTATGAAAGTAAGACCGCATTGGCTCCGTCATACCGTCAGCGGTAAACCTACAACAATTAACAAAATATTTTAACACTGTTCAAATTCAGGTTTTACAAGGATTTCAGCATTGATAAAGACAGTGTTTGTTACCTTCATAGCATGCACATGTAGAGCTGTGACAAAGTCTAAGGTCCATGACATCGACACACTGTTGACCACATTCGCAGTCAGTCCTATAATATGTGAAATATAATACAGTCAAACCTTGAGTCTTCAAAAGCTTGACGAGGGATATATCAAAAGTGACCGCTTTAAAGAGGTGGTTACTTAGTACATGTACAATTGTTTCAAGTTTTGAAATTCAACGGCGTATGAGTAACGAAAAATACACACTCGACGCGAACTATTGAAACATTCTCAGTAAATTTAACTTACACGTTACTGCAATCCTGTGCATAACTTCCGGACACTACAGGCAAGCTTACTCCCAACAGAATTACAACTTTGTAAAATATCATTTCTTCGTTAGGTCTTTACACAAGTCCTCATAAAATTGAAATGATACTGAATTTATCATAACAAACAAAATGCCATTGTTACAGCTAATATTGAAAATTACATCCGGAATTTCTAAATGCCCGTTTTCTGAATTTGGGAGGTTGACATTTATCATTGGTAATTTATATGTTTCATTAAAATCAATTAGTGTCCTGTAAATCCGTGATAAATGGTCTATTTAGGTCTAGCTTTTTTTGTTTTGTTTTTTCAAATTGGCGTTTGCCGCCGAGGGAGATTTATCCTGAATTGAGTAAGTATATATGGCACTTCCACCGTGGCTTTTAAGTGGGGCTAGGGTATTTTTCTATGAAGAGGCCAACTTAGCCTGCACGACAATACCCAACCAGATACGCATAATCGCGTAGCAGCAATAAATCTTTATTATATAATTAAATGTGTCTTGGTCGAAGATTGTGTCAGCTGCCAACGCATTAGGGAAGGCACCGTTTATAATGTTCTGCAATTCAGCAATTTAAGGGCAATAACTCCGAAGTGCATGGGTCGATATGATTGGTTATAGAGGCTGGTCGAGATATTGTGACAATAACAAGTGTGGCCAGGTTCAATGGGCGACGACTTAATAAAAGCTACTCGAGTTAGAGGCTGGAGAGCATCACTTGACACTGCTTGAAATAAAAGATCGAAGCTTTGTGTATAAATGAATCCGTACTAGCTGTTACCTTTCCAGCAGTAAGACTGTGCTGAAATGTTCAGAAAAACTATTAAAAAAATTGTCATTGTAGTAAATTGTGAATGTAACTTGAGTTTACTATCCTAGTCCAAGAAGCACATAAACAATTCATGGTTAGATAATGTTAGAATGGATGCACGAGTTGCCTTAATTGCTTAAAGATACCATATCAAAGAAAAAGAAGTGTCAAATATGTATAAGGTGAATACATATCATAAAATATGTCATAAAACATGATGACTGTCAAACAAAGACCCGGGTAGTCATTTTCTGTTTTGCTGAAAACAGTCAAAAGCTCTGCCGTCTTGCAAAAGTGGCACTTCATTTTTGCCAAAGTCTGAATTATATAACATGCTATAGCCAATTATTACATGTATACAAGATATGAAAGACTTGCTGAAAAGGATACAGGGGCTTAGTATTGAACCTTTAAAATAAGGGTTTATTTATTTCGAAACAGTAACTCGTAGATGCCATGTTTGTTGTTCAACACGGAGTTGTCGTCACGGCTGTTAAGTAATTGTGATAGTGTTTGTTGGGAAGATGGTACTGTTGTGGTCGGAAATATGGCGACTAAAATTATCCTCAGAGACTAAACAGCACATAAATACTCACGGTTACACCTTGAAAATTGAAGAAAAAAAGACACAAGTTTTGGATACTTCAACAGTGAGAGCTCTCCATTACATTGAAAAATATACGTATGACTGTTTTCCCCTAGCTCTATTTATATCAATTACTAAAGCGACATTTAGATTCTATTTGCGATGAAATATGATGTTTCTGATTCATGGTCATGAAATTGAGCGTTGCTAACGACCTGAACCTCTCAATGTTAGAAAGCGAGTAGTTTGTTACGTAACATGATAATTTAAAGTACTCGTCACCAGGAGACAACCCGTTTGTAAATAACTGAAATATTGATGAAATGGGCGTTAAACCCGTGAAGAAAAACACATCGGTTTGTTTCTTTTTCATTTCTTTGTGGGTTAATTCAATGTCATAACTTGTTTTGTACTTACTTACGGTACTTTGAAATTAAAGCAACAACCTTACAACCAAGGAATAAAACACAGAGTTTATATATCTAATCGTGTTGTGATGTCTCTGTATACAAAATGTAGCAGCCGTAACTGGCACTCGAATAGAGTATTAAAGAATTTATTTTTCAACTGATTCAGACAGTGGTATGTTGCCACATACAGTGAACTTAACTGATGCTAAAATGTTCAATTTTTACGATCCTATTCTATGTAAAGTAACAGGTTGGTGGTGTGCTGTACTCCTAATTCGGTCTACTTAATATACTGGATCAGATCAAGGGACACGTTCTGATGCAACTTTATCACCATTATTTTGTGAAAAGCAAATGTCGACCCTGCAACAAGGGTTCCCCTTTATCATGCATTAGGATAAATCCAAGTAGGAAACACATTCGTTGAAATGGTTGAAAATCAAGTCAATCTTCTAGATTGCCAAGCACTTACTGGTTATCTACCTTTTCTTGAAAAACGTTTAAACTATATATCTATGGATACCGATTTATTGGCAGTCTTGGTTCGTAATTGCGTGACTATTGTTGATCTCGTCGGTTCACTTGCAGTGACTGGAGTACTCTTGAGCTCATGTAGTACAGGTGGTCGAGATCTCTCTAGATTCAAATGAGATCTCTGACGTTAATCTAGATCTCCTTTGACTTACAGATGGACGTATCTGGCACGTTTGAGGATAAAGTGGGTTTAATCAAGAAATGCAGATAAAAATGTCGTGGTGTTTCTATGCAAGTGAGGTTTCATATGACCCCAGTGAGTTGTACATTTGCCTACAATTAGCGTCAAGTGTTGGGCATGTTGCTACGAGAGATTCTCTTCTATCATGATACATGTACATACCAAGTATTATAATCGTTGCCGTTGGCTCGCAATCAGATATAACCTGATGAGTTACACATCGAACCAAAGGGAATTGTTTAGGGTTGGTCAATTCTACTAAACCTGCTACAGTGCAATTTTCCCCGTTTACCTGGTAGCTAAGTCATATAGTAAAACAAGTTTTCGCAATAACCATCATCATTCTTTTGTGTTTTTGCTTTAGACAACTCTTTAGACCCATGATCACATTTGACGTGACAATTACAAGTGACACTTATAACACCAAGAAAAGGACAATCCTACTATGGAAACTTACAGTTTCTAAAGGTTATAGCTTTTATGTTGTAACGTATATTATAAGGACTCAGGAAATCAATCACATATACCTTCTTCTTCTTCTACGTTAATGGCTAACGTTCAATACTGAAACATTATGGCCATCGGGTTAAAGAGAGAAAGAACTGTCAGGTTTCCCGAGCTACTCAATCCACCCGGTACCTCCTGATAGTGTGTGAAACCTAACACCTTAAAATCCCTATCCTGCAAATATGTACATATATAATCTGTTGTGCAGAAAGGAAGATATTAGTAGGGTTAAAAACAGGAAAAAGGCAAGTATGTTCATTTATGGTGTGTACATCAATGCAGCCAGTGTTGACTCAAATCCGGAGATTGAACCACTACTGACTACATGAGATGGCAAATCCTTTACCTTGGTTTTCTTTTATTTAATTCAAATTACTCGTGCCAATTGTTTCACAGAAACAGTTGATATACAAATTCTAAGCACATTAAAACCAGGGTGTGTCTTTGTTTCCCAGTAAATTTGCACGAATTCTTTTACTTAATGTATCTTCATATCTGTATGGTCTAGACCTGTATGTTTCTCTAGCCTGTTGGTCGACTGGTTGCCATTTAGTGGACGGTTCCAGTAACGTTCTAACTCTCTGAAATACCAATTATAAAACACTATTAATAAGCAAATCAACTTATATTTATATCAACGTTATAACCGTGACAAGATAAAAGAAAGATGTCTCGTCAGAAAGCATATTGTTTCGAAACGTGCTAGCAAACAGTCATGAGCAAGTTTACATACACATTTACAATAACCAAAAAGAGACAAAAACGATAGAAATAAAACCGTGAATTTCGTAATTAGTATTGGTATGGCAATTTTTATCATAATGGTTCAGTATCAAGAATATATCGTCATTTCTGATTTTTTTTGGGGAGGTAAGAAAAGTGTAAATTTGCGAAATTATGGATTCGTCTCCTGCCCGACAGTTAAGTTTATGAATTGCGCATGCTCTACCAGATGGAATGGTATCAAAAAGATTGCGCTAGTCAAAAGAATTCTATGTCAACGCGTATAAATAACTTTACAGACATCGATCATTCCAGTGCAGTTTTCGGCCATACTCTCAATTACAACGCCCCCTTTGCATTTAGAAAAAAAGAAAATTTCTGAAAAACTATACGAAATCAATTACCTGGAGTAGTGTGCCTTCGGCTTTCCATATTTCCTTTATCATAATGGCAATCACAGGAACAAATGGTATCGCCGACATCACCATTCCAATTGTGATAGCGTACGGTTGGTATACATAGGAGTCGCCGTAATTAGGCTTTGAGTAAGTGATGATGATCACCATGCATGTTATCTGTAAAGAAACCTTTAGTATCTGCAATTATTTTGACCAAAAAATGTCTTCATGTAGTATACATGTAAATGAATGAGCGTTACACTGATGTACTACTACGCGTTAAATAAAGTTCAGGATAGTTTTCAAAGAAAATAACTTTTAGAATCGAAACAATAAATTGTTCCCTATATTTTATCGTTGAATAAAATACAGTCAGTCGTTTGCTACGCACTAGTGATATGATAACTACGCATCCAAACTCCTGACTATATTTTATTCAGCGATTAAATACAGAGAGACATATGAAAAATGGATGGCAAACTTTATCGCAAATATCAGTAAACCAGAGTTCCTTGGTTAGTGAAGCTTCCTTAGTATAAGGAAAACACAAATAGATTTTGAAAAACAAAGGAGATAAAACATTGCAATATTATCATTTTGGTACGTTGGCAAGAGTCCTGAACAATATTTTGAGATACGCCATGAAACTTTGAAAACAGCGTAATGACCTACAAAAGATCATATGCTCCTTTTCCGGTAATTTAATACAGACGTATCTATATTTTCAGAAACATGGTTGAGACAAAATTCATACAGCTTTCTTTTTCGAACACGAGATTTTTGATACATTAGTATCTAAATGTTGGTTTCAAATAACTTTCGAACATATTACATTTCAAAGAAAATTGTATAAAATGCCTTAAAAGGTCAAGTAGCCTAAGTATAAGTTTGAAGAGTTTTGAATTATTATATTTCACCAAAGTTAATTAAGCTTCCGAAAGATGCTGTCTATAAATTATTGTGATGAAATAGTAATCAAAGCACTGAAAGTGCTGACAACAAGGTGTCCTCTGCAAAATTGGGCACAAGGGGATTTTTCATAAAGACAATGAGTGATACTTGATTTTGATATCTATCCGTTTATTTTAATCACAGACCTGCAGTTCATTGAAAACACATCATGTTGCTGTTGTTTTATATTTTTTTCAAAAACATAGTTTTGCTAGATACTTTTTGATGAAGTAAAATACAGTGCTTTTAAATTGTATATAACCAGCTTTGTTTGAGAGACATCCTTCAGGAATACGTGACACCACCTACTCGTCTGTTATTTCACGAACTTTTCATGAAACCTAAAATTTAAGTGGTGGTACATTATGTTTCCGCAAGGGACATATGCTAACATCATAAAACATATAACACAGGTCATTATTTTCATAATGATGTCCGACCAGATCCGCATCCGTGGTCTAGTGATTACCCAGAACTTTAAGCTGCTCGCTCTCAGATTTTTGTAAGAAAAATAATGTTCTTCAAACTGTATACACTGATAACATATTTTAGATTGTATAGTCATATAAAAAGGTTCCAGTATACATTCCAGTCAATTATATCTGTAGATTTGAAATAATACGCTACCAAATGATAAAGCGTTGCAAACGCTTTTGAAATTTTAGTATAAACATATGGTGACTGACCTATATACACATGGAATTGCAACTCTCGTATACAAGTCCAACTTTTTTGTTGCAGACTGCGAGACTTCATGCAAGATTTTAGCATCGATGGACAATATCCGTTAAACATACCAAATACATGTACTTTTTAAGTGGACGTTTAACTCCTACAACAACAATATCCTATCAGAAATCATTAAAGAAAGCGTACACATATTATAACTTAACCTTAAAATTCAGCGGATTTTTGAAAATATTTCATTTAAGAAACTAGAAGAAAATTTACAGAATTCAAATTACACTCATATCTTTGTAAAGAATCTAATTTGTCAACATGTAACAATATAAAAGTATCTGCGCTTATCTTTTTGAAAAATATACTTCTTGTCATATCTGGCTGATATTTGGGTGAGGGAGAAACTTTATAAAGTTCGCATTGCTAGTTCTTGTATTGCAGAATGAGTTTACACAGTCGATGATATGTAAACGCTAAATGTATGCAGTGTCGAATCAGTGTACATGGCTGCCTAATGGTGTAGTAATTCAAACATTCTGAATTTTGCCTACATTTGTGTTACAATGATTTAAAGCATTAACACGTATATTTGGCAACGGAAACGGTTTTTAATTAATTTCTAGGCCGAGATCACAAACACGATCCACGCGCGTTTCAGCTAAAGTCGATCTCCTTTGCAGGCGGAAGGAGAAACCTAAAGCTGTTCAAACTGTCAGGGTTTTTGGGACTATACGTTCCACGCATGCCGGCGTACGCCGTTCTATTCGTTTCTTAAAGCCAGAATGAATTCGGCGCCTTTTAAGCAATGAGGTTTGGTTATACCGGCGTAGCACGGCTTACTCTGCATATGTTCCGGCCAGCGTCAAACGTATAAGCACCTTCGCTGAGTCGTTTTCAAAATTGCGTATACTATAACAAGGTGTCACACGTGACACCTTGTTAAAAACTGACACAAAAGCAACGGTTAAATATTCGAAATGTTGAAAACCGGCCCTAAGTATAGTGTTATCTGTAAAATTACACACATATTCTAGTCGGATAGCAAATTTCAATACCATAGACTGAAGCTCACCAAGCTTATCAATATTGTGTCTCAAACATTTAAACACCGACAAAAAATGCAAACTGTTTTCAGAAATTGATATTCATATATGAAAAATGTGAAAACAATATCTCAACAGAAAATTTGAATACCGAAAGAATTCTGATTCTCATAAGAAAAATTGACAACTTAATTTGTTACTTTTATCTGGAGTTAGTTATACCCATGTTTTCGTTTCTTAAAAGAAGCAATAAAATCGGGCCCGGGAAAATATCTTCCTTATATCCAGCGGTATTTCATTATATCCGGAGTCCTTATATACGGTGTTTACTGTAAATAGATCTATTGATTAAATTTCATCAGAAAAATTGAATACCGAGAGGAAGCCTGTCATGACGATACACCAGCATATTCTCAAGAGTTTAGACACTTTACGGCCTGTCATAAGTGCAATGTCCTCAGCAAATCTGTCTGCGCCTATAAATAGAAATTATAATGAGAAATCAAACACTATATAATATAACAGAATCAATACACGGTGGGGAATCACATGATCAAAATAGCCTCTAAACAAAAGTAAATATATGAAAAATGTTAAAAAAATAATGAAAGCCGTTCAGCTGAGAATATAAAAAGTAGCCTATCTTATGACAACATTGGGGTATTCTGGAACTACTCAGGTCTCAATAACAATCACCTTCTGATTGTGCTTAACACTTCAAAAATAAATTATTTTAGTGTCCTGAAGTGTTAAACACAATCGGAAGGAGACTATGATTGAAACCTGTGTAGTTCTAGAATATGCTAATTTTGCCATATGATAGGCTACATTTCATATTTAAAGCTAAACAGCTTTCATTATTTTTAACATTTTTCATAGATTTACTTTTGTTTAGAGACTATTTTGATCACGTGATTCCCCACCGTGAATACGCTGTTAAATAATGCACATACGTCACAATGTGGCCTGCTGTAGAAACCCTTGGAAAAGGCATATAGCAAAGTACTTAGGTAGTTTCTTTTATCGGAAATAAATGAGTATTGTGGCCATTACTTGGAAATCAATTATTCAAGTTCAAGTGCCATTCAATTTGATATATTCGACTAAAAGTCATAAACGGACATTCACTATAAACATAAAAACTAAGAGTAACGTGTAAGAGTAACTAGGGCTTCAAGAAAGATTATCACATACCATATATCCAACAAACCATGATGGACTCGAGAGCAGAACCAAACAACAATGCATATGCTGACATATACCAGTCTGATAATTGGAACAAATAAATACCGCCCTGCAAAAATACAATGTACAATGGAATGCAATTTCTAATCATACTGTCTGACGATGATTGAGACTTCATATGAGCAGGTCATCAAAATGGTACTAAATATTATTCCTAATTATACGTTTAAACAGAGTATTATATACTTTTAAACAGAGTATTATATACGTTTAAACAGAGTATAATATACGTTTAAACAGAGTATTATATACGTTTAAACAGAGTATTATATACGTTTAAACAGAGTATAATATACGTTTAAACAGAGTATTATATACGTTTAAACAGAGTATAATATACGTTTAAACAGAGTATTATATACGTTTAAACAGAGTATTATATACGTTTAAACAGAGTATTATATACGTTTAAACAGAGTATTAGATACGTTTAAACAGAGTATTATATACGTTTAAAATTAGTATAATATACGTTTAAACAGAGTATTATGTACGTTTAAATAGAGTATAATACTAGTATACGTTTAAATAGAGTATAATACTAGTATACGTTTAAACAGAGTATAATATACGTTTAAACAGAGTATTATATACGTTTAAACAGAGTATTATATACGTTGAAACAGAGTATAATATACCTTTAAACAGACTATTATATACGTTTAAACAGAGTATAATATACGTTTAAATAGAGTATAATACTAGTATACGTTTAAACAGAGTATAATATACGTTTAAACAGAGTATAATATACGTTTAAACAGAGTATAACAACGTTTAAACAGAGTATAATATACGTTTAAACAGAGTATTATATACGTTCAAACAGAGTATAATATACGTTTAAACAGAGTATTATATACGTTTAAACATAGTATAATATACGTTTAAATAGAGTATAATACTAGTATACGTTTAAACAGAGTATTAGATACGTTTAAACAGAGTATAATATACTTTTAAACAGAGTATTATATACGTTTAAACATAGTATAATATACTTTTAAATAGAGTATAATACTAGTATACGTTTAAACAGAGTATAATATACGTTTAAACAGAGTATTATATACGTTTAAACAGAGTATAATATACGTTTAAATAAAGTATAATACTAGTTTACGTTTAAACAGAGTATAATATACGTTTAAACAGAGTATAGTATACGTTTAAACAGAGTATAATATACGTTTAAACAGAGTATTATATACGTTTAAACATAGTATAATATACGTTTAAATAGAGTATAATACTAGAATACGTTTAAACAAAGTATTATATACGTTTAAACAGAGTATAGTATACGTTTAAACAGAGTATAATATACGTTTAAACAGAGTATTATATACGTTTAAACAGAGTATAACAACGTTTAAACAGAGTAATATATACGTTTCAACAGAGACAGCGGATATTCATAGTTAAAAATGCTTATATTCAACTTACACTCATAGATAACGGAAGTCCTAAAATGAATAGCAACAGTGCTGTTCCGATGAGCACGAGATACTTGTGCGGCGAGAGTTGTTTGGGGAATACATCAAGCAATGTCCCAGTGATCGTCTCCAAAAAGGCAAACTTTAAAAAGAAGCAGAATTAATATTTGTGAATTTGATACAAACCAAGAAAAGTATATGATGTGAATAAATGAAACTAGTGCTGAGCGGTTTTTGTCCGCCCAAGTATGTCATATAGGGAAAATCATATAAATTATGTTTTATCAGTTTGTATTTTATGGCATTTTGAATAAATGCCCAGTTTCTATTCAAAAACTTTGTGTTATGTTTTCCTTTATCCCATACGAGATCGACCCAGTCTGTGACTCCAAACCCTGACCTTAGACAATACATACATATAAATAGTATGCTTTTGATACATTATTTGTACATGTAAGTTTCTAAATCAAATTTTACAGCTACAACAGTAACGTACGTGATCGTTTCATCACACCAATGACATTCAGATGACTTTTTATTCTGATTTTAACTGATGAATTAAAATGCTGTTTACAAAATACCAAAAATCTTCATAGAGAAAGTACGCAATGTACTAACGAGTTACTTAAACTTTCTTACTGGCAATTTCAGTAGAATTTCTAGCTATTAGCCTTGATTTGGCCTTTACCGTTGCTATCCGGTAACTTACCACGCTGTCAAACGCAACAGTAATGAGAGTAAAGAAAAACAGCGCAGCCCATAGCTGTGGCAAGGGTAATCGGCTGATAGCTTCTGGATAGGCAACAAAAGCTAGTCCCGGGCCTGAAAATTAAGAGAAAGCGAATTAATTAATATATTTTCTCTCATCAGTAACGAAACTTCGATACACCTAGGCATGACAAATTGGAGGCACTATTTTGTAGAGGTTAAAGCGTCGGACTTATAGCTCTCGGGTCGCTGGCTCGCTGAAAATGAATTTTTGACCACACCTTGACAAACTCAAGGAAGCACTTAGTTATCGAGAAGGGTCAATGTAAGTTGCAAGTACTTGAGTATACAATCAATGTAAATTATAGTATAAACTAAACTAAAATATACTAAATGGCACGGGGAGTCTTGAACGGTCAGTGTCAGTGGCTTTGCGAGTGCTTCATTATGACATGACAAAACAGAATGTTTTCATAGTGACATAACTGGTGTAGAGGTTAAGGTGTCGGCCGCTCATCCCGGGGGTTGCGGGTTCAAGCTCCACTGGGGTCACGACCGTACCTCCTCATATGACACCAGTACTGTTATTTTTTTCAGGAAGCGGACTCGAGAGTGGCCCGATAAGCTACAAGCTTTCTTCACAATCGAGCTAAAATGAATTAGTATAAACTAAACTAATTCAAAAGTGTCACGTTAAGTTGATGTGAAAGACACAAGATCTTTTTCTATTGTTTTGTGAAATGTATTGCATTTTTGTGCTCGTGACAGACCTTGAACCTACCCCTGCTATGCTTATATACATAAACACAATCATATCTAATATAACTAAGGAACACTTTTCACATTTACTATATAAGTAGTACCTGCTCTTCTTTGACAATGGTTTATGGACGTCACTTGGAATATTACATTGTAGTAGGGTGACTTTCTGGCTTTAAAAAATGGGAACCTGGACCCCCCCCCCACCCGTATAACAAGCATCTATATCAAAAGTTCGTAATAGATTGTAGTTTATGAAACTGCCGGCATAAATTGGCATAAATGGTGCCGTTCCGAAAAAATCCAAGATGGCGTGCAAGATGGCCACCAAAACTGAAAAATCCAGTTTTTGTAGTACTGTTGGTCCAGATTTTTTTTAAAGATTGTATTTTGGTCTTAAACATTGAAATGTATAAATACACACTAAATATACGATTTTATGATGTTTTTTCACGAATTTAGGGAAATTTATGAAAAAATTGACAATTTTACCCGTAAGAGTGATCAATTTTTCGGTTTTGAGAGGTATTTTTTTAACAGCAGTTAATTTTTTTACCAATCTGATACACCTATGTGGCAAGAAATAAAATAATACTTATAGCTTATCAAAATAATTATATTACAGCAGTAAAAAGAGAACAAAATTTGAATGCACATGCATTTAAAATGGGTGGGGTAATTTCACACGTATTTTCGCTCTATGTATTCATTATTTATTTGAACATTTTATTTATTTTACCTTCGATATTTTGTACTTCAAATGGATAGTTTCCAGCTTATATGTACTACTTAGCAAATTTAAATATGCAGATCATTTAGCAGAATCCAAAATGGCTTCCAAAATGGCTGCCATTTAGACTAAAATATGGTCAAATGTAAGGGTACTGGGCACTTGGAGTGTACTTTTCTTATAGTTATATATTCTTTACCAGCTTATATGCACAACTGTTTTTAAGAAGACACATTCATTCATTTGACTTCATATATGAATAGTCTAATTCTTTTGACTGAAAACTACAATTTTTAACAACACGGTCGGGTTTTGGAAAGCAAACACTGTTATTACCTTTTTACACAAAGAATAGCTGAGCAGTCGAAACAGTGAACACTGTTACTTATTTCAGCTATATTTTTCATACTGTTTCATCATATAATTGTTTTAGCAACATTTTCTGATTGCTTTATAAAATGTGGAAATGAATAAAAATATAGATAGGACAAATTTTATGAGTAACATTTAACAATATCACCTGTTCAAGTTTAGAAGTGGGAAAATTCAAATGTAAAACATGTAAACAATGTATGTAAACAATGTAAAACACAGATAATTGTATACAAATAAATCATGAATGAAAGGTACACTCTAAGTAAAATTAAGTTTAGTTAGTATCTGTCTTAATGGCCAAGTGGTTAAGATTACTGACTTGTAATCACAAAACCTCTCACTGATAGAGGGTCATGGGTTGGAGCCCCGCTACCAACCATGACTCTTTATGTGAGAAAGTTGGCAGTTTCTTAGGATAGGGGTCTCGTACTGGTCCATCCAAGGAACGATGGTTACGTAAATTGCCCGCCTGCTTATGACTGAAATACTGTTGAAAAACGGGCAGTAAACTTAAAAACCAAACCGAACTTAGTATATGATACAAACACCATTTAACCTACATGTATTTCAAAAGTCAGTAAGCGTAACAAAATGTTTTAAATGCGCACTAAGAGCAAATGAATGAAAAGGTCAGTCTGCCTGCCCAATTGTATCTGAGATGGGGTTGTTAACCAAAGCCCTAGAATTTGTATCGGCCTGACATACTGAATTTGAAGGAGTTTTATTTCTCACAGGAGGTATCTAGTTTATGATGTCAGTTTTTGCTCGCATTTGTCATTTGTATGGTGATGCTGGCTTGAAAGACTTCATGATGGATTCTGGTGTTTGGTACTCAATCACAGGCTCTTTTTCAGTTTCAGAAGCTATGAATCTCACCTCTGAGGTTTAGCAGGAAGTTGTGCAAGAAATGGAAGAAGAAATTAAAAGTTCTTTTCTCCCTATCATTGCTGAACTCAGACCTGCATGAAGATCTACCTCTAATTTGTTTAGATTTTGGGACGACTTCTGACAGGAGTTCTCTCTTCCTCTCACACTGTACCTTGTGCCATCAAGGCATGGATTGTGGGATGTTTCTTGTTTGCTGCAAATCGAACAGTGTACTCAAGATTCATGCCATACCTTGTCCTTCAAATTAATCAACTCCCCAGTGAATAAGTAGATGTATTTGAGAAATATTCCATCGTAACTAAACTGACGCAGGGTTCAATTCAATGGTGTTTGGTTTGACTATGTATTAGAAGTAACTGAAAACGAAGCTACAAAGTCACCTAAATGATTGGTATCACACATACTGACAGTGCGTTGGTACGCTGGTTTCTGTCTCGACCTCTGATATCAAAAGATTCTTCTTCATACTCTTGTAGTTTTGATACTGGCCTCAATGTTTGTACAACAAACATTGCACTTATACGCCTTTGCAACTGGAATGTAAATTTCGCAGGTGTTGTATGACTTTTAAATGAGCGACTGATTCCGTTTGAAAACAACAAACCTTCAAAAGAATTTTTGACCTGCTACCAATGGCAAAACTGACTGAAAACAATCAAAAGTTCAAACCGTGTTGTTGATGTAAATTCAAAGGTGGTCAGTTTAAATGCTGAAGAAATGTATGTGAAATTATTTGCTATGCCTTCAAAGAGGTTCCTTTCGAACGTCTACTTTCCTTTGAAAATGCACCCATTCCACTGAGTTTGTTTTCAGATATATGTACTGAAAATACTTATGATGTCAACCAAAAAAACTGACTTAGGCAAGAATTTGGAGAAAATTGTAAATCATGATTTTTACTCTCTAAAGTATGTCTGACCCTGACTGTGTTGTGTATAATGCTATGGCATTTATTTAGATGTTGCAACCTTCTTATGATCAAAAACTTACATACAGATGACTGCTGGAGCCTGGAATTACGTTATAAAAAACCGTGTACAAAGTACACAAGTACATGTTATCTTGACTAGTATTTTACAAATAGTTTAAAACTCCAGACACGCCAGAAACGTGGTAATATTGCATCCACTGCCACTGCTGTAATATATGAAATATTAGTTAAAGCAAAATTGAAAATTGCAAGGGTCTACTTGAAAGGGAAGAAATCGTTGTCGTCTTTGGTGGTATGGTTGAAAAACCCTTTATATTCGCTGTAATGCTGTTTCTTTTTAATTACGAAATATAGTTCAGTTAGGAAGAAGCTGATTGTAGAATAATTATGCAACTGGCATAATAACCTTCTATGTGGGATCAAGAAGGCCGTTGCTGTTAGTCCACACAGAGATTGTTTGGTTCTGTTGGTTCATTACTACAATAGTCTTGGTATTGACACACTCTCTCAAAACTGGTCGAAAATCTATACATACTTCACATGTACACGTATATACCAACTCATTATGAAAGTTGCAAATTTGTTGCCTGCCCAGCTAGATGATCTTACATGGTATGTTAAATGTTTCATCTATGTATGGCATACTAACAGGTAAAAAGAAAGCAGTCCAGGTACTTTTGAAATTTGCAGATAAACTTTGTGAACTATCCGGCTTTGACTGTGATCCCTGTTTGTCTTCTGTGTCTAGGTCTGCTGCCACTGCTCTTGGTGGGTGCCTTTATAGGTCAGGAAACTGTGATTCTCTAAATTCTTTGCATAGCAGTATTGTTCTTGAAGAGAAACGGGTTAAAACAAAAAAGCTTCCTCCAACTGATGACAGTTTTATGTTGAATTTACTTCGTTGTACTTATCACTTAGTAATTTTGAGAAATTTGACAAAAACAAAACTGTCCCTGACTGACCCATTAGATTTTTGTTATGTGGTTGACGAAGATACATTTGGCTTTTTCATAAAGATGATGTAACAACCTGCCGCAGTACTAGAACTTTTAAGTAACCTGGTTCGTCTTTGCTGTGCTGTGATGAATGCATCTGCACAAGAAATCAACAACCTTGTACACAAGTCTTTGTGTGTAAAGGCAGTATGAAAACACAGGTACTAGTTAAAAAGTATTTACGATGTTAGCTTTTACTGGAATCGAAGACTGCTAGACTTATGTCTTACATTTCCTTGCAGTTTTCTGTTTGCATTTTAATATAATTTACTGAATTAAATGAATATGTTTTTACTGTACAAAAGAACAGATCATAATGCCGCTATTGCAGATTTTAAGTCTCTGAATGAGTTTTGCTGTAACTAACAGTTAGCTGAAAATTTCAATACATTGTTTTATTTGTTACATACTATTTGATTATGTGATGAGTTCTACATGTTGATAATGTGATGCATTATGTTAATGAGCCTTTGTGTCTGTAACGAATAACGCGGTGGGGAATCACATGATCAAAATAGCCTCTAAACAAAAGTAAATATATGAAAAATGTTAAAAAAATAATGAAAGCCGTTCAGCTGGGAATATAAAAAGTAGCCTATCTTATGACAACATTGGGGTATTCTGGAACTACTCAGGTCTCAATAACAATCACCTTCTGATTGTGCTTAACACTTCAAAAATAAATTATTTTAGTGTCCTGAAGTGTTAAACACAATCGGAAGGAGACTATGATTGAAACCTGTGTAGTTCTAGAATACGCTAATTTTGCCATATGATAGGCTACATTTCATATTTAAAGCTAAACAGCTTTCATTATTTTTAACATTTTTCATAGATTTACTTTTGTTTAGAGACTATTTTGATCACGTGATTCCCCACCGTGAATAAGCAACAGACGAAGTTATACACATACCGTTTACTATGGAAGTGGAAAACACATGTAATATCAGGTAACTCGTGTATTTGAGTTTTATTTCAGACTTGGGTCACTACTTTAAGATAATAACTGTTTAGTCTCAAAGCTTTTCTGTGCATTTTGTTGAAGAGGATAATGCGGTTGGAGAAAATGCGTGTGAAATTACCCCACCCACTTTTAAATGCTTGTGCAACTATTTTTTTTATTTTTCTTTCTGCTGTTATGTAACTATTTTGAGTAGCTATGAGTCAAATTTTATTTCTTTGTCACATAAATGTATCAAATTGGTAAAAAATGAACTGCTGTTACCAAAATATCTTTCCAACACCTAAAATTGTCTACTTTAAAGGGTAAAATTGTCAATTTTTTTTCATAAATTTCACTGAATAGGTGACATTGCTAAATGTTACTCATCAAATTTGTCCTATCTATATTTTTATTCATTTCCACATTTTATAAAGCAATCAGAAAATGTTGCTAAAACAATTATATGATGAAACAGTATGAAAAATTTAGCTGAAATAAGTAACAGTGTTCACTGTTTCGACTGCTCAGCTATTCTTTGTGTAACAAGGTAATAACGGTGTTTGCTTTCCAAAACCCGACCGTGTTGTTAAAAATTGTAGTTTTCAGTCAAAAGTATTAGTCATATATGAAGTCAAATGAATGAATGTGTCTTCTTAAAAACAGTTGTGCATATAAGCTGGTAAAGAATATAAAAATATAAGAAAAGTACACTCCAAATGCCCAGTACCCTTAAATTTGACCATATTTTAGTCTAAATGGCAGCCATTTTGGAAGCCATTTTGGATTCTGCTAAATGATCTGCATATTAAAATTTGCTTAGTAGTACATATAAGCTGGAAACTATCCATTTGAAGTACAAAATATCGAAGGTAAAATAAATAAAATGTTCAAATAAATAATGAATACATAGAGCGAAAATACATGTGAAATTACCCCACCCACTTTTAAATGCATGTGCATTCAAATTTTGTTCTCTTTTTACTGCTGTAATATAATTATTTTGATAAGCTATAAGTATTATTTTATTTCTTGCCACATAGGTGTATCAAATTGGTAAAAAAATTAACTGCTGTTAAAAAAATACCGAAAAATTGATCACTCTTACTGGTAAAATTGTCAATTTTTTCATAAATTTCCCTAAATTCGTGAAAAAACATCATAAAATCGTATATTTAGTGTGTATTTATACATTTCAATGTTTAAAACCAAAACACAATTTTTTAAAAAAAATCTGGACCAACAGTACTACAAAAACTGGATTTTTCAGTTTTGGCGGCCATCTTGGACGCTATCTTGGATTTTTCGGAACGGCACCATTTATGCCAATTTATGCCGGCAGTTTCATAAACTGCAATCTATTACGAACATTTTGATATATGACTCAGCTTGTTATAAGGGGGGGGGGGGGGGGGTCCAGGTTACTTAAAAAATAGAGCCCTTTTTGACTGATTGTCACCCTACTATTGTGCTTCCACATGTACACAAATGATAAAGGTTCTTATAAACCACGCAACAGACAGGGCAATTTTAACAAATACAGTCAAACCTGTGTGAAAGACCATATCCAACAAAAGACAGCCCTTCGAATATAGACAAGCAGAGAACAAACACTGCATATTCTTTCTGTAGTAAGACCATCTATATAGGTCACTTTTCAAAGGTATGACTGTATGGGGAACATGTTTCAGCATGGCTCAAAATGTTGCAGTGACAAACCTGAAGCAGTTGCAGCGTCTTCAACACTTGTTCCAGCCTCTTTTGCCATGAAACCGATGATTGTGAACACGACCAGACCGGCGTAAAATGCTGTAAAGGCGTCTGCCACGACACATATCGTTGTTTCACTGAATTTGGTGAAAATGCTGGTTCAGTTTTTATATCTTTTAAGGTAGCGCGAGATCTGAGCTAGAATCTTACTCTGTAAAATCTTTAAAGTTTTATCTTTTGTTTTGTAATACTATAGATTCTACAAAATGCGAACATTTAGTATATGAACCTAAACCTCGTAAGAACTAGATAAACATTTGAAGATGTTTTTAGATAAACTATAAGCTTTAGCAAAGCGTCACCTTAAACATACAAAAAAATCTGCAGTTTTAAGCAGTGCTAGAAAATATCATGTTACACCCCTCCCCAATGGTACTATCTAAACTGGAAGATGGATAGATCTATTTAGAATGATTTAACATAAAAATTGCATATCTGATACGTGTTTGTTTGCCATGCAGTTTTTGACATTTTTGTGTTTCATTTGTTGATTATCTGTAGTGTAAATTATCTTCACACAGGCTTATCCTGAATATACAGCTGCAAAATGAGTTTGCAGTAAATTGTAACTATAAGAATCTCAGGAACGATATTTGAGAGAAGTAGTTATTTTTTTGGATCGTGGATAAACATTCAGTTACACATATAATATTTTCTCGGTTAATGTTTCCAGCGATGTTCTACAAAGAAAAAAGTTCATTCACTACCTTGAATTATTGTCTTTAAAGTCTGGAATATCTATAAGATCTGCTGAAACACGATTACAACATTAGAAAACAGTTGAGAAAACAGTTGTCATGGCGTATTTTCTCTTTGACAATCCGACCCAAAAGAATTTCTAGAAAAATATTCTACAAAACTAAATCACTAAAAAACGTATATGAAGTCATATTATACAGTGCGTATATATTGTACTGAGATTCGCTGTAACTTGGTCATTTACGCCCATTTTTTTCCAGGTTTCGGATTCTTCTTTGAATAATTTCCGGCAAATATGTGTATGATGCGACTTTTTTTTCCAACAGTTTGGATTAGATCTAATCGATGTTGATAGTCACGTTCATTTTTAGAAATTTTGCAGGGTGAGGGGAAGATACTCACAGTAGTGACTTCTGACGGAATTTATTGTGACTAGCCATAGTTATCGCCCCTCCATATGTCGGTCCCAGGGAATAGAACACTTGAATAGCTGCCTGCAGCCACACCTTGTAACATTAAACAATTCACACTGTATGAATGTCATGTGTGTACAGGTCAGAATAGAATTCTTAACGTACTTAACATTAAATAAACCATTTACATTTAACTTAGTAAGTACATCACTAGTACATTTGCACTTAATTGTAATACCGACACTATATTTTTTCTTAGGTGATTTCACGCTCGTTTCAACAGTATTACAGCTAATAGTAAGCGGGTAGTTTATCTAATCACTGTTCATTGGACTAGTCCAGTGCTAGACTTACATCCTTCCTACGAACCTGTCAATTTTCTCTCAAAGAGTCAGTCGAACACATGCCCTTAAATCTGTGACAGGTTTACTGATTTCAAGTCAGCAGCCTTAACTACTCGTCAACGGAAGCGAGTAGCTACAGAACTTTGATGAGAATTTTATCAAGGTCCGTCCAAAAGAGCACTTATGTTAGCTTGATATTTGGATGAGACCCTGTAGCTACAGAACTTCAACGTACCCGGTCTATATGCTTGACAGAAGCCGCATCTGATCACATACAAAATATAAAAAAATAGTGGCATTTAGAGTTTTCGAAGCCAGACCTAGGAGGCCAGTAAATTACTGACAATAAGAATTTAGGTTGTGTGTAGTTTGCGAATAAAATGTATACTTTCTCGTGAGTAAGTTATTTAACGTCAAAACATATTCCTATGTAATTCATTTTGTATCCAAGTGTCATGTACAACTAATGGTACTGTATACCTGTGGTGAAGCTAATTTCTCAAAGTCAGGTGTAATATACCACAAAATTCCATCAACAGCGCCATCAAGTGTCAGACCACGAATCAGTAACACTGTCAGTAGCACGTATGGAGCTGTTGCTGTAACATATACCACCTAAAAAAACAACTAGACCTGTCTAAAAGTCATTTACATAATATTAGTGATTGCTTAATTAAGTGTTTCAAATAAAAATGGCCTACTGGGGTACGTCATTATTGTCTGCTTAACAAATGTGGCTGCTTAATTGAGGATATTCACAACATAGTTTGAACTGTTTGCCAATTTCACATCAGAACTCTAAAGGAAGTGTCCTTATAATTTGAAATGCAACTAATAATTTGATCAGCGTTTATCCTAGCATGATGAGCCTGCACGCACGAAGGCATCTCGCCGGACAAAATTTGGATGGGGTGACGGACAGTGAAATACAGGAAAGGGTCGCAATGAACACTCAGATGCAATAAAACAAAATAACAAAGCCTCTATATGCGGACCTAATCACATTTTACGGAAAGCCAAATAAAAGATTTCTTGATTTCGGGAGCTCATCTTTTACAGATCATGGTTGTTTTTTCACTTGTGTTACGCTTAATGATTTCTGCAGAGATTTTTCCTCTATACTTGTTGTTTTTACTGATCACTATCTAGCATCTCTGACACATAAGAATGTAAATCCAACCTGACATTTACTGACTTGAGAAAGAGTTTGCAGGATCTTAACAGCTGGGCTAATTTGTAAGCTCACAAGACAGTTCCCCAGCAATGTACATGTAGTATAAAGTTATGAACATACCTTTCCCAATGATTTCACTCCTTTAATTAGACTCGCTACAACAATAGCCCATGCCACAAAATTACTCAGAACAAGATGCCATTGCATTGTCCCCATGTCTTCTAAACCGTCGGACTTTCGGAGAACGTTGTATCTAAGACAATAAGTTACAAAGCAATCAAAATAACATTTGAGTATACAGTCAAACTTGTATATGTGGACCACTTACGAATAAATACCAGCTAGTATTCTATTCGTTCATGACAGAAACATATGACATAGTGAATGAAGAACTCCCACCAATAAAGACCGTTTTAGCTTCTTCCGGAAAGTGGTCTCTGTTCACAAGTTAGACTGTAATTACTACTGCGAAATTTCGTATTTTTAAATGTCTAATACTATGATTGCAGTTTTAGAGCATACTTTTCAGATCGAAAAACTGCAGTTAATTTTTAAAACCCCATTTTAGTCGTCTGCTTACAACTGATTTATATTTTATTTTCCTTCAGGAAGGTACGAGAGTATGTTAATGAAGTAATATACGTACCAACGGTGTCCATCATCTAATAAACAATGATTTGGAGTTCTGCTGATGCGCAGTAATTAACCACGAAGACCGGAGTGGTTTACAACTGCGCACCAGAACGACAAAGAGTTGTTTATCAAACGATAACAACGCTGAAATGGATGTTATTTCGATTATAAGCTGACCAGATATTACAAACGGTGAATAAATGTAAAACGTTATTTTCTACTCGGATATCGTTTAACGTCATGCGGCACAATATAACGTAATTTTGACGGCATATCGGTTCCTGTGTTGTGTATTACACAATCAAACACAATTTTTCGACTCTATCTATCTATCTTCATGTACTGTCGAACCCTTTACAGGGACTTAGACTCTTTATATATAGATACAAAATCATGAGTCATGTTAGAATAACTGATTGAAAATTAGTTGAACGTTAATAACTGTGATAAATGTAAAATGAGTTTTACTTACAACCAGAACTCACTGGCTGGAGTTGACGTCACTGAGGTATTTGTGGGTAACGACATAGAGGTATTTGCGGGTAAAGACATTTCGGTAGTTGTGGGAAAGGACACGTTATATGATATGTTGTGATTCCCTGCCGTGGCGGTTACCAAAAAGGTTTCGTTGCTTTGTGTGTTTGGTTTGGAGAAAAAGTCAGTTTCTGTAATATAAACATTATACTAGTACATGTAATAAGAATGAGTCTAAGTCTTTACCAATCAGTACAGTTTCACCAATGAAATCTGGTATCACATGATATAAGAATGCTCAAAAATTTCGAAACAGATTTAAAAAATAATCAGCAAAGTTAAAATGAAGATGAATACGACATTTCAAAACAAATAAACTCATTAGAAAGGTACAGCAGCTGGTATACTACAACGTTTGTATAATTATGAAATTTATTTAGAAGTACCGGTATTTAAAATAATAAAAAATGAATATTAATTAATTTATTAAAATGATAAAATTGAAATGAAACATATTTATATAATAAAGTTACCATTCTCGTATCCAGAGCATTCCTTATGTAATTTCATGTTTATCTGAAAGCTTGGCAAACCACTGATGCATGAGAATGTTAGTTTACATGATTGCATTTTTTAAAAATCATTAATAGCACACGATTGCAAAAATGTTTGCCATTTTATCTTCACCACTCCGCCGGACAAAAGCTCGACAATTCACATGATTCAGAAGGGAGCCGGAAAACTCGCTATTAAAAGAAGCTGAAACGGTGGGGTCGGTTAGCTCTTTCTCCACTCGTGTTTTCATTCTGTGCCCTGCGCCTTCGCTAGATAAAATATCGTGCTACCATCCGGCGTCCCCGCCGTCTCTACTTTGCGCCAGCGCCAAAAATACAAAATATCCTTAGGCACGATCGTGCAACTCAGATATCAGTGCTTAGAATAAACTTAAGAATGAAACTCAAACTTAGCTGAGCATGGGCTTGAGCAGACTCAAGGGACATTCCTGGTTCGAACAATTACGACTGCAGCTCTTTTCAGGCCGAAAAGACGAAATTACACAAAATAACCGACCTACAAAAACCTTTCTTGAAGGGATTGTTAATTTTGATTTAAAAAATCACATCCAGGGTTGGACTACACTGTTTCATACCTCTGCAATTGTCTGTATTCCACCAGTTTCCACACTTCGACCATGGAAGTTCTGCTTGGAATGACTGAACAAAGTAATACTGGACCCAGCCCATAATAGACACATAGTACCAGAGAATGTCGAAGGAGATCAAAACCATAAGAAAACCGATTCCTGTAATAGAAATAGTGAAAGCTGTATAGTAAAGCTATGAGTATTTATTATGATACTAGAATATTACTGCATGTACATCCATAATTAGTTATCCGCTGGTGCTCGGCGTAAATGTACATGTATATCATGAAAATTACATGTACTTCTTTGGAAATTGTCGAGTCTAGCAAA
This sequence comes from Saxidomus purpurata, assembly GCA_022818135.1. Classification (NCBI taxonomy): domain Eukaryota; kingdom Metazoa; phylum Mollusca; class Bivalvia; order Venerida; family Veneridae; genus Saxidomus; species Saxidomus purpurata. The sequence continues at coordinate 8,359,825 of JAFMSR010000002.1, read as the reverse complement.
AGGGTTTGTTAATTGATATTTCCCGTGATTTAAGTTCAAATTGAGAATTGAGAATTTTTTAAGTAATAGCAAAGGCATTTGTATAACATAGAATACTTCTAGTCTAGCACTCCCTGGTCGGTCTAATATATAGTTGTAAAGACTGTTTTAATTTCTTTACTGGTACCAGTAGAAGCTGGATGAACTGACGCACACCTAATGTGGCCAGACCGGGGATCAAACCTTGGTCCTCTGTATATATATACATATTACTGAGTGGACAAAACCGATTGGTCTCGTGAATTCTACATAGTAATATAGCGTACCACATAATGACAAGTTAATCACTTATCAAATTGTTTTTCCTTTGAATCTGAATGAAGTTAGTATAGCACTCATGAACAAGATTTTGTAATACAAATCCATTTTATGACCACTTACTGAGAGTCGATTAGAACCAGGATCCTGCTCTTTCTTTATACTTAAAATTCCTTTTTAGGCATTGCGTTCCTATTGTAACGAGCCGAGGACCTAAGACGCAGCAGATCCATTCAGTGAAAAGTATACTCAACCCTGAATGGGTCTCTGTGCCTTATATATACTACCCTAATCCCCATCACATGTACATGGGTTTTTAATTTGCATATTATCATCATATGCGACCGAACGTTTTCACTACGTTCACCGATCGTTACACTACTTTCCCCTCCAAGAAGACTCGTCCCCAGTCTTGGCCTGGGAACTTCGTGGGTAAGGCAACTCCTGTCTGGCAGTTGTCCTCATCCCACCGCTGCCACCATTTGTAACGAGCCGAGGGCCTAAGACGCAGCAGATCCATTCAGTGAAAAGTATACTCAACCCTGAATGGGTCTCTGTGCCTTATATATACTACCCTAATCCCCATCACATGTACATGGGTTTTAAATTTGCATATTATCATCATATGCGACCGAACGTTTTCACTACGTTCACCGATCGTTACACTATTTTGGTCTGAGCTCAGTGGATATCGGTTAGCGAACCAACAGGGGTACAAGGTTGACATTCCGACAAAGTTTCGTAAAAAATCTACCACCTTCGTCTCGACAAATAGCGGTACAAAAAGATGAAAAACGGACAGAGGGACATCAAACAAACCGATTTGAAAAGTTGACCATACATGCATATTAATAGCGGCTGGTAGAAATACTTTTTAGTATAAATAAACATTTGCTTGTGCATCAAATAGCGTGCATATATATTATACATACATGTATTAACCTTTTTTTAATTTACAGCATCGATAAATGTGGTATATATTATTTTTATTATTTAATATACAACATATATTGACAAACATCCTTCTGCTACAACAAATTTCTTGCTCGATCATTGGAAAAGATAGTTGCTCCTTTACTGTCTGGTTACAATACTATACATGTACTAAAGTAGCCTATATCATTGTGTAAAATGTACCCGTAAATGCGTAATGATTAAACTTTCACGAGTGCGTATCTAGTGATATAATTTTTCGCATCCGAACGACTGACGGTAGGTTAACCAACGATAAAATACAGAATTACATTTAGTATTTCAATTCTTACACGATATTGTCTTTGAAAAATACCCCGAACTATCGTCGAAACGTTGCATTGTAACTTACAAGCACGGAATGCAAGGGGATGCATGCATTGTTTACAGCATTGCCCGTGAAAAACTTGACTGTATGTTCCGTGCTTGTAAGTTACAATGAAATTGTTCTACTCGTTGAAAATAGTTCGGGGTATTTTTCAAAGACAATATCGTGTTAGAATAGAAATAATAAATGCAATTCTGTATTTCATCTTTGATTATCATACTATCAGTCGTTCGGATGGGAAAAAGTTGATAATTTATGAAATAACACCCGTTCCGGCGGTGTTCATCGTTTAATAAACAATGGTTTTGAGTATTGATACGCAGTAATTATCCACGAAGGCCGGAGGCCTCGGTGGTTTATAATTGCACATCAAAACAACAAATAATTGACAGATAGATAGATTCTTAATTTACCTCCATTTAGGAGAGCTATCAAGATACAATAGAACAGCAATAAGTTACAAACATAGAAACGGAATTACATTACAATATACAAGTACAATTATATATAAATATACATATTATACAGTTAAATTCACATAAAGATAGGGCACACAACAATGTTAAAGAAATGATACATATACTTTTATAAAAGCATGATAGCAAAATGTTACAGATTAAGCTTTTGTAATAGTAATACAGCGAACACTGTGTCGTCCATATAAAAACACCTTGACGAAACGAAATATAAGGAACTTTTGAGGACACTGTTTACCAAGCAAAACAAACAGATAGTATTACCAGCCACTGGCTACATTTAACTGATGGCGTAGCATTTTATATAGTGTATATATATGTCAGTTCCCGCGTTGTTTATGGTTTCATATAACACGATTTTTCTACTCTTTGTATATAGAGACAAAATCGTGAGTCATGTTAGATAGACGATAACAACGCTTAAAAGGGTGTTATTTCGATTCTAACGTGACAGGAGATTACAAAATGTGAATAAATGCAAAGCGTTATTGTCTTCGCGGATATCTATTTAAATAAACATTATTATTTTATGTTTTTGTGGTTTATCGAAATATAACGGTGGATTATATCCTGATAAACTCACTGTTCACTCAGTGAAATTATCAAAATCTTCTACCCGGATTAACATAAAAAAGTAAACCGATCGTTATGAATGTTGGAAACCATACGTCGATGACGTCTTTAAAATGACAACAAATAGTTTTAAACATAAAATAAACAGAAAAATTGTTGGTATCGATGTCATATCACGATAATTTCACTCGTGAACACCAAAAGTAGTTATTTTCACTCGTGGCTGCGCCACTCATGAAAATATCACTTTTAGTGTCCACTCGTCGAAATTATATCTTGATCTTACATCGAAACCAATAATTATCCTCTATATTTTTTCTGCTCTTTGTACAATCGTGAGTCATGTTAGAATTGATAATTTCGTATGTAACTTAGTATTTCATAAGAAATTAGTGTACTGTACTCCCTGAGTTACTTCATTGACAACAAACCTGGACGAGACATGTTTGTTGCAGGACAACAATGTACCAGGTCGAGTGCCATGAAAGGAAACAGGGACCTCAGGGAACTCAGTCAACTCATTCACTGTGTTATGTAAAATCAGGAGATCAAATATCTTGCAAGTGTATTGGATCAGTTAGATGTCAATATAAAGTTTTCCAAAGGGAAAAGTATAATTATATTATCAATGGAATTACGGAATTAAGCCAATCTCTATCTGGAACGGCCGCATTAATTGAACTGGAACAACTTTCTAATATGATATACTGGCTTCTGTCTTGTAACAAATGCCAGTCTCTCACTTGTATTATATAACAGCCTTGCAGAGTGGTTATTTGCCTAAGCTTTTCTTTTGGTTACTGTGTAAGCACTGAGGCACAATTATTTCCGTTACTTAGCGATGTCGTCGTACGGTACAGATTACCGTACAGCGCTGAATTGCTGTGGTAGCCTAGTGGTTTTAGGCGTTCTGACTTTGCCTTGCTCTGGGCGATGTCATGGTATCTACGGTTCAGGTTCGAACCCCATCGCAGGGCATTACCGATGGTTTGAAACCCAGCCACTGCCTTGAAACAAACTATTCAACTTAACTTGCATGGGCTGCATAATATTTTGGCAATTTGGACGCCAGAGTTTTTTGTCACAATGACAAGAATTTCCTAGAAAACTTTAAAAGTGTCATTTTCAGATCGTTGATCAATTATACTTGTTGTAAAAAAAATAGTGAATATTATATCATAAAGCATTATTATACAATCTTCCCTAGCAATAGATAGAAAAGTACTTTCTCAGAAATCATGATTTTCTTGGAAATTTACTTATATTGCGGTCGATGACATCTGTTAGTAGATCTATGCCATGATTTGGCAGTTGTATTCTTAGTTTGAACTAGTTTTAGGACATTTTGTGGGGGATGTTATACGGGAGTTCATTGTATTTTAACATTAACAAATTACACGTCGTAATGCATATCATATAAATTGAGCGTGAACTTAAGTTTTGTTTATTATCAACTGTAAGTGATGGCTTGTTATGAAACTATAGGAAGACAGATACATATGGAAAGCCATTTTACAATTTATTCCAAAAAGAGATATCTCTATAACATGTCTAAGTTCAAAGAGATATCTTTCATTTTAATAGAGATATCTCTTTCACACTGAGATACATACATGTATTTTGTATCACAGAAATATCTTCCAAAATTTGAGAGATCTTCCCTATTTGAAGGGAAATCTCAATGAAATCAGAAAGATATCTCTTTTTTATAAAATAGTAAAAAGGGTTGCTATTGATACAACAAACGCTAGCTTCACGTACTCCATTAATATACTAACGTGGATTGTACTTTTACACGAAAGGGACGAATTCAATAACTTTCTGTCTGCCATTTGCAACATAATTACTTACACTAATCAAATTTAAGGTTGCAAAAGTTAATCTTAAACTTAAGTTTGCAATGTGTAAGCTGCCATGATCTATTTACAAGACCTGGTTTTCTGTTGAAAATACAGACGCCAGAGTTTCAGATGTAGGAAAACCCGTTTGTATATCATAATCGCTGTAATCTGTACTTAATCCGAGAAAACAGGCATTTACTTTCTCAAAATAGAAATATTGGATCTTGTGGAAAGATGTCAGTCTGGTAGATGTGTTATGCTGTCAGGCTGTATCATAATACTATGACCTAGTTTTAGGGTATATAATGTACATGCCTATGTATTTTAAATTTGTATTATTTTTAGTCGTATTCCGATAGACAGAATGTTGCTTTAGAGTCATAAACTTATTCAATGCAGTGATTCATTGCAGGAAGTAATGAACATACAGCATCATAACTTTTCCCCATAGATAGCATATGTATTCTGGGTTTTCTATGAGGGTTGTTCCTTGTGATAATTTGCTCTCTTTAAGAGTTGCCTAGAACAACCTGTATATGGATCGAGCAGACTGGCATCAGTCGACATTAGAGTATTTTCAAACAGTTCAAACCATTTCCCTTCATTTCCATAGAATGTTCGTCGCGTCTCCTACCTGTAACTCTAACATGGTCTGTCTTTGATCGAAATACTTCTCTGGGTATTAAAATTAGCTTTATTCGCAGGGACGAAAACGTTTTTCGGCGTAGGGTTTGACCTACTTTTTGCACCAATCAAATATTACGAATGGAAGCGCGGTGAATGGAATGAATTAGTTTTATAGGATTTGTTCTATGGAAGTTATCTCGTCTTACGAAGATATACAGACACAGCTGAAGATTTTATTCGAAAACTGTTTCATAATTCTTATCTAAATTTAGAAAGAGCAATTATCATCTTTTCTTGGCATGCTTGATATATGGAAGAGTCGACAGGAGTATACTCAATGCAGGTTTAGATAGTGCATATGATCTTTTAGAAGTATTCTGCTATAAATACTTCTAGAATTTCATAATGCACGTGATGGTGCACGAGTTTATGGGTCATATTCGACTGGTATCTATTTCTGATCGTATACTCTCCGCACAAAATGGCAAAACTATTTAGTAAATGACGTCATAACAAAGACTGCGTAAATACATAGTATTACGCGGATTTCGGGTAACTGTTTTATGGTAACTCAGCTCATTAATCTTTTTAAAGATATTTTTTGTTTTAAAAAGTCGATTATCTCAATCTCAACAACTTGTGCAAGTCTAGATGGACCTGCGACGATGCGTCTTGATGGCCGTACATGTGGAAACGAAATACGAAACAAATGTATTCAGAGTACTTGTTAAATATCACTGGAAATTACACAATAATTTCTTCCGCTCTCAATGTGGGTTGAAAGTTCAACAGTCAAATAACAAGGAAGTGACCGATATATACATCCTCATTTACATCTCCTATGTTGTGAATATCCACGTCAGTCTACACTGAAGACTGGCATCAGTCGTTAGAGTCATTACCTTGTCTTTTCTGGACATCTTCACAATTTCTCCTTCCCTTGACAAATGCGATCAGAACCGGACAGAATTTTGCCTGGTTCAATAAGGAATCATTGAAGAAGAGTTCATGATATAATGAGACCCTACTTTGACCTCTGTAGCCATTTATCATGTGTTAGATAACACAGAGTGGAACCGTTTCATCTAGTCATGAAACAGAAATTATTTTACAACCTAGCATGTACATGTACTTCGATGTATCAAGAGAAAGATAAAGCTGACCAGTATATTATACTCAAATCATAAATAGGTTCTAAGCACTATTTGTCATAAATGTAATAATTGAGCAAATTATGAATTTTAGTTGAATAATTTGTTGGAAACAATTGCATATGTTTTACAAAAAATTAATTAGGCAAATATTTCTGAAAATCAGCAAACAGTTGTAGAGGGATATTCATCTGGAAAATTTATGTTTTTCTGTGCTCGAACAGGAAGCGGAAAGTCTTTAACATTGCATCTTTTGCAAATCTGTCTGAGTTACTTATTGTAATGCACAACAGTTTTTAGTACAAATAGTGTGAAGATTTTACACCCTTTTGCATGATTAATATGCATACAGTTGTCTTTGTAGAACGTGTCAGCTGATCTCTTGAAAACTACTGTTTTGTTATTGTTTTGAATTTCATTTTCATATATTTTAAAACACTGTTTTCTTGAATAACACTAAAGAGAATAACGTATTACAAATAACCTCGGTGTGATATATACAAAATGTACATTATAAAAATGCTATGTCTGCTGATCTCTGAACTGAAATTTGCTACCCAAAACTTCAACTGAGAATTTAGTTATAATCAGATCTTTTCCCTATTTCAACGTCTGGTCAGATTTTTCAAGACTCATTTGTCTTCTTCTGGTCAGTGCTACTTGAGCATAAATTACTTGCCAAGAAGGCAATAAATTTTTTTTACTGTTTAATCACTGATGTGTTTCTCCTTGGATTAGGTAAACAAGAATTTCATTTGATAAGTCTGTTGAGATGAGCTTTGATTGAGACAAATTTTTGATAGAGATATTTTACTTATAAAAGAAAATAAGACTTGAGAGAAAAAACACCTCTCAATCTCAACAGACTTTTATAAGTCTATCTACACTGTTGTCATGCAATGTTGACATATGCCTTTCTTTCGTATTCAAGCCGTTTCTTCGAGTAAAAGAGTTGCGAGAAAGCCTTTCTCATTTTTTGCAATATCTTTGAAAAATTACTGCGCTATGTTTCTAATATGTACTTATCGATTTTAAAAGGTTTTTGGTTAAAATAATGGTTCTTTCTGTCAGTAAGACATCTTTCTTGGTAAAATGAGAGCTACTTGTAAATGTGATCCTAGGACTTTAAAGACTACCCTTCGAATAAAGAACCATGCACTATTCAAATATTGTGTAGACACCTGCGAATAAAGACCATCTGTCAACAAAGACAATTTTAGCTTCTTCCCAAGGGCGGTCTTTGTTCATAGGTTTGACTGTATAATCAATTTTATATAAGAATTTCAAATTAACGCTTACAGTTAATCTAAGATAACATGATACTGGTGTAATACTTGCCCTAGCTGCTTTACTTGTTTGCTTACCTCTGAACAACGGGCAAAACTCAAAAGCGGAGCCTGCACTCTGTCCACTAAACTGTCCAAGGCACACTTCAATGTAATACAACGGCCCACCACACGTAATCATGAAAAAGAAGAATGGAATAATAAACGCACCGCCACCATTCCTTGCGCATAGAATTGGAAACCGCCAAATACTTCCTATTCCCACGGTGAATCCAATTATGGCGAGCAAAAACTCCAATCTGCTTCCCCAACTTCCCCTTTCCGCATTGTTTTCACTCGTATTTTCCTTCGTTAAATTTAATTTTGAATCCTTGCTGCTCAAACTTTCTAGTTCCATATTGAACAATTATATATATTGGATACCACACACGGAGCTCACTCTGTTAACTTTCCAGCGTTCAGTTCTGTTTACAACTGCGAAGGTACTGACTGATAACACCTTCAGCCTTCTCGGGTCATGACCTATAAGAAGTAATCTATGGACCAATATTGCAGAGTAAATTTCGCAATAGTGCAGATAATCACTTTGAATGTCTGTTCATAATGCTTATTTTGCTAGTTCTGTAATGGTAAATAACAACAAAACTAACGCATAACTATGTTATACAAAAAATACAGGCACACTGTCATTCAATACAGATTTATAACATGTCCAAGTTCAATTACTTTTAGAAATATATTTTTAAAAGATAGTCGACGTGCAAACAATGTTTGTCAGTGAATGAAATGAATTTTACATGCGAATTTAAATTTTATTTGCAAAACATATAGATAGACGATGTATAAAATGGCATGTAGAATGAAAGGGCGTTATAACATTGGCATGTCCCATTTTATCCTTCAAGGTTGGTAATGGGGCAAATTATCTGTTTTAGTCACAATGTTTTCCTGGTGTTACTCAACCTTGCCGGAACAAAAACGCAAGGTAATGGTCAAATGTATTGCTAGGTAAAAGTCATTCTAGCCTATTACATTTAGCGGATACTAATTAATTTATTAATACATTTACTAGTTATACAGAAAGTTAAAGCTTTTTACACATAGTGTAAATTTAGTAGAGGTATAATACGGCACTTGTACTTCCTTGCCATTGAACTAGCTCTTATGCAAACGTGGTAGAGTGTCCGCTTAACGTACTGGAGGTCCCTAGTTCGAACCCAGCTCGGATGAAAGTACCGACGCTTATTTCGACCCTGACCGGAAGTTACCTTGTTTGTTGAATTGAACAGATTGAAAGGGTTTCATCTGACATTAGCACCAAACTTTACTTGATAAAAAATTACATTTCAGATGAGTTGTTTAGAGCACTTATATGCCTCCCCCCTCCCCCCCCCCCCCCCCAAAAAAAGTAGCATATACACGAAGAGTCCTCTTTGAGATTTTTATAATCGTGTGTTTTCTGCTTATATTATTTTAATTTCAAGGTCATCATTGAAAAGGGTCACGCAGCAAAAAAAAAAAAACAATATTGAAACTTGTTTACATGTTCCAAGTTCCATGACTGTTGCTTCAAGGACAAGAAAATAGATCAAAGGGTCATAGTAAAGGGTATCCAGATTAATTACTGAAATTTGATTGCAATTGTCCAAATGTCGTTGCTGTAGCTTCAAAAATAAGAACGTATGTTAAAAGGGTCAGGGTCAATCCAGTTTTGACCCCTTGGACGTAATTAGAACAGCCAAGGGAGGGGACTACAAGATAATGTTACATACCAAATATCTTATCTCTAGAGAGGAAGATTTTTAAAAATCATATATGTCTGTGTAAACAATTGATCTCCGAGGCACACTTTGAATACATTTGGAAGATCCACTAGACAATGCTACATACCAAATATTGGACGGGCATTCCATACAACTCGCAGATTATTTTATCGAAACCTTAAAAATATGCTTTAAATGAACGTAAAATAAAGACATTCTTCAAGAAGAACATAATATCGAGAACTGTTTTGTTCCTGCACAAAATGATAATATAGCGATCTTTATCCTCTATCCATCCAACAATTAAAACCAACTACACATTAACATATTTAAAGTTATTTCAAAGTACATGTACATTTGTACATGCAGTCACAGTTTACATGTAGTGTGTGCATCTTCAACACACTGTATCGGCAGAACGCGAGCTGGCTCCAATTTAACGATACTACTCCATCTAACGTAACGGCAAGGCTCCGACGAAAAATGGCTGATTTTGTAAACAAAACCCAAGTCAGTATAACAGATCCGTGTATTTTACATGGTCAGTCGCAACTTCTGAAGAAACGAATACTCTTACGGAATGCTCACTTCTGTCCTGCATGACCGTAGCTAGTCGGCTGTTTCAGACATCGATGCGTGTGAAAGTAATGTAAGTTCAATGCAGAGGATTCAATGGTAAAAAGTGCAAAACAGACCCAACATACATGGATTTTGCTGAAAATTATCGAGGTAAAGGTGTTTAGCATATAAGATATGCATTTGCATGTAACTTTAGGTCAAATGTCGTAAGCATATACTAACAATTTACCATTTTGGTTTTTCTATAGGCAAAACTTACCAATTCAAAAATACAACGATTCAGGCTCCAATTCCAGATACAACGAAAATGTTCCAATTCGTGTTTCATGGATCATTTTCACATACGTTTTTTAACAATTATAAATATAACAGTATCTCCTATCGGACACATCGTTTTTTACCTTAAATAGTAAATAACAATAAAACTCGCCATGTAAGAAGTTGCCCCCTTATTGAAACGGATATTCAGAAAAAACAACTGCGTCCCCTGGTGGATGAAGGGAGAAATAGGTTTAACCATGTTGTATAATACATTTATCTTGTTATAGATCCGTTTAAGTTAATTATGAAAAACTCTGAAATACATGCAAATTCCGAATAACCAACTACCTTTTGGTAGGTAGTTGGGGATTCCCGCGAATAACCAACTGAGTCCCCTGGTGGATGTAGGGAGAAGGGGTGTTACCATGTTGTAGAATACATCTATATTGTTATATATCCGTTACATTTATTCCGGAAAAATACTTTCTATTTTGAGAGGAATACAAATGTACAGGGAAAGTTCGAATAACCAACTACCTTCTTGTTGGTAGTTGGGGATTCACGCGAATACCCAACTGAATCCCCTGGTGAATGTAGGGAGAAGGATATGTTACCATGTAGTTGAATACATTTATCTGGTTATAGATCCGCTATAGTTATTCCTGAAAAAATCTTTCTGTTTTCAGTGAAATACATGCAAAATCCGAATTACCAACATATCTCTGCAGTCTTGGAAAAGTAGCACTTTATTTTTGCCAAAGTCTGAGTTATATAACATGCTATTATATAGCCAATTATTAATGTGTATATATATATACATTATGAAAGACTTGCTGAAACTGATAACCATCGGGGCTTAGTATTGGACGTTAAAATAAGGGTTTATTTATTTCGCAACAGTAACTCGTAGATGCCATGTTTATTGTTAAACATGTAGTTGTCGTGCTGTTGAGTATGTTGACTGGAGATGTTACTGTTGTGATCGGTTACTATGTCGACTGAAATTATCCTCAAAGAATAGGCAGCACTTAAATTATGATACACCTTGCAAACTTGAGAAAAAACGGCGACCGTTTTTGAATACTTTAACAGTGTCAATTCTCATTGATCTGGATAAAATACCATTATAAAATACACGTATGACAGTTCTCCACTAGCCCTATTTATATCAATTACAAAAGCGACATTTAGCTTACTTTTGCGATGAAATATAGTGCTACTGTTACGGAGCACAAGAGTTTAGTACTCGTTCTCGGGAATCTATACCCGCAAGAAATAACTGAAATATTGTTGAAATGGGCGTTAAACCAGTGGAAAAAAAGACACATCGATTTGTTTCTTTCTAATTTCATTGTGGGTTAATTCAATGTCATAACTTGTTTTGTACGTACTTACGGGACTTTAAAATTAAGGCAACAACCTTACAGCCAAGAAATAGAACACAGAGCTTACATCTTTAACGGTGTTGTGATGTCTCTATAAAGCACTCGTAACTGGCACTGGAATAGAGTATTAAAGAATGTATTTCGTATCTACTGTTTCAGTCAGTGTGGTAAGTTGCTGTACACAGTGAACTTAACGGATACTGATGCCAATATGCTCAATTTTTACGATCGCATTCTATATAAAGGTAACAGGTTGTTGGTGTGCTGTTCTCCAAATTCGGCCTACTTCATATTTAGATCAAATCAAGGGACTCGTTCTGATGCGGCCGACTTTATCAACGATGTCGACCCTGTAACTAGGGTTCCCCTTTAGCATGCATTAGGATAAACCAAAGTTGGAAACACAATCAAGTCAATCTTCTAGATTGCCAAGCACTTACTGGTTGTCTACCTTGTCTTGAAGAACGTTTAAACTATACTAGATCTATGGATACCGATTAATTCGGAAAGACTTGGTTCGCAATTGCGTGACCTATGTTGATCTCCCCGGCTCACTGGAGTTCTCGTGAGCTTCTTGGAAAATTAGATCTCAACGAAGTTGCTGGTGATCTATCTGAAGTTAATCATATGAATGAATATTTACTATGCATGATATGTCTATAATTATGAGTGTTTGTCATAGTATATGTGTTTTTCATTCAGCAATCATTTCATCTAAGATGTTAAATATAGGGTTAACTGTTTTGTAATATTGATATTTTCGACTGCATATTATAGGAATAACTGTTTAGTAATTTTGATACTGTACATACGGTTTTTAATGGTCGCAAATATTTTAACGGCGACCGCGTTAGCCGGAGCTGTTAAAACTGTTTGCGATCATTATAACCGTTTCTAACGCAGTACTGATGTAACGTCGTGTCTGATTGGTAACGTCGTTTAAATTTGCGACTATAAAATAACGTATATATAGTCGCAAATTCAAACGGCGTTTTAATATCGCATTTTGACACTTGTGCGTAGAAAAGGGATGACTATTTAGTGATTTTGATATTTGCGACCGATAACGGTTTTAATGGTCGCAAACAGTTTTAACCGCTCCGGCTAACGCCGTCGCCGTTAAAAATATTTGCGACCACTAAAACCGTATAAACAGTTGCAAATATCAAAATATAGAGGATAATTGTGGTTTGGTGTAAGATCAGTATAATTTCACCGAGTGAGCACTAAAAGGATATTTTCACGAGTGGCGCAGCCACGAGTGAAAAAACAACTTTTGGTGTTCACGAGTGAAATTAACGTGAATACACCGAACAACAATTTCTGTTTATTTTATGGTTAAAACTCTACTTTTGTTGATTTGTTTCTACAAAATATCGAAAATCGCGGGAAACGTCACCAGAAACATAGCGCAAAGACGTCATTTAAACGACGTCATCGTCACATGGTTTCCGCATTAATTACGCTCGGTATACTTTTTGGCGTAAATCCGGGTTAAAGATTGCAAAACAGTGAAAAATAAAAATGGTAATCCACTGTTTCAAAACTGTGGATTATCACTTTTATTTCACTGAGAAAACTCTATAATTCACTGAAAAACATAAAATAAAAAACAGTTATTCCTATAATATACGGTCGCAAGTGTCAAAATCACTAAATAGTTAACCCTATTCTAACGCAGTGTGTTAAAATGCGATAATTAAAACGCCGTTCGATTTTTGCGACTATATATTCGTTATTTTATAGTCGCAAATTTAGGCGACGCAACCAATCAGAAATGACGTTACGTCAATAACTGCGTTAGAAATAGAGAATATTAGGCTACTGTCTTTTGATAACATGTGATATCAGGTGAGGTAGATGCGGTCGGAAAAGGCGAGGCTCTGCCGAGCCTTTTCCGACCTATCTGCCGAACCTGATATCACATGTTGTCAAAAGGCAGTTGACTAATATTCATTTATCATGCAAATCTTCATATGTATATTTTTGACACTTTTAGGGGCCTGAAATAGAATAAATACGGTATTTATAAAAGAAAATGATTTCAAATTACTACATGTGCCTCGAAAAATAGTTCTACATTTCTGAAGGACAAAAAATATAAAAACGACATAAATATAGCTTTATAATTACCTTCATGAGACTATTTATAAATGTTTTTCTGTTCTAATGTAATGATATTGTTTTGCAAACAAAATATTTGCAAAGACACACGCAAGAATTTCCAAGTAAAATTCAAAACATTTCAAAAATGGCGGCATGGGCTCAACACCACTGGGATACTCTAATTGTAAACAAACGAGGAACTTGAGAGTTGATGAGTGAAAAGTGAGCGGTTTAAAGACAGTTTTCAACTTTTGATAGGTAGCTGATAGGTTTCAGGCCATTTCAACCACGCATTAAGAACTTACTGTAAAAATTGGACAGTGATAAAAAAAGAAAATCAACTTTTTCTCAAATTTGCCTCAAAATTGGTGTAGATGGATAGCAAATGATCTAACTAAGAAAATGAATACCAACAACCCTATGTTTATTTCAAAAAAAAAATTCTACAGGTGATTTTCAATTTTAGGTGCCTTGCTGTTCGTTTTAAATCATTCAATTTATCTATTTGGGCTGTATTTTTATGCAATAACTACATCATTAACAATGATTTGTAAACAAAAATACAAAAATGATAGGATAAATGAAATGTTTTGATTACTTTTTCTCTGTGATTGCACTTGAGGAGTCTTGCTTGTTGAACTGGAAGTAGTACGGCATGTGGGCGTGGTTACAAAGTGTTATCACGTCACTGACGTGATATCATTTTAAAATATCGGACGGGTGTTATCGGTCAGATTTAATGCTAGTTGCATGATAATAGATTATATCATTGCCTTTTCATAGTAGAACAATATATATGAATGTGTGCATCATTGTTTTATATCATCATTTAATATAATTTCTTTACAAGGCCACATTGAAATATTAGATATATGTATGTTTATGTGTGTCTAAATGTGTACCCTTCTTTAAATAAAGATATTATTATTATTATTATTATAATAATTATTATTATTATTATTATAATCTTGATCTCCTTGGACTTGGAGATGAGCGTATCTGGCACGTTTGAGGACACCGTGGGTTTACTCAAGAAATGCAACTAAAAATGTCGTGGTGTTTCTATGCAAGTGAGGTTTCATATGACCCCAGTGAGTTGTGCATTTGCCTACAATTAGCGTCAAGTGTTGGGCATGTTGCTACGTGAGATTCTCTTCTATCATAATACATGTACATAGTATTATAATCGTTGCCGTTGGCTCGCAATTAGATATAACCTGATCAGTTACACATCGAACCAAAGGGAATTGTTTAGGGTTGGTCAATTCTACTAAACCTGCTACAGTTCAATTTTCCCCGTTTACCTGATAGCTAAGTCATATAGTAAAACAAGTTTTCGCAATAACCATCATCATTCTTTTGTGTTTTTGCTTTAGACAACTCTTATTACATTTTATGTTTAAAGACCCATGATCACATTTGACGTGACAATTACAAGTGACACTTAAAACACCAAGAAAAGGATAATCCTACTATGGAAACTTACAGTTTCTAAAGGTTATAGCTTTTATGTCGTAACTTATATTATTTATAAGGACTCAGGAAACCAATCACATATACCTTCTTCTTCTTCTACGTTAATGGCTAACGTTCAATTCTGAAACATTATGGCCATGCTTTGGGGGTTAAAAAGAGAGAGAACTGTCAGGTTTCCTGAGCTACTCAATCCACCCGGTACCTCCTGACAGTGTGTGGGGAGAAAAAAGGTGCAAAACCTAATACCTTAAAATCCATACCCTACAAATATGTACATATATGAACTGTTGTGCAGAAAGGAAGATATTAGTAGGGTTGAAAACAGGGTAAAAGCAAGCATGTTCATTTATGATTTGTATACGTCAATGCAGCCAGTGCTGACCCAAATCCGGAGATTGATTCAAAGACTACATGAGATGGTTATGCCTTTACCTTGGTTTTCTTTTATTTCATACAAATTACTCGTGCCAATAGTTTCACAGAAACAGTTGATATACAAATTTTAAACACATTAAAACCAGGGTGTGTCCTTGTTTCCCAGTAAATTTGCACGAATTCTTTTACTTAATGTATCTTCATATCTGTATGGTCTAGCCCTGTATGTTTCTCTAGCTTGTTGGTCGACTGGTTGCCATTTAGTGGATGGTTGCAGTAACGTTCTTACTCTCTGAAATACCAATTATAAAACACTATTAATAAGCAAATCAACTTATAGAGGATATTTGTTTGTTTGAGCGGATATGTCATATATCTCATCGAGAAGTGATGCAATTGTAATATTTTCACCAGCGCGAAATTGTATCATTTTGAGTTGAGATATATTGCATACCCACCCAAAACAAACAAATTTTCTTTTTATTTTATGCTAACTATTAAAACAAAAGCTAAATTATGTATATGCACCACTGAAAAAAAGTAGTTCCGGCAGACCTATGTCACCCAGACTGTGACTGATATGATATCTATATCATCACTCTATATTTCACTGATATAATACAGTAGGCTATTTCATTAGTTAGCATGAAATAAATACTTTTATTACCCTTTCATGAAATTTGCGGTCTTCTGATTGGTCAACGATCCATAAATAGATATTGATATTTACGGGCAAGCCGGTAATATACACTTGACATAACCCCGTAACTGTACCTCATGCTAAACGTGAGCTTGCTCGCCGCGTACAGTACGTCATATATAAATCCGTGCTAATTTGTGACGTCACGCAGTGACATTGAGGCATCGTATAAATAACATTACAGACATCGATCATTTGCAATTTTCGGTCATACCCTTAATTACAACGCCCCCTTAGTCTTTGGATAGGCACACGAAGAATGCAAATTTCTGAAAAACTGTACGAAATCAATTACCTGGATTAGTGTGCCTTCGGCTTTCCATATTTCCTTTATCATAATGGCAATCACAGGAACAAATGGTATCATCGACATCACCAAACCAATTGTAATAGCGTACGGTTGGTATACATAGGAGTCGCCGTAATTAGGCTTCGAGTAAGTGATGATGATCACGATGCATGTTATCTGTAAAGAAAAACCTATCTTTATGCCTTTAATATTTGCAATTATTTTGACCAAAAAATGTCTACATGTAAATGAATGAACGTTCACGTGGAGGTGTCTCCATTTAAATAAATAATGACAGCAACTCTAACACAAGCGGCTGCTTTTCCTATATATACTTATTCGTGATTTAATTACTACGCACCCAAACTCCTGGCTATATTTTAGTCAACGATAAAATACAGGGAGACATTTATTATTTCTTAAATGAAAAATGGATGGCAAACTTTATCGCTAATATCGGCAAACCAGACTTTCTTGGCTGGTGAAACTTCCTTAGTGTAAGGGAAACACAAATAGAGTTTGAAAAATAAGGGAGATAAAACATTGAAGTTCTTCGGGGTTTAGCTTAGAATTGATAAAATGGATAAGTGGGCAATATCATCATTTAAGTACGTTTGCAAGACTTCTGAACAATATTGTGAAATACGCCTAGAAACTTTGAAAACAGCGTAGGCCTAATAACCTACAAATGAAGAAACTTTGACATGAGTCATATGCTCCTTTCCAGAAATTTAATACATGCATGTTTTAATATTTAAGGATGTAGACAAAAATCCTACAGCAAAGACCTTGTCGAGTTCGTGATTTTTGATACATTAGTATCTAAAGGTTGGTTTCAAATAACTTTCGAACACGTTGAATTTCGAAGAAAATTGTTAAAAAAATGACTAAAAAGATCAAAAAAGTGTAGAGGTTTGAAGGATTTTGAGTGCTCTTACTTCACCAAAGTTAATTAAAAATACTGAATTCCGAAAGATGCTATCTATAAATTATTGTCAGGAAATAGTAAAACTGACGCAAAAACAACGGTTATATATTCGAAATGTTGAATACCGGCCGTAAGTATGGTGTTATCTGAAAAAATTAAATACATGTTCCAGTGATTGCGTATTTCAATACCCTAGACTGAAGCTTATACCAAGCTTATATATCGTGTCGCGAGTATTGAAATACCGACAAAATGCAAATTGTTTTCAGAAATTGATATTTGTATTATGTAAAAAAAGTGAAAATTATATCTCAACAGAAAATCTAAATATCCGAAAGAAAGTGATTCTCATCAGAAAATTTGACAACTGAGAGAAAATTTTATACCATCAGAAAAATGAATATTCTAAAGACAATCAGCGAACTCTGTATATAACGAACACTTTGGGACCAATTAAATGTGTTCCTTATATCCGGAGTTCGTTATATCCATATTCTCTTCATATTAAAAAAGAAGGAATAAAATCGGGCCCAGAAAATGTGTTCCTTATATCCGGTATTTCACTATATCCGGAGTTGTTATATACAGGGTTTACTGTAAGTAGATCTATTGATTAAAATTTCAGCAGAAAATTTGAATACCGAGAGAAAGCCTGTCATGACGATACACCAGCATATTCTCAAGAGTTTAGACACTTTACGGCCCGTCATAAGTGCAATGTCCTCAGCAAATCTGTCTGCACCTATAAATAGGAATAATAATGAGAAATCAAACACTATAATATAATAGAACTGATACGTTGTTAAATAATGCACATACGTCAAATTATAGCACAGTACAATGTGGCCTATTGTAGACACCCTTGGAAAAGGCATATAAGGAAGTACTTAGGTATTTTTTTTAATGGGAAATAATGAGTATTGTGACCATTACTTGGAAATCAATTATTCAATTCCGTATTCCATTCAATATGATATTATTCGACTAAAAAGTCATAAACGGGCATTCACTATAAAAGAATAATACTAAGAGTAATGTTTAAGAGTAGTTGTGGCTTCAAGAAAGATTATCACATACCGTATATCCAACAAACCATGATGGACTCGAGAGCAGAACCAAACAACAATGCATATGCTGATATGTACCAGTCTGACAATTGGAACAAATAAATACCGCCCTGCAAAAATTCAATGTACAAGGGAATACATTCTATTCATATTGTCTGACGACGATTGAAACTTCATATACGCAGGTAATCAAAGTGGTCCTACGTAGAATCTATAAACGTCTAAACAGAGTATTATATACGTTTGAACAGAGTACATGTACATTTGTATTATATACGTTTAAACAGAGACAACGGAAATTCATGATGTTTATATTCAAACTCACACTCATAGATAACGGAAGTCCTAAAATGAATAACAACAGAGCTGTTCCAATGAGCACGAGATACTTGTGGGGCACGAGCTGTTTGGGGAATACATCAAGCAATGTACCGGTGATCGTCTCCAAAAAGGCAAACTTCAAAAAAGAAACAGAAGAAATATTTGTGAACTTGATACAAGACAAGAAAAGTATATGATGTGAATAAATATAAATAGTATACTTTTGTTACATTATTTATACATGTAAGTTTCTAATCAAATTTTTTACAGCTATTTCACTAACGTACGTGATCGTGAATTAAAATGCTGTTTACAAATACCAAAAATCTTCATAGAGAAATTACGAATTGTAGTAACAGTTAGGCAAAAAAAAATTGTTTACCTACCTACAAGTTTACCTACCTTCCTACCCTATCTTTTACTGGGCCGTTAGCAGAAACAAGTTTTTTTTTTTTTTTGGTCTTACTTAAACTTTCTTATTGGCATTTTCAGTAGAGTGTCAATAAGTTAATGTCAATAAGTTAATTACAATACTCAAAGTCAAATTAAAATACAGTTTGTTGATTTACAAGATCGTATTGTCTGATTTCTAGCTATGAGCCTTGATTTGGCCTTTAGGCCTACCGTTGCTATCCGGCAACTTACCACGCTGTCAAACGCAACAGTAATGAGAGTAAAGAAAAACAGCGCAGACCATAGCTGTGGCACGGGTAATCGGCTGATAGCTTCTGGATAGGCAACAAAAGCTAGTCCCGGGCCTGAAAGTTTAAAAAAAAGCGAATTAATTGATAGATTTTCTTTCACCAATAACGAACCTTCGATACACCTAGGCATGACAAATTAGAGGCACTATGGTGTAGAGGTTAAAGCGTCGGACTTATAGCTCTCGGGTCGCTGGCTCGCTGAATCCCGCCAGCGGATTTTGACCACACCGTGACAAACTCCAGGAAGCACTTAGTTATCGAGAGTGATCAATGTAAGTTGCAAGTACTTGAGTATACAATCAATGTAAATTAAATAAGTCTAAACTTAACTAAATTAAACTAAATGGCACGGGGACTCTTGAACGGTCAGTGACAGTGGCTTTGCGAGTGCTTCATTATGACATGATAAAACAGAGTGTTGTCATAGTGACGTAATTCGTAAATGTGACGTTAAATTGATGTCAAAGACACATGATCGTTTTCTATCATTTTGTGAAATGTGCTCGTGACAGACCTTGAACCTACCCCTGCCAGGCATATTATACACTACCCTGATCTAGTGGTTTAGGCATCCGCCTTGGGAGCAGTCAAGGAAGATGGTGTGGCATAAAAGGATAGGATCGGGAGGGGTAAATGTGCTCAAAAAGAAGGTGTCTCATAAGTCAGAAATGGCTGGCCCTTTAAGTAGGGGTGACACTATAATAATCAAACACTTTACTTTATACATAAACACTTTAATTTCATATCTAACATATCTAAGGTAAACTTTTCACATTTACTATATAAGTAGTGCTTGCTCTTCACTGACAATGGTTTATGGACGTCACTTGGAATATTACATTGTACTTCCGCACGTACACAAATGATAATGGTTCTTATAAACCACGCAACAAACATTGATAGTGTGTGAATTTTAACAAATACAGTCAAACCTGTGTGAAAGACCATTTCCAACAAAAGACAGTCCTTCAAATATAGAAAAGCAGAGAACAAACACTGCACAATTCTTTCTGTAGTAAAACCATCTGTATAGGTCATTTTTCACAGGTATGACTGTATGGGGAACATGTTTCAACATGGCTCAAAATGTTGCAGTGACAAACCTGAAGCAGTTGCAGTGTCTTCAACACTTGTTCCAGCCTCTTTTGCCATGAAACCAATGATTGTGAACACGACCAGACCGGCGTAAAATGCTGTAAAGGCGTCTGCCACGACACATATCGTTGTTTCACTGAATTGGTGAAAATCCTGGTTCAGTTTTTATATCTTTTAAGGTAGCGCGAGATCTGAGCTAGAATCTTACTTTATAAAATCTTAAAAAATTTTATCTTTTGTTTCGTAAACCTATAGATACTACAAAAATGCGAACATTTAGTATATGAACCTAAACCTCGTAAGAACTAGATAAACATTTGAAGATGTTTGTAGATAAACTATTAGCTTTAGTAAAGCGTCACCTTAAATATATAAAACAGATGCAAATCGAACTCAGTTTTCACTTGCAGACCAGATTGGGATTTCTTGGATACCATATCAGGATATAGCAGTTTTTACCAGTGCTGGAAAATCTCGTTTTACACGGGTGGGGGGCAGGGGAAGATTAATGACGTCAAAACAAACTATTTTTTATGAATGAATGCGTAAATTCATATACTACTACAAGAAAATAGTGCTTCAAGGGAAGTCATTAGTTTAATATTATTTCTGCTATTATTAGTAGAATATGGTATGCAAGAAATAAAATCCATCACTGACTGCATGTACGAATGGGAATATCGGCTCTCGGGTAACTGTTTTGGCGGTAACTCGGCAGAGCCAGATATTCCCATCCGCACCTGCAACCAGTGAAAGATTCTTATAATTTGCAGTTTTAAGGAGTGCTGGAAAATCTCATCTTACACCCCTCCCCCATGTTATATGACTCTCGTAAGTTACTTGTGACGTAACGTTATAAACATTGTGACGTCGCTTCCCCAAACAAAGCATATAAATATAGTTTGTTTTATATCATAACGCATTATTTCGATAAGTTTGCATTTAGAAATCTATTTAAAGTGCAAGAAAAAGTTCATATCATGAGAAACTTAGTTCAGATGGAAATATCCGTCACCTCAGGTAACTGTTTTGGCGAGAAGGAGGCTCTATTTAATATAATTTCTTAACTAAAAAAAGGCTTACAAGTGTCTCTACCTTTACGACCATCGAAGATCATGACCAATCTGCACACCTATATGTAGTCTGATTATGATCTATACAATTTACTATAGATCTATAGACAGTAAATTTTCAGCGAGCACCCCTTTGTACGGGTAATGGTGCTATCCAAACTGGGAGATGGACAGCCCTATTTAAAACGATTTAACATAAAAGTTGTATATCTGATACGGGTTCATTTGCCATCCAGGTTTTGACATTTTTGTGTTTCATTTGTTGATTATTTGTAGTGTAAATTATCTTCACACAGACTTATCCTGAATATACAGCTGCAAAATGAGTTTGCAGTAAATTGTAACAATAAGAATCTCAGGAACAATATTTGAGAGACCTAGTTATTTTCTTGGATCGTGGATAAACATTCAGTTACACATCTAACATTTTCTCGGTTAATGTCTCTAGCAATTTTTTGCAAAGAAAAATGTTCATTCACTGCCGTGTATTACTGTCTTTAAAATCTGGAATATCTACAAGATCTGCTGAAACTCGTTTACAAAATTAGAAAACAGTTGTCCTGGCATATTTTCTCTTCGACAATCCGACCCAAAAGAATTTCTAGAAAAATATCCTACAAAACTAAATCACTAAAAAAACGTACAATGTATATGAAATCATATGTTATACTAACTGCGTGTATACTGTACTGAGAATCGCTGTAACTTGGTCATGTTCTCCCATTTTTTGCCAAGATTGTGACGGTTTCGGTCTCTTCATTGAATAATTTCCGGCAAATACACGTAAGATGCGATTTGCTTTTTATTTCAACAGTTTGGATTAGATCTAATCGATGTTGATAGTCACGTTCATGTTAGAAATTTTGCAGGGTGAGGGGAAGATACTCACAGTAGTGACTTCTGACGGAACTTATTGTGACTAGCCATAGTTATCGCCCCTCCATATGTCGGTCCCAGGGAATAGAACACTTGAATAGCTGCCTGCAGCCACACCTTGAAACATTAAACAATTCACACTTTATGAATGTCATGTGTGTACAATATGCCAGAAAAGACTTCTTAACGTACTTAACATTAAATAAACCATTTACATTTAACTTAGTACATTACTAGTACATTTGCACTTAATTGTATTTTTTCCTCGGGGTTTTCACGCTCGTTTCAATAGTATTACAGTTAATAGTAAGCGGGTAGTTTATCTAACCACCGTTCCCTGCAAGGATTAGTCCAGTGCTAGACTTATATCCTTCCTACGAACCTGCCACTTTTCTCCCAAAGAGTCATTCGAACCCATGCCCCTAAATCTGTGAGAGGTTTACTTATTTCAAGCCAGCAGCCTTAACTACTCGACCACGGAGGCGAGTAGCTAAATAACCACAACGTACCCGCTTTATATGCTTGACAGAAGCCGCACCTGACGAAAAACAAAATATAAAAATAGCGGCATTTAGAGTTTTCGAAGCCAGAACTAGGAGGCGAGCCTAAATAACTGACAATAAGAATGTAGGTTGTGAGTAGTTTGCGAATAAAAATGTATACTTTCTCATGTGTAAGTCATTTAATGTCTAAAATTATTGCTGTGTAATTTATCTTGTATCTAAATGTCATGTACAACTTATAGTACTGTATACCTGTGGTGAAGCTAATTTCTCAAAGTCAGGTGTAATATACCACAAAATTCCATCAACAGCGCCATCTAGTGTCAGACCACGAATTAGTAACACTGTCAGTAGCACGTATGGAGCTGTTGCTGTAACATATACCACCTAAAAAAACAACTAGACCTGTCTATGGATGCATAAAAAATGGCCAACTTACATTATGGTTATTGCTTAATTCAAGTGTTTCAAATAAAATTGGCTAACTGGGGTACGTCAGTATTGGCTGCTTAACACGGGTGATTGCTTAATTGAGGATATTCATAACATAGTTTGAACTGTTTGCCAATTTCATATTAGAATTCTAAAGGACGTGTCCTTGTAATTTGATCAGCGTTTATCCTAGCATGATCATGATAAGCCTGCATGCACATAATTATGTACATACACTGGTTTAGAAGAAGGCATCACCGAGGACAAAATTGGGATAGGGCGACGGACAGTGAAATACAGGAAAGGGTCGCAATGAACACTCAGATGAACTCAGATGGGGCGAGCTAATCAAATATTACGGAAAGCCAAATAAAAGATCTTGATTTCGGGAGCTCATCTATTACAGATCATGGTTGTTTTTTTTACTTGTGTTACGCTTAATGATTTCTGCAGAGATTTTTCCTCTATACTTGTTGTTTTTACTGATCACTATCTAGCATCTCCGACACATAAGAATGTAAATCCAACCTGACATTTACTGACTTGAGAAACAGTATACAGGATCTTAACAGCTGGGCTAATTTGTTGGTTCATAAGACAGTTCTACAGCAATGTAGCATGAATTTGTGAACATACCTTTCCCAATGATTTCACTCCTTTAATCAGACTGGCTACAACAATAGCCCATGCCACAAAATTACTCAGAACAAGATGCCATTGCATTGTCCCCATGTCTTCTAAACCGTCGGACTTTCGGAGAACGTTGTATCTAAGATAATAAGTTAAAAAACAATCAAAATAAAATTTGACTATACACTCAAAGTTGTATTATGGAACACTTACGAATAAATTCTAGCTAGAAGGGAGAAAGAAGTGTTCTATTCGTTCATGACAGAAACATATGACATAGTGAATGAAGAACTCCCACCAATAAAGACCGTTTTAGCTTCTTCCGAAAATGGTCTCTGTTCACAAGTTTGATTGTAATAACTACTGCGAAATTTCGTATTTTAAAATGTCTTATATTATAACTGCACTTGTAGTGCATACTTTTCAGAATGAAAAACAGTTAATTTTTCAAAACTCATTTTAGTCGTCTGCTTACAACTGATTTTCAGTTTATTTTCCTTCAGAAATATGCGAGAGCATGTTAATGAAATAATAGCCGTTCTAGCGGTGTTCATCGTCTAATAAATAATGATTTGGAGTTCTGCTGATGCGCAGTAATTAACCACGAATACCGGAGTGGTTTCCAACTGCGCACTAGAACGACAAAGAGTTGTTTATTAGACGATAACAACGTTGAAATGGATGTTATTTCGATTCCAACATCACCAGATATTACAAACGGTAAATAAATGCATTTTTAAGCGTTATTTTCTACGCGGATGTTATTCAACGTCATGCGGCACAATATGACGGAATGTTGACGGAATATCGGTTCCCGCATTGTTTATGGCACAATCAAACACATTTTTTTCTACTCTTTGTATATAGATGTAATACTAACTGAGTGAACATAAGTTGTACGTTAATAACTGTGATAATTGTGAAATGAGTTTTACTTACAACCAGAACTCACTGGCTGGAGTTGACGTCACTGAGGTATTTGTGGGTAACGACATAGAGGTATTTGTGGGTAAAGACATTTCTGTAGTTGTGGGAAAGGACACATTATATGATATGTTGTGAATCCCTGCCGTGGCGTTTACCAAAATGGTTCCATTGCTTTGTGTGTTTGGTTTGGAGAAAACGCCAATTTCTGTAATATAAACATTATACTAGTACATGTAATAAGAATGAGAACAAAGTCTTCACCAATCAGTACAGTTTCACCAATGAAAGCTGGTATCACATGATATAAGAATGCTTGAAAATTTCGTAACAGATTAGAAAACAAAAATCAGCAAAGTTAAAATGAAGCTAAATACGACAATTCAAAACACATAAACACATTAGTAAGGTGCAGCAGCTGGTATATTACAACGTTTGTATAATTATAAAATTTATTTAGAAGTACCGGTATTAAAAATTATAAAAAATGAATATTAATTAATTCATTAAAATGACAAAATTGAAATAAAACTTATTTATTAGTTTACCATTCTCGTCATCCAGAGCATTCATTATGTAATTTAGCTTGGCAAACCACTGATGTATGGGGATGTTAGTTTACATGGTTGCATTTTTTTTAAATCATTAATAGCACATGATTGCAAAAATATTTGCCCATCTTAACTTCACCACTCCGCCGGAAAAAAAAACTCGACAATTCACATGATTCAGAAGGGAGCCGGAAAACTCGCTATTAAAAGAAATTGAAAAGGCGGGGTCGCGAATTGTTCGCCTTTTCTCCACTCTTTTCTCCACTGCTTTAAGCGTGTTTTCGTCCTGTGTCCTGCGCCCTCGCTAGATAAAATATCGTACTACCATCCGGCGTCCCCGCCGTCTCTACTTTGCTCCCACGCCAAAAATACAAAATATCCTAAGGCACGATCGTGCAACTCAGATATCAGTGCTTAGAATAAACTTAAGAATGAAACTCAAACTTGGCTGAGCATGGGCTTGAGCAGACTCAAGGGACATTCCAGGTTTGAACAATTACGACTGCAACTCTTTTCAGGCCGAAAAGGTTAACCAACATACCAAAGACTTTCTTAAAGGGATTATTAATATTGATTTAAAAAATCACATCCAGGGTTGGACCAGGCACTGCTTCATACCTTTGCAATTGACTGTATTCCACCAGTTTCCACACTTCGACCATGGAAGTTCTGCTTGGAATGACTGAACGAAGTAATACTGGACCCAGCCCATAATAGACACATAGTACCAGAGAATGTCGAAGGAGATCAGAACCATAAGAAAACCGATTCCTGTAATAGAAATAGTGAAAGCGGTATAGCAAAGCTGTGAATATTTAGCATAATACTAGAACATTCCTACATCAATATTTCTACATCAAATAATTAGTTATTCGCTGGGACTCGGCGTACACGTATATCGTCAACACTACCTCTTTGAGAAGAAGAAACTTTCTTTTTGTCTCTACGACCTGGCTTTTCACGGTAATTGAGAGTCGATAGTGACATCTAGTCCATCTAGGCATTCATTTCTGACTAGTATAGCGATAATGAACAAGACTTTATAATACAAATCCTTTTATGACCACTTAATGGGAGTCGACAAGAACCAGGATTCAGCAAAATCCGTCCTGCTGTTTCTTTAAAGCTGACCATTTTAAGAACGACTGGTAGAAGTACTTTTTAAGTATAAATAAACATTTGTTCATGCATCGAATAGCGTGCCTTCATGCATATATATTATACATATTTACCTTTTATTAATTTACGGCATCGATAAATGTGGTCCATAGTAATTAATACACAACTTTAATTAACAGGCATCTTTCTACAACAACTTTCTTGCTCGGTTTATAACAATGAATTATCGGAAAAGATAGATGCTTATGCTCCTATTTTGGAAAGGTAAATGCTGAGGTGTGATAGAGCTGTGATGTCTGGTTAACAATACTATACATGGTAGCCTATATCATTGTGTAAAATGTAAATGCGTATTAATTAAATCACGAGTGCGTATCAAGTGATTTAATTTTTCGCATCCGAACGACGGACAGTATGTTAACCAACGACAAAATACAGAATTGCATTTATTATTTCAATTCTTACACGATATTGTCTTTGAAAAATACCCCGAACTATCGTATTGCATTGTAACTTACAAGCACGGAATGCGATCGGACGCGTGCGTCAGTCACCGCACGAATTGCCCTTGAAAAACGTGACTGTACGTTCCGTGCTTGTAAATTACATAGAGGATAATTGTTGGTTTCGATGTAAGATCACGATATAATTTCACCGAGTGGGCACCAAAAGTGATATTTTCACGAGTGGCGCAGCCACGAGTGAAAATAACTACTTTTGGTGTTCACGAGTGAAATTATCGTGATATGACATCGATAGCAACAATTTTTCTGTTTATTTTAGGTCTCAAAATCTACTTTTGTTGAGTTTATTTTAATAAAATGTCGAAAATTTGGGGAAACGTCACCAGAAAGCATCGCAAGCATGACGTCATTTTAACGACGTCATCGTCATATATGGTTTCCGGCATTCATTACGCTCGGTATAATTGTTGACGTTAATCCGGGTAACATATTTTGATAATTTTCACTGCGTGGACAGTGAGTTTATCGGAATATAATTCACCGTTATATTTCGATAAACCACCAAAAATAAAATGAAATTGTTCTACGCGTTGAACATAGTTCGGGGTATTTTTCAAAGACAATATCGTGTTAGAATAGAAATAGTAAATGCAATTCTGTATTTTATCTTTGATTATCATACAATCAGTCGTTCGGATGCGAAAAATTTGTTTATAACTGCGCATCAGGACGACAAAGAGTTGTTTATTAGACGATAACAACGCTGAAAAGGGTGTCATTTCGATTCTAACATGACAAGAGATTACAAAAAGTGAATAAATGCAAAGCGTTATTGTCTACGCGGATATTTATTTAACGTCATGCGGCACAATATGATACTCGTCATGTTGACGGCATATCGTTTCCCGCGTTGTTTATGGCATAATAAAACATAATTGTTCTGCTCTTTGTACAATCGTGAGTCATATTAGTATTGATAATTTCGTACGCAACTTGGTATTTCATTAGAAATTAGTTTCTTGCATACCAGATGGGGATATCTGCAGTTTTTACCAGTGCTGGAAAATCTCATCCCCCCACCCCCGTGTAAGACGACTTACGTGAATTACTTGTGACGTAACATTATAAACAACGTGACGCCACTTTCCCATACACAGCATCTGAAATACGTTTGTTTTTATATTAAAATGCATCATTTCGATAAGTTTGTATTTAAATATCTATTTTAAAGTGCAAGACGGTATGCAAGAAAAAGTTTCTACCATGAGATACTTGGTTAAGATGGAATTATCCGTCACTTCGGGTAACTGTTTCGCGGGAACTCGGCACAGTTACCCTCAGTGACGGATATTTCCATCTGAACCGCGTGCTCATGTAAGAAACTAATAGTACTGTACTCCCCGAGTTACTTCATTGGCAATAAAACTGGACGAGGCACGTTTGTTGCAGGACATTACCAGGTCGAATGCCATGGAAGGAAACAGTTAACTCAGTCAACTCATTCATTGTGTTATGTAAAATCGGGAGATCAAGTATCTTGCAGGTTTATTGGATCAGTTAGAGGTCAATATAAAGTTTTCCAAAGGGAAAAGTATAATTATAATATCAATAGAATTACGGAATTAAGCCAATCTGAATCCGGAACGGCCGCATTAATTGAACTGGAACAACTCTCTAATAAGATATACTGGCTAATGCCAGTCTCTCAGTTGTATTATATAACAACCTTGCAGAGTGGCAAGTTAAACATCGGTTAT
The DNA here is from genome assembly GCA_022818135.1 of Saxidomus purpurata. NCBI lineage: Eukaryota > Metazoa > Mollusca > Bivalvia > Venerida > Veneridae > Saxidomus > Saxidomus purpurata. The sequence continues at coordinate 8,330,896 of JAFMSR010000002.1, read as the reverse complement.
TTACCCAAGCTTTTCTTTCGTTTACTGCACATTATTTCCGTTACTTTTGTCGCCGTACGGTACAGATTACCATACATGTTGCATTGCTGTGGTGGCCTAGTGGTTTTAGGCGTTCTTACTTTGCACTGCTCTCGGTGATGTCGTGGTATCAACGGCTCAGGTACAAACCCCATCGTCCGGCATTACCGATGGTTCGAATCCCAGTCTCTTCCTTGAAACAAACTATTCACCTTACCTTGCATAGGCTGCATAATATTTTGGCAATTTGGACGCCAGAGTTTTTGTCATAGTGGAAAGAATTTCCTAGAAAAACTCTATAAGTCTCATTTTCAGGACGGTGATCAATACTTGTCGTTAGTGAGTATTATATCATAAAGCATATATAGTCTTCCCTAGCAATAAATAGAAAAGTACTTTCTCAGAAATCATGATTTTCTTGGAAATTTACTTATTGCGGTCGATGACATTTGTAAGTAGATCTAGGCCAAGACTTTGTAGTTACATTCTTAGTTTGAACTAATTCTAGGACTTTTTGTGGGGGATGTTATTCGGGAGTTCATTGTATGTTAACATTGCCAAATTATACATAAAGTTATATATAAAAGTCATATCTATGGCTAGATAGTTGTCCGAGAACAAAGTATATCATATAAATTGAGCGTGAACTTTATTTTTGTTTATCATCAACTGTAAGGGATGGCTTGTTATGAAACTATGGGAAGGCAGATACATATGGAAAGTCATTTTACTATTTATTCCAAAAAGGGATATCTCTCTAACATGTCTAAGTTCATAGAGATATCTTTCTTTTTAATATAGATATCTCTTTCACACTGAGATACATATTTTGTATCACAGAAATATTTCCTAAACTTTGAGAGGTATCTCTTAAACTGAAAGAGATACTTATTTGTTTAACATCATTTGGGAGAAACTTTTCTATTTTTGAGAGATATCTCTCAAAGTTACAGAGGTATCTTAAAAATATAGTTACAGAGATATCCTTTATTACTTTTTCAACTGAGTGCCTCTTAAACAAATAAACCCTAAACGAGGCCATAATTCGAAAGAATCCAGTGCCCGCTTTTATTCATAGTATCCGAAATGCTCGCGTGAGGGAGCAATAAGACGGTAAAATAAACATTGTATCGCATGAGAGATATCTCTCAATTTTGCAGAGATATCTTTGTAAGACAAAAATATATTTCATCGAAACAGAGATATCTCCCATGATTAGAAAAATATCACCACAACTTTAAGAGATATCTCCCTAAGACTTTGAGATATATCTCTCTAAGTTTAAGAGATATCTCTAAGTTTTAACAGGTAACTCTTTTTCAGAGATATCGTTTAAGGTAGGAGAGATATATCTGTACGGTATATCTCTAGTACGGTATATCTCTATTACATTAAATGATATCTCTTTAGTATAAGAAGATATCTTTCAAAACGAACGGTATCTCTGTTCAAAGAAAGATGTCTCCTAAATTATAGAGATATCTCTGAATTTAAGAGATATCTTCCCTATTTTAGGAGAAATCTCTATGAAATCAGAGATATATCTCATTTTTTTATTAAATAGTAAATTGGTTTGCAATAGATACAACATACACTAACTCCACGTACTCCATTTATATACTGACGTGGATAGTACTTTTACACGAAAGGGGCGAATGCAACTAATTTTCTCTCTGCCATTTGCAACATAATTACTCACACTCATCAAAATTAAGGTTGCAAAAGTTAATCTTAAACCTAAGTTTGCAAAGTGTAAGCTGCTATCTTTTATTCAAAACTGATCTATTTACAAGACCTGGTTTACTGTTAAAAATACAGACACCAGAATTTCAGATGTAGGAAAACCCGTTCGTATATCATAATCGCTATAATCTGTACTGAATCCGAGGAAACGGGCATTATCTTTTCTCAAAATAGAAATATTAGATCTAGTGGAAAGATGTCAGTCTGGTAGATGTGTTATGCTGTCAGGCTGTGTCATAATATTATGACCCAGTTTTAGGGTATATAATGTATATATATATATATATATTATTAAGTCTGTATTATTTTTAGTCGTATTCCCATAGACAGAATATTATTTTAGGGTCAGAAACTTATTCAATGCAGTGATTCATTGCAGGAAGCAATGAGCATACAGCACCATAACTTTTCCCCATAGATAGCATATGTATTCTGGGTTTTCTATGAGGGTCGTTCCTTATGAGAATTTGCTCTCTTTAACAATTGCCTAGAACAACCTGTATATAAATCGAGTAGAAGATGGACCTTACACTGGCATCAGTCGACATTAGAGTCTTTTCAAACAGTTCAAACCCTATCCCTTTAGTTCCATAGGATGTTCATCGCGTCTCCTACTTTAACTCTAACATGGGCTGTCTTTGATCGAAATATTTCTCTGGGTATTAAAAAATTAGCTTTATTGTAGGGACGAAAACGTTTTTCAGCGTAAGCTGCAATGGCTTGGGTTTGACCTACTTTTTGCACCAATCAAATATTACGAATGGAAGCACGGTGAATGGAATGAATTAGTTTGATTGGATTTGTTCTTTGGAAGTTATCTCGTCTTATGAAGATATACAGACACAGCTGAAGATTTTATTCGAAAACTGTTTCATAGGACCTATTTAGATTTAAATAGAAATAGCCAGGTTCTTGATTGACAGTTAATAATCTCTTATCAGACCAATCAAACAGCTAGCTACTACAACACGTCACGGACTAATTGGAGTCATTTACCCTCGCTACCAGCCGTAGTCATATGACCCAGCATGGCTTATACTATTATTGTGCACTTTTAGTTTATGATGTGCAAGTCCCCCGACAACCAGATACATCCACCAAAACCTTTCTAACATATGTAAGCACATACACACACGCACACACACACACAGACATGATGATGACACGTTTTGATAAGACACACTTTACAAAACATTTTATTAGATCACTCTAAAATGTATGAAGAGTCACAAAACCACGGATAACAAAAAATAGGTCCGTGACAAAACTCATAAAATTTAGAAGCTAAACCCGTTAACACTATATACTGTATGAATTTCACGATTAAAAAAGATTTATTTCAAAGAAATACTCTTCCTTACATAGAAAATACCTAAAATTGCATGTTCGTCAACGGATGTATTTTGAATGTTTGTCTGACAAAATGGCGGCTAGTAACCGTATTCGTCACGTGTTGTAGCAGCTAGCTGTTTGATTGTTCTGATAAGAGATTATTATCTGTCAATCAAGAGCCTGGCGTAAGGTCAATTATCATCTCTTCTTGATATTTGGAAGAGCCGACAGAAGTATACTCAATGCAGGTTTGGATAGTGCATTTGATCTTTTAAAAGTATTCTGCTATAAATACTTCTAGAATTTCAAAACCGCACGTGATGGTACATGTGTTTATGGGTCATATTCGACTGGTATCTACTCTTCGCGCTGAATGGCAAAACTGTTTCGTTATTTTGTCTTTATGAATTATATCGAGATGTTAACGCGAAACTACAATATCTGCTTCTATTTCTATATACACTTACAATTGGTCCCTCGATATGCAAATTCATAGTGCGGGATATTGAATTACTGTTTACAACAAGAGCTGTCCCTCACAAGTGACGAATGCCCCCGAAAGAGGTGCCTCACAGTCTGTGTCCTCTCCATGTGCTCAATAAATGTGCTATGTAATTTTAAAATCCTTCCATGCATGACAGAGTAACAATGAATACAGTATTCCATTACTTTAAACACTAAGTGTGACCTTGACCTTGAAGTAGGGACTTGGGTCTTGCACACGACACATACGCTTGATGTGCTAGACATTTGTGCCAAGATATTTTAAAATCCATCAAAGCATGATAAAGTTATAGTCTGGACACAAATGTATGCATATATACAGGATTCCATTACCTATAAACTCTAAGTGTGACCTTGACCTTTGTGGTAGGGATGTGGGTCTTGCGCGCGACACGTCGTCTTGATTTGCTAGACATTTGTGCCAAGATATTTTAAAATCCATCAATGCATGATAAAGTTATAGTCTGGACACAAATGTATGCATATATACAGGATTCCATTACCTATAAACTCTAAGTGTGACCTTGACCTTTGTGGTAGGGATGTGGGTCTTGCACGCGACACGTCGTCTTGATTTGCTAGACATTTGTGCCAAATTATTTTAAAATCCTTCAATGCATGACAAAGTTACAGTCCGGACACGAATGTGTGCATATATGCATATATAGAGGAATCCATTACCTCCAAACTCTAAGTTTTACCTTGACCTTTGAGCTAGGGACAGGGGTGTTGCACGCGACACGTCGTCTTGATGTGCTAGACATTTGTGCCAAATTATTTTAAAATCCTTCAATGCATGACAAAGTTACAGTCCGGACACGAATGTGTGCATATAAGCATATATAGAGGAATCCATTACCTCTAAACTCTAAGTATGACCTTGACCTTTGAGCAAGGGCCGTGGGTCTTGCACGCGACACGTCATCTTGATGTGCTAGACATTTGTGCCAAGTTATTTTAAAATCCTTCAATGCATGACAAAGTTACAGTCCGGACACCAATGTGTGCATATATAGAGGATTCCATAACCTCCATACTCCAAGTGTGACCTTGACCTTTGAGGTAGGGATGTGGGTCTTGCATGCGACACGTCGTCTTGATGTGCTAGACATGTGTGCCAAGTTACTTTAAAATCCTTCAATGCATGACAGAGTTACAGTCCGGACACGAATTTGTAAGTGGCCACGCACAGACGGACGGACGGACAGACGGACGGTGCGATTTTAATATGCCACCCTTCGGGGCCATAGAAAGGAAAGTTAGTAACTGTTGGCTCCAGCTCAAATTAAATTATTTCACACAAAAAAAGTTGAAGACTCTTTATAACGCAGGCAAGTAACAGAGGCGTAGCTGGGCAAATACAGTTTGTAGAGGGGTTTGGGATCATGCTCCCCCGAAAATTTTAAGATTTATTATCGCCATAGCTGCATTCTTGGGCATTCTGGGGCATATTTTGACGAAAAGATAAAGACCATAAGAATTGTAGTTTTTCTAACGGTAAAAAGATTTTATTCACATGCATGTGCTGAAGAATTAAAAATCGTATTCCCGAAATCATATACATAACTGAGCAGAAACTGTTAATCATCGGTTGGATCCCTCGGTTATGCCGGATCTACTCACATTCGGGCCTGTGCATGCCGAGGTCATCTGGAAGTCAGCGAAACTTTTACCAGGACACTAAGTTTTCCGAGTCCAATCTCTGTTACCCAGGGTTGGGCTCAGGTAATTTGCATTTTGTCACGACATTTTGGTTGTAGATTTATGATTTGACATGTTGTTGCTTTATGTTGACTTTGTTCTTGCTTTATGATTGAACTTGTTTTTGCTGTAAGGACTAGCCATTTGTAGTTGTCGGGAGCCCGATCTTGAGCCGTGACCAAACATCGCAAAACTTAGATAAAATAAATCAATCTATATAAAGAGAATCATAGTCTGTTATTTAGTGGGAACAGAGAAGTAAATGCACGCTGAATGATTGAGACCATTCTTGTATGTTATGTGTGTGTTTCGGACCGTTTTCTTCGATAATAGCAGCTATCTCTACAGGATAGCTGTACGTTATGGACGGTTCCAGTGTTTACAATAATAAAATTAATTCGCTGGATTATCCAATGGCCACACCGGGACATCACGTGTCCAATGGTTGGCATGGTTGATGGGTTTGTTTGTGATACTGTTTGGGAGCCGTTGACCTAGCCATGAAAAGAAAATAATCCCTTAATAATAGGATTTGAAAGAGATTTTATCAAGGTCCGTCCAAAAGCTAAATTTTTAGCTTATGTTTTGGATGAGACCCCGGCATGTCTCACTTCATGTCTAGAAAAGTAGAATTTTGAAGCTGAAAAGTGGAGAGATTTACCTGGTTGCAATTTTAACAATAGGATTAGGTAGGCTTTAAAATTTATCATGAAAAAACTGGAACGGTCCATTGACAGGCGGTCACTAGCTAAATTGAATGAATTTTGTATTCTGTAACCTACAGAATATAGTGGCTTATGGCTAAGCCATTATAATAGATAAAGGGTGTTACGTACGACCGCGTCTGTGTTTCAAACAAAGGAAAACTGTTAAATGAAAAATCTATTAATTTTATACCCTCCCTCCTCGCCCCTTTACACTTTTGGATTAGACAGTTTGGTGTACATTTACTGTTAATTTTGTTTAGCCATACACTGCTCGCTTTGCATTTTATTTTGCAGGTGTTGCCTTTCATGTATTCGGCCGAAGCAGACGACCTCACAACGCCTAGGGTTCACACCGTCACAGCTCCTCATATGAAATTTAAGGCTACATTTCCTTAATTCTGCAGGGATTAGCTATGTTTCTTTTTGAAGTAATATATCGTGGTTTACTGACATTTGATGTATTTGTCTGATATATTTATATGAATTGGCATGTATATATCTCTGCTTGCCATCACACATTGCTTGATTAAGTTTTCGACTACTTTTAATTACTACTATGTGAGTTTACTAAAGTTTTGCATGAACGAGGCCCAACATTCAGTGGTATAAGCCGGCCGCTATCATGCGGTGACAAACTGGCACAGTTTCCAGAGACAAAAAAGTTTATTTCTGGTTCTACCATGTTTTGCAAAGCACTTTGTATCAGTCAAATTCAAGTCGTGTCTATGCATACATATTAGTTTATTCGTAGTTTTATCACACATGAAAGCAATAGCTACAAAATGCTTGTACACGTTTTTGTATATTTACGATTACTTTAAAGGTATTTTGCATTATCAGTAAAAAAAGAATAATATGCAATAGCTTATTTACAGGTCATTTTGTATAACATCGCACCTAGTTGAATGAGAATCATTTTGCTGTTTATTATCTTTTGAAAGAACTAAGATACAAAACATGATTGCTGCCAGCTTCTCAGTCATACGTCACGGCTCTGTGGAGATGTTACTCCTTGTGCGGAGGTCAGCGAAACTTTTATGACACTAAGTTTTCCAAGTCCAATCTCTGTTTCCCAGGGTTGGGCTCAAGTAATTTACATTTTGTCACGACATTTTTGTTGTGGATTTATGATTTGACATGTTGCTGCTTTATGTTGACTTTGTTGTTGCTTTATGGTTGCTTTATGAATGAACTTGTTTTTGCAGTAAGGGTTGTCGGCATCCCGATCTTGAGCCGTGGCCAAACATCGCCAAACTTAGATAAAATAAATCAATCTATATAAAGAGAATCATAGTCTGTTATTTAGTGGGAACAGTGAAGTAAATGCACACTGAGTGAATGATTGAGACCATTCTTGTCTGTTATGTGTGTGTTTCTGACCGCTTTCCTCATTAATAGAACTAAAGCTTTAGGCGGACACAGAATATATCTTATGCATGGTCCAACGGAACTGTGATCTCGTGTATGTTTAAGATCAAACTGAAGTGTTTTCTTTTATTTGCATTATTGTTATACATTATTATGCTGATTTAACTGTTCAAATATTTTTATTCAATAATTAGGGAAGTAACACATTGGCTATCGTGTCGTAATCAACTACAATACAATTATATGCCTTTCGCAATGATTTTCAACCAACAGAATTGACCTACCCTTGGTAATGTAACAGTATGTGCATAGTGTGAATATGTTTCGCAGAAGTACGCACACCGGGTTCAAGCATATGTTTCTATCATAGCTTGGTGTTTTTTTTTCTTAACAAAACTTGTGTGGGTAAATTGTACACACAGAGCTCATTTCATTTATTTCAAGGTTAAGTGAAATGGAGGGCTCAATTACAGTACATTAGAGTGCGGTAACTAACCAATCAGGTATCAGATACCAGTATTGGTCCAAGAGTGGCAAGTTTCTTTTTTCAAATTGTGAAGCAAGGTTGTATAGTCGATTCCCTGAGAACTTTGTGTGCAAAAAAATACGTACCGGCAAACTTTCATTTCAATAATTTAGATAAATATATGAAATGTCAGGAATATTTGGGTGGACTTGTCACATCATGGTACGTTTCTAGAAATCTAAGATGGTGTCCAAGATGGTCACCAATATAGCTAAAAAAACACTAATAGTACATGTAACGTGTTCAACACATACACTTATGTGAGTAAGAGTAGCCACAAGGCCAGAAACATTGAAACTGTTGACACCGAAACACGCAAATGTCTTGGACAGACCAGACAACGCGGATTTAAAAACTCAGAAGACATTGCTATGTGTCACCCTGAATAGAAGTTAGAACTAGCAATATCTGGAGATAGAAGGCCATCGGTCGTGTCCCGAGTTTAAAATCTAAATTTAGGCGCTAAAAAACTTGGATAGGACTTAACTACCTAAGAATGTTTTTGTTTCGTCCGAAATATTACTAAGTATCTTCATTTTTATCATACATGTAAAATGATAAAACACGAGATTGTGTTCAAAGCAAATGTGTTTGCTGCGCGCAACACCCTTAACCTCCCTATCTCTAAGTTTTTATTGCATTTTTGACGTTTTAAAATTTTTCATTTTCCAAACAATTTGTAGGTCCGGGCCTGCTGTGCCTTATAGCAGCTACGCCCCTGACAGTCATAGTGTTTGTTAAATACCTTTGGGAATTACACAATATTTTCTTCCGCACTAAATGTGGGTTGAAAGTTCAACAGTCAAATTGCAAGGAACTGACCGATATATACCGTCTCATTTACATCTACTATGTTGTGATTATCCACATTAGTCTTCACTGTGCTCATGCAATATTGACATATGCCTTTCTTTCGTATTCAAGTCGTTTCTTCGATTAAAAGAGTTGCCAGAAAGCCTTTCTTATTTTTTGTAATATCATTGAAAAAATACTGTGCTATGTTTCTAATATGTACTTATCGATTTAAAAAGCAAAGTTAGAAATGTTTTTGGTACAAATAATGGTCATTAACAAATAAGAGCTACTTGTAAATGTGATCCTTGGACTTTAAAGACCACCCTTCGAATAAAGAACCATGCACTATTCAAATATTGTGTAGACACCAGTGAATAAAGACCATCTGTCAACAAAGACAATTTTAGCTTCTTCCCAATGATGGTCTTTGTTCACAGGTTTGACTGTATAATCATTTTTATATCAGAATTTCAAATTAACACTTACAGTTAATTTAAGATAATGCGATAGTGATGCAATACTTGTTTGCTTACCTCTGAACAACGGGCAAAACTCAAAAGCGGAGCCTGCACTCTGTCCACTAAACTGTCCAAGGCACACTTCAATGTAATACAACGGTCCACCACAGGTAATCATGAAAAAGAAGAATGGAATAATAAACGCCCCGCCGCCATTCCTTGCACATAGAATTGGAAACCGCCAAATACTTCCTATTCCCACGGTGAATCCTATTATGGCCAGCAAAAACTCCAATCTGCTTCCCCAGCTTCCCCTTTCCGCATATTTTTCACTCGTATTTTCCTTCGATAAATTTAATTTTGAATCAGAGCTGTTTAAACTTTCTAGTTCCATATTGAACAACTGTATATATTGGATACCACACACGGAGCTCACTTTGTTAACTTTCCAGCGTTCAATTCTGTTTACAACTGCGAAGGTACTGACTTAGACTGGCATTCAGTCCTTACATTTACTATTTCTTACTCAATTAAAACCCTGTTAGAATAAAAGGCTGAAAGTATTTTGCTTGTAGTTTAATAAAGTAGATTATCATCTAGCCTGGTGACGAGGCTAGTACTGACTGATAACACCTTCAGCCTTCTCGGATCATGACCTATAAAAAAAGTATTCTATGGACCAAGGCAGGTCAGTCTTCTTACATATTAACATTTGCAGAGCAAATTTCTCGATAGTGCTGATAATCACTTTGTCTTTTCATAATGCTTATTTTATTGGCCTGGGGACTGAAAGTCCCCTAGGCCTAAGTTAGTATACCACATTTCAAACACTGCAAGAAATTTAACTGTGCTATGTGCGAATAACAACTGTAAACATGCGCTATGCGAAAGTAGTGCAAGACAGACCAGATCAATCGTCTGTTTGAATGTCGCATATGATAAGAACATATTACAAATAAAAACAGTACATAAAACTTCAAACGACTGCAGGAAGGTATTTAGCTTACGGGCTGCATTACACATTTTTTTCTGTTTTAGAAATTAATGCGCTGTTAGCTGATTACGGAAGATAATCATATGCATATCACGGAAAAGTACGGATATGTACGGAAATTTACGAAAGCGTACGGAGCTCGATATAAGAGTTTGTAGTTTGATTTTCAAATTTCCGATGTTATTTCATTGACAACTTTGTTATTTACGAACGATTACATATATATTTACCTAAAAATAAATGTCTCTAAAAAAAGATATAATTTACGTACATTCCCGAGAAGGAACTCACGTCATCAAAATCACCCGCCATTTATCGAGGACGCTGCATGTCAAGGCCCAGCGAACGGTTTCACCGATTACAACTACAAGGTAACCCAGAATCATTTTTGGTTTTCTCTGTTATACAGTACTGTATTTATATTTCATTTCTGGTATTGCTTTGTTTATTTCTGTTTCAAGGTCTTGTCCTTGGTACACAATAAATTTCGATCCACATCATCAGATCATATCGCTTGAAGTTGTACAAAGCGCAGATTGAATTATTTTTATTGGCTTAAACATTTTATAATGTTGACTATGTGATTATTTTTCATTTAAGGTACGTTTTATAATAAAACAAACTTCCCTGCCACCCATATATTTGTGAATCATTCATTCTGTGTCATATATTGAATTTCGTCCTCTGCACATTTCGACCCGCGCTTTAGGTAAGATTCAGCGCAAAACACGTAGGTCAAAAGTTGTTTTTCGGGGAGTTAACCTATAGCCCCCAGGCCTTCAGCGCTCACAGCGCTTTGATTACTGGTTAAATTACATATACAACAAAACTAACGCATAAATATGTTATAGAAAAAATACAGACACAACACTCATTCAATACAGAATTATAACATGTCACAGTTCAATTACTATTATTTACATAAACAAGAAATATATTTTAAAAGATTGTCGGCGCACTTAAAAGAACATCCGAAATTCGTGTTCAATAGCTAGCGTTGTATCGTATGCAAAAGATATGTATCAGAACCATTCGTACGGCCGGACAAAGAGCTCATCACAATAGCATGGATGTTACTCCCGGGGATACTGGATCTCGGCCCAAGTCATTTAGTAGATAGATAGCCGTTAGGTAGGTAGATGGGTAGGGTAGGTTAGGGTAGGTAGGTAGGTATATCCTTCAACAGAAGAGCATATATATACAAACAATGTTTGTCACAGTGAACAAAATGAATTTTACATGCAAATTTAAATTATATTTACAAAATATATAAATGCAATGCGGGAAATACACGATGTATAAAATGGTTTGTAGAATCACGGACCTATATGTGTATATAGGTCCGTGGTGGAATGAAAGGGCGTTATAACATTGACATAATATATAATGTGTCCCATTTTATCCTTCATTGTACTTCCTTACCATTGAGCTAGCTTTTATGTCAACGTGGTAGCTTAACGTACTGGAAGTCCCTAGTTCGAATCCAGCTCGGATGACAGGACCGACGCTTATTTCAATCCTGACCGGGAGTACCTGTAACCTTATTTGTTGAATTTGACAGATTGAAAGGGTTTTATCTGACGTTAGCACCGAACTTTGCTTTATAAAAAATAACATGTCAGATGATTTGTTTAGAGCGCTTATGTGCCCCCCCTCAAAAAAGTAGCAAATGTACTGAAAGTCCTCTTTTGAGATTTTCATAATCGTGCGTATTTTAATTTCAAGGTCATCATTGTAAAGGGTCACGCGGAAAAAAAATAATATTGTAACTTGTTTCTATGTTCCAAATTCCATGACTCACGGTTGCTTCAAGGACAGGAAATAAAATCAAAGGGTCATAGTAAAGGGCATTTAAATACTGAAATTTTATTGCACATGTCCAAATGTCGTTGCTGTAGTTTCAAAAGTTGTATCATGGCTACTGCATATTTGTATAGGAAAACACTGTAGATCTACTGTATTACTGACAATTTGAACTTTGTGTGGAGGCGGAGCTTAGTCTGTGCTCTATCTGTAATAGAGAACATGATCTATCTGCAATAGAGAACACTTTTCAGATTTTCTTTATTGCCTAGATTTTTGGTTTACAAGAATAATTTGGAACGGTCAAAAACAAAATAAAAAACAAATACACTTAATTGCTCCGGTATATGATTCTGGAGGCTACAGAATACTTTAAAAAGCAAACAAGTACATTGTATTGATTTTCTTTCAGTAAAGAAGATTGAGGTCGCTACCAAACAATTTTGTTACGTCACACGATAATACGTCACACGATATTGTAGGTCGTGAGAACTGTCAATCAACGTGCCATGATACAAATCAGATAGAGTAACTGTTGGCTCGAATAATAACGTCATTTCTCGGAGGCGTAGCCTCCTGGAAATAACATAATTATTCTCGCCAACAGTGTCTATCTAATACTAAGAACGTATGTTAAAAGGGTCAAGGTCAATCCAATTTTGACCCCTTGGACATTATTAGAACAGCCAAGGGAGAGGACCACAATACAATGTTACATACCAAATATCTAATCTCTAGATTTAGAGAGGAAGATTTTACAAAAAGCATATATGTGTGTGTAAAAAAAATGATCTCTGAGGCATACTTTGAATACACTTGAAAGATTCACTAGACAATGCTACATATCAAATATTGGAAGGGCATTCCATACAACTTGCAGATTATTTTATCAAAGCGTTCGAATAATTATGGTAAATGTACGTAAGATGATAAATAAAGACATTCTTCAAGAAGAGCATATATCGAAAATTGTTTTGTTCCTGCACAAAATGCCAATATAGCGATCTTTATAATAAATCTTCATCTATCCAAAAATTAAAACCAGCTATAAAATGGAGTTTTAACGGTACATTTTGTACCTACAACACATTGATCATATTTCGCAAATTTTACCTGATAATTACTTCTTTTTTGGCTGAATCTTTTATGTTTGGTAAAGATAATTGTCAGTAACATATGCCATACAGCTTTTAAGTTATTTCTAAGTACATGAAGTCACAGTTTAGTGAGTGCCTCTTTAAGAGCCATGCAAAATGTGTTGTCATTAATGGGATCCAGGTATATTCTAAAACGCTTCACTGCACCTCAATTTTGTTTTCAATAGTTACCGATACCCATTTATTTCGTGCAAATTGCTTTTCAAATGCACTCATATACATTTACCATTTTACAGTAAGACCGAAGTTTGTGGTGCATAAGGCTTGGTTTTTGGTACGTGGCATTCCCTGTTTGATATTATTTTTGTTTTTTTGTTGGTATAATTTCAAAGCAGATATTTGATGAACTGTCAGATATATGGACCTCATACCATATCTATGAATACATTATTTAGGTGGAGTAAAGCTTTTAAGGTAGCTCGCGGATTTTCCCCAGAAATCGGGTCATTTTTTTAAAGGCAACGCAGATTTAATGCCCCAGTCATAGTGTCACGTTTTGGCCGCGCCGTTATGTCCCGTTTCTGACACTCACGATTTGGAAATTTCAGCCGGGTGCCACGATGTGCAACGTCGCCAAGTGCTAGACCACGCTGTCGACTCGTTGTAGTCCCGTCGTGACACGATTGAGTTGGGACATCAAGATGGGACGAATTTCAAAGTCGGGTACTGCCTCGCTGCCGCCGCGCTGTCGCCTCGTTGTCGCCACGTTGTTCCAAGCTGTGTTTCGTTATGCCTCGCTGCCGCCACGCTGCAACCACGTTCAGCTAAAACTCGTCACGCACTGGCCTCGCACACTTCTTTGACCATATAAGTAATAGTGTTGTCGGCTTCTCTGAATAAGAACATTAGCGAGTGGTAGCTGCCTCCAGTGGCAAGGTGACAGAGAGCGTCCGTAACTTTCCGACCAGGCTGTAGCACCTTCTTGAACAAGCTGTCTTTTAATCTTGGGGTCAGCCAGTCCACCAGCCCCTGGAATAGTAGGGTTTCAACTCTGAGGAAGTTCTTGAAGGCGGCCACATCCTCCATCCTCAGCTCTTAAATGAGTTGGTGAAACTGGCTGAAATCCTCGCGCCACCGGAGCCTGTCCCTGCAGAACGTGAGGGCGGGGCCCGCTTTCCACTTTTTCTTCTTCTCTCTTCCCTTTTGAGCAGCACTATATTTTTCAGCATGTCTTGGTCCAGGGCTAAGGCAGCATTCGCCAGTTTGAGATCCAAGTTATAGGTTCAGCACTTGGGCTTAAGCAAGAACACAAATGATATGAGGTCCTAGATTAAGGGATATATATACTATACAAAATAAGAAACTTCCGCAAAGTTTGTTTTGAACATTGCTGGATGAAAGTAAAACGGTGGAATCATTGTTATATTTGCGTTTAAAGAGTGTTCCATGATGCATCGTTTAGTGCAAAAATGATGGCCAAATGTTAACAGAATAAGGGAGAATTTTGACCAAGTGATGTAGGGACTAAAAACAAAAATAACACTTGATAACGGGTATGACCACCGCTTGAGTTGACCACTGCAGTGTATCACCGGCGCAGAGAATTGACTAAACTGTTGATTTATGCCTGTGGAATATTGTTACTCATTGCCTCATTCGTCTGTCCAGAATATCACAGACGTGCTCGATTGGGTTGAGATCAGGACTTTTAGCAGGTCACTCAACAATGAAAAATCATTCATCTGTTCCATAACAACGCAAATACTTTGATTTTTCATCATGATAATGTCACAATTCATACAGCTATATACACTGTAAATTTTCTTATAACAAATAACATTGATTTCATTGATGACTGGTCCGCTAAAAGTCCTAATTAGAGGTGGTCAAACACGTTATTAAGTGTTATTTTTGTTTTTAACCCCTACTTCATTTTGTCAAAAATTCCCCCATTTTCTGTAAACCTTTGACCATCATTTTTTCACCAAAGGATGCATCATGAAACACTCTTTAAACGCATATATAACAATGAGTCTCCCGTTTTGTTTTCATCCAGCTATGTTCAAGCAAACTTAACGGAAGTCTCTTATTTTGTTTAGTATATGTGGGGTCTCTGCCAGATATCCTTTACGCGGCAGAACATATCATAAACAGCGTACCACAACGTATCAAAACGTACCACAACATAGCAAAAATGTACCACAACGTCGTACAACGTAGAACACCGTAGCATAATGCAGCTCATAACGTTGTACAACATGTCATAGCGTGACACAGCGCGGCACGGCGCGGCACGAGGAACGTGGGAGCAACGAAGCTACAACGTAGCATAGCGCAGCACAACGTTTCAACAAACGCAAAAGATCGTATCAACCGGCGGAACGCGTTATGTTCACGTTCTGTTACGTTTTTTCTACGTTTTTCTTACGTTATTCTAAGTTGGACCACGTTCTTGCCCCGTTGTTGCCACGTTACAGTATGTTGTGGGAAAACGTAGGCGAATGTTGAACATGTTCAAAATTAAAATTTTCAGTTTACGTTTTGTCACGTTTGATCACGTTTCAGCCACCTTGTTCTACGTTTGCTCAAGTTGTAGCCACATTTCCTAACGTAGCTTAACGTGGCGGCCAAAACGTGACACTATGACTGGGGCATAAGATATTTTGCATGACAATCCCATGACTAATTGACTTTTGTAGAAAAAATATGGTGAAGTGATATTTCCATGGAAACTGAGTTAAAAGCGCCACCTAGCGAAAAAACGGCCCGAGAGAATTTTTTTTAAAGCGCTGTGGAATCTTAAATCAATTTAAAGCATTTTTATCTCGGGCCGTTTTTTTCTCAATTGACGCTAAATGCGTCAACTTTGCAGTTATTTTTGCTTTGAAAATTGTCGTCCCTACAGGGTTCGTTCCGCAATTTTTCATATTTTTGGCAAAAACTATTAGATATTTTTATCTTTTCAGATGGATAAATGATTCGACAATGCATTTATGAAAGTTAGATCGTTTCGTTATCTACATAGACAGAGATATATCGAAAATAACACGAACATTTACGAAAATACACCTCCCTTCTAGGTGGCGCTTTTAACTCAGTTTCCATGGAAATATCGCTTTACCATATTTTTTCTACAAAAGTCAATTAGTCACGGGATTGTCATGCAAAATATCTTAAATCTGCGCTGCCTTTTAAAGAAATGACCCGATTTCTGGGGGAAACCCGCGAGCTACCTTAAAGCGTCAAAGATGGCGCCCGTCTTTGTAGACCTTAAACCTCTATTACTAAGGCAAACATCGCTGCTGTAAAGACTGTGGTGGAACAGGATGCCCGCTTGTCGGTGAAAAATATAGCCAATAGTACTGGCATATCAGAAGGCAGCATGAAAACGATTCTGAAGAAGCATTTGCACCTGAGAAAGATTTTGTGCTAGGTCGGTACCTCATTTGCTCACTGACGAGCAAAAGAAACAACGTCTAAAATGTGCCCGGGAACTTCTGAAAAACAATACAAAAACTGAAGTCGTGTTATTTCTAACTTGCTAACAGGTGACAAAACCTGGGTGCACGTGTTTGAGCCACAGAGAAGAGCTGATAATAAGCAATGGAAACGAAAGATCAAACACGCCCATGTATTACCAAGAGAACCATCAGCACGAAAAAAAAGTTGTACGCCATTTTTTTAATTCTAGCGGGCCAGTTCAAGTGCCTTGTCCATCTGGCCATACAGTCACTGGACGCTTCTATAAGAACACTGTGCTGAAGAAAGTTAAAATGTTTTACGATAAGAAGCGTCCAAGCAAAGGATGGTCAGGTACTCATCCTATTCATGCCAACGCCTCAGGATGTTAAGGCTTTTTTTGGCGTTTGAAAACGTGTATGATGTAAACCATCCGCCTAACTCACCAGACCTGAGTCCATGCGACTTCTTTTTATTTCCAAGGTTTAAGAACTTGTAAGAAATGTAAGTCAAGATGTTCTCTTGGCAGCACTATATACCAGTGTCTCCAACAGATGCCTAGCCGCATTTCACGACTGGGTAAAAGGGTTACAAAAATGTGTTTCGGTAAAGGGGGAATACTTTGAAGGTTTGCAATAAAAACATTTTTGATAAAACGCTGCTCTTCAGAAAATAAACTCCAATGCCAAAACTGTTTGCAGGACCCTCGTAGTTTCAGACAAGAAGGTTTTTAAAAATCTTTACCTGCATAAGTCTCATGTACATGGCAGTGCCAAATTTGATTTGATGGCAGTACCAAAATTTACATGGCAGTGCCAAATTTGGTTTGATTTGACTTTGTAGAAGACCAGAAGACACTGCTACAGACGAAATATCTAAGCTCTGGACATCCTGGTTTTGAGCAAGAAGATTGTTCAATTTTCCATATGTAACACCTACGGTGTATTTAATTTTGACCCCAGATGCATACTTTGAATACACGTGGGAGAGATCCACTAGACAATGCTTCAGACCAAATACTAAAGCTCTGTGATTTGCAGTTTTAAACGATTTCCCTGTACAAGTATGTGTAAAATAAGTGACTCCAAAGGCGGGGTCAATAACTTGGTAAAGGAGTACTTTACAATGCAACTGACACACCAACTATTTAAGCTCTGGGACTTGTTGTCTCAGACAAAATAGATTTTCAAAGATTTCCCTATACATTGTATCATTAGGCATATGAAGATAGCAAAATACAAATATATTGTAAATGCAAATCAATAACATGACGCTATGGGTGGAAAATAATGCATGTTTCTTTTTAAAAACAATTTAAAGAATGTGTGAAATAGCGATAGAACGTGATTTTTACAGAATTTCTGGGGGGAAGTAGTAAAAATGTTGAGTTATCAGGAGAATGCAAATTATATTTAAATAATACAATTATTTGCTTACAAAACACAGCTAATCTAATTAGTTCATATCTTTCAGTTGTGTTCATAAGTTGGTCGAACGTAAAAACTATTTGTATGATTCAGATAATACATGTACATGTATTTCTCAACTTATTTTATTCTCATTTGATTCAAGCCAGAGCAATTAAATAAGTAGTGAAACTCGTTAAAAACTTCATTAAGTTTACAAAACTTGCATGTTCTATTACATCTTTAAGTATTTTATGACATTCCTTCTTCTTCCGGAAGTTAATGGTCTGAATTTCAAGATGTTTAGATACTGTACTCAAATAATTTTTACATGAAAACTCTGTTTTGTTGATACGATATTAATTACATGTAATATATTTACTATATTTTTGTACTGAAGCATTCAACTGCTGAATAAATTGATTTTTCAAAATGTTTTAACTTTAACCTTTAAAACAGTAACATTTTCTACACGTAGTATACTAGTAGTAACTTCCCAGGGAGAGTACTTATGAAACAATCCAAAAGTCCACTCTTTATTAAATATTTCGGCCTACTTGCCTTCTTCAGTAGAAGAAATACACAAAATTTTACATTTTCATGTAGTACGTTATTGGCGTTACCAGAATGTAATACATAGTGCGTTACCAGAATTTAATACATAGTGCGTTACCAGAAGTTAACGTATTAAATCTAACTCGAAAGTGCATCTTCTCTTTTGAGTGCAACAATTTAGACCAAAAGTTTAAAACGAGACATTTTATTTGAACACTTAATGGAAGTAAACCTAATTTATCACACATTACAACATTGTGGGTACATTGCTTTGCACTTGGAATTAAAGTTGGTCAGTTACTTCAACGTATTCACAAACTTATACCTTTGACCCATACAATAATGTATGCCAAATAGAATAAAATAATTTTCGAGCTTTTTCCAAAACTTAGAACATAGCTCTTTTAGCCTGAGAGACCAAATTAATTTTTGACTTTTTCAAACTTGCTACATTTTGTATTATAGTTACGCTCTATTCAAAGATAAGAAAAGTCATTGATAAGCTCCAAACATTCACCATTATATATATAATTGCCAAATAATGTTAGATATACACTTACATTATAATCACTTAGAGTTTTAGTTATAACATTTGTTAAACAAGTAACACTTCCATTCTTTTGTGATAAAAATGTGATTAATAATTTAGGAATAATAAAAACAGAACATGTGAGAGGTTTTCACCCTGACGTACACCAGTAGAGCTGCAAAAACTTCTGATATATTTTGACCAACTTTGATATTTAAATTATTTATCATTACTGTCATAGTTTTGAACAGAATTATTTAGCGACTATATGCAAATATTCAACAAGTTAGGACATTCAACGTATGATAAATAGTCTTTTCATCACGTTGAAAATCATCAGCATAACTTGAGTTATTAGACAATTCTACATTTACTTTAGGACACGTAAAGGTTGTTCTAACTAATGTATCATATACATGTAAATGGCTGGTATGATTATCACAATTAACGTTTGCAACTTCACTCGGGAGACGTGACGTTTATAAATGTCTAGTATATAAGAATAAGAAAGCGATGTGGTGTTTTCAACATCTTCTTCTTGAACGTTCAATCTGTATCAGTAGAGAAGGGTGAGTCTTTTGGTAGATCAACAATAATCTGTGGTGTGTAAAGTCTGCTTGACTTTAACTTGCTCAAAGCAAATAACTTTGAAGAGCAAAGTTCATTATAAAATGAACAATAACAAGTAACGAAACTTTTGAAACAGTAGGAACAGAACAAATCATCTCAAATCTGAAGATCATCCTCCGTGAACTCTCCTACAACTACATCTCAAGTTTAAGTCGAGCCCTATCGTCGTCTATTCCAAAGTCAGACAGTTTTTCAACATTGTAAAACCCGCCTCATCTCCACAATTCAATCGAGAAAAAAATGTACCCCCCCCCCCCCTCGGTGAAGTCAATTTTTCCCAGGGGGCATTATTTGGCCAGCGTTGGTAGAGAACAGCCAGAAAATGGTACACGCCAGATATCTAAGCTCTGGGCGTCCTGGTTTGTGACAAGAGGGGTGCTGAAGTTTTCCTTTTGGTAGAGACAGCAACCAGAGTACTTCTTCAGGGAATGGACTTTTTAACAACTTTGGTAGAGGACCATCCCAGTAACATTTCTGTGAAGTTTTATTGAAATTGGCCCCATGGTTTAGTGGAAGATGTTGTTTAAAGTAATAGTAGAGAACGACGGACGGACGACGGACGGACGACGGACATACACTGTTCCTAAAATCTCACCATGAGCACTGTGCGCTCAGGTGAACTAATAGGTCAGTGCAAATCGCACATCATCTCTCGGTTTATTCAATGTGCACAATACATTGTATTTATATGTTTTTAAAAGTAAATTAACAAAAGAAACAGTTATCTATACTGCAGTAATGTGAATCTATTTTTGTGTCGCCCTTTCGAAAAGGCGACACATAGGGATCGCTTTGTCCGTCTGTCCGTCCGTCTGTCACAAAAACTTAACGTTGGCTATAACTTTGGCATTTCTTAAGATTTCTTCGTCAAACTTTCAAATTGCAGTGCTCATGACAAAAGGGTCGTGATGCCGCCAAATTTTGTAGGTCAAGGTCTTAATGACAGAGTTATGCCCCTTTTTGTACTTAAATTTTGTCACGAAATTATTGGTTATTCTGACAAAGTGTAAGAGGGCGACACAAGTGTTCTACTGAATACCCATCTAGTCTTCATTTTTGCGCAGTAATAAATATGCTATGTGTATAGCCTACACGATGGACAGCGAAGATACAACTAAGTTCGTCTGATATGGAAAATAGTTGAACAATATTCTTTTTTTTCTGGGGTCTAACGTAAGTTTATTATGCGACTACTTTCATTTATTTTAATTTTGTTTGTTTTAATACTTTTCTGTATTTCTCTGTTCTTTTTTAGCTCACCTGAGCTGGCTCAGGGTGAGCTATTAGGATCGATGAATGTCCGTCGTCCGTCGTCCGTCCACATTTAGTTCGTTAACGCTCTAGTGGTCACATTTTTTCCTCAATTGTCACGAAACTTGGTCAGGATGTTTGTCCCAGTAATTACTCGGACGAGTTCGAATATGGGTCATCTGGGGTCAAAAACTAGGTCACAGAGCCCAAAAATAGAAAAATCTTGTTAAGGCTCTAGAGGCTACTGTTTCAGTCCAAATATCCTGGCAATTTGTCAGAAAGGTTGTTTCTATGATTTCTAGCTCAAGTTTTAATATGGGTCACAAACTAGGTCACACAGCCCAAATATGGAAAAACCTTGTTAACACTCTAGAGGTAACATTTTCAGCCCAAATATCCTGGAAATTTGTCAGAAAGGTTGTTAAGTTGATTTCTAGCCCAAGTTCGAATATGGGTCATCTGGGGTCAAAAACTAGGTCACAGCCCAAATATGGAAAAACCTTGTTAACACTCTAGATGTTACATTTTCAGCCCAGATATCCTTGAAATTTGTCAGAAAATGCAGATCATGATCAGACAGCTAAATAATGAAAGTGCAGATCATGATCAGACAACTAAATTATGAAAGTGCAGATTATGATCAGACAGCTAAATAATGCATAGCAAACAGTGCAGATCATGATCAGACAGCAAAAAATAAAAAGCTGACAGTGCAGATCATGACCAGCCAACATACAATGAATAGCTTACAGTGCAGATCATGATCAGACAGCAAAAAAATGAATAGCCAACAGTGCAGATCATGATCAGACAGCAAAATAATGAGGCCTAGAGCTTAGATATTCAGCATGTGGCAATAATTGACTCTCTACCAAGATTGTTCAAATCCTGACCTCAGGGTCAAAATTAACCCTGCCTGGGGGGGTCTTTTGATTTTACATAGGCTTATTAAGAGGATATCATGAGCCAAAGGTAAAAATTGATCCTTTCTGCTATTAATAACCTTTTTATTTTTGCCAATGGTAGACAGGTGAGCGATACAGGGCCATCATGGCCCTCTTGTTAATCTAAGTGTGTTCTTTTTACCTTCGCAGTCATAATATTTAGTTCACACTTCACAATATCTTTTCTTTTATTAAACAAAGCGTTAACAAGACAAATTTTGATGCAAAGCATTAAAGGCGCTGCGCATGTTTTTGAAACATGATTTAAAGGAATCAGAGTCATTTTAGAATATCAGTAAACAACCTATCAACGGGAAAAAACAAACACATTATGTTATATGTAAATGTTATCATAATAAGTAAAAAACCACATTTACTACAGTTTAACCAAAAAATGAACGAATCATAAAACAACCTTCCGCATAATGGTACGATGACGCCCATTAAACAAGGCTACAGCTCGTGGTCAGTAGACGCTTTTCGACGCAGACGAAACCCACGTGATTAATTTTGTCTTTACTATTGGTCAGTTGTTAGCGATGCTTTACATAACTTTCATTGAGACCCCATGTATCGCATAGTTAGGTGAACGGTCTTATTTATAATGCCTACATTTTACTTTAGTATGTAGTAATTAAAATGGGTTTTCATTAATTATTCACGTTGACAACATATGTATTTAAACTTCAAAATGTTTAGAGATAGCAAAACAACTACCGAGACGTTTTTTCTGAACTTTGATGAATCTGGCCGTAGGGTCCGTAAACAAAGCAATAAAAAAACCGTAACCTTGAAGTTTGTGGAAAAGTTATTAAATATCCTATGAATATGTCAAACGTTTTGAATTAACGGTCGAAGACGTATGCATCTGGTATAGTATTGTTTGTAATCAGTTAATACTATTTATTTATTCATTATAGGGAGTTTGTTCAAACATAATACATAGTTTTTAATTACAATAATAATGTTGGCTGCTCCCTATTCGATTATGCAACCCCATGGTACAAAATTAAAACCTATTCAATACTGACGCTGTGCTTCCGCACAGCGCCAATTAATTAAGAACCGTAAACGGGGCCGCACATATCCGGGTGGTATGGACAAATTTGTAGAACTTATTCGACGCCCTTTATTGTGTTAATCAAACTAACCTGAATATAAAAATGGCAGCCGACGCGAAAAATGCGGATGGAGAAGAACCGGTTGGATTGGGATTTACCCATGATGACTTTAAAGAAATAGAAGAAGTTAAATCTTTAATAGGAAGCATCCCGGACATATACTTGGATCAAATCGCAGTTGAAACAGCTGTTGAAAAATTTACATGTTAGTGTATTGTCATGTCGTCCACTCAAAAATAAATTTATCACTGACTCATTGATATTTATAAAAAAATTCGTATCATTGCTTTTATTCTTTTTAATTTCTATCTTTTGTACATGTTATGTTAACGGGACCAAGCCCTTTTGATGCCACAGTCAGCCTTTCTACATGTAAAACTAGAATAGACTCGCAGAAAAAAAATTGCATAAAATTAAAAAAGGTAAGTTAGCTGTACTGTCATTTTCTATATTTACAAAGAAATGACATTTCTTATTTGTAAGAGTAACGCATATTTTGTTATGATATGGCAAAAGAAATGGCAAACAAAGCCAGTGTGAAGTCAAACTAATTTGACACTATCCCCAGATATCCTTCATAGAAATATCACAGACCTATTATACACATGGATTGGCAAAAATCGATAAAACGACACCTGGAAAGAAGTTACCCAAATGCCTTGCACGCGCTTGGCGGCAGCTCTGGTTATGCGCACTTGTTATACATTGTAAGGGGAAATGCGATATTTCAACTTCAGCTATTGTACTCCGCAAAATCCCTTTGTGGACATCAGGCGAAGGAGCTAGGTGACTAGGTCCCTACCCTGGACCAATTTAGACAGGGAGTGACCACTCTTCCCCACCACGTTTAAAATGAAAATATTGTTTTTATCTGTTTTAGCTGTATAATTTCTCGTCTTAACTAACACTATCAACTTTTTATTTCAACTCTCACAAATACATGTATAGTATTACTTTTATTCTCCTTCACATTTCTTCTTTTAAACTCTCGCACAGACACGCACCTGCACATAATACTCGAAAGAGGGTGTTGCAGTATAGATAGACAGATAGACAGACAGACAGACAAGACTGTACATGCGCAGGGCCAGGTGCTCCCAAGTGTGTGTGCGGTTAAAATCCAAATGTATGTGTAGTTAAAATCCTGAACACTTATACACTGAACACTATATTTAGTCCACTTTATTCCCTCATGGTTGGCTGGACAGCGGTCTTAAAACCATCCAGAGTATCCAACTGTAGCACTGTATTCGGTAGACTGTTCCACAACACGACCACCCGCGGAAAGAAAGAGTGTTGGTAAACGTTGTTTTTGCAGTGATACGTTATAAATTTCATGGCATGTCTAGACGATGGAATAGGATGATATGATGTTGGTATAGCCACTAAATTGTTCACAACCTTATACATAAGAATTCAGTCAAATGATTGCCTTTGCTCTTGTAATGTTGGCCAATTTAACTGATGTAACATAGAAGTAACACTACCTGGTTGTTGATGATTAAAGGGTTTATTCAGTACAAATCTAGCTGCATTTCGCTGTATTTGTTAACCTTTTTTCACTTGTGTTAACTGATGAGGATTCCAAATTGTTGAGCTGTATTCCAATTTTGGGCGAACTAAAGATTGATATGCACGTTCTTTTACAGTTCTTGGGCAGTGTCTTAGATTACGTTTCACAAAACCCAGGGCCTGAGATGCTTTTGACATTATATTGTCTATGTGTGTGTTATATTTCATGTTTTCGGAGAGTTCAACTCCAAGATAAGGATGATGTTTTACAACTTCTAAGGTTTTACCTTGCATAGAGTAGTTATATGTTAATTTATTCCTTTTAGTAGTTATATTCATGATGGCACACTTGTCAACATTAAATTCCATTTGCCAAGTTTTACTCCATTCAACAAACTTATCTAAATCATTTTGTAATATGGTATGATCTTCCACCGTTTGAACGGCTCGATAAATAACGCAGTCATCAGCAAAAAGACGTATCGTTGATGAAATATTGGAAGCAATGTCATTTATGAATAAAAGGAACAACGTGGGACCAAGTACTGTGCCTTGCGGTATGCCAGATGTGACTTGTGACGAACTAGATGTTTAACCGTCAATAACAACTTGTTGATAACGTCCCCGTAGGAAGGAGTTCACCCAGGATAAAGTATCCCCTTGAATGCCATAGTAATACATCTCGGATAGACGTCTATGTGTGACCTTATCAAAGGCTTTAGCAAAATCTAATATTGCCATGTCGATCTGTAGGGCTTCATTCATGAATGTTCTTCGTAATATCATTTGATGTAAGTATTAGTTGTGATTTGCAGGACCTGTGTGATCTAAATCCGTGTTGATTTTCATGTAGAATGTTATTACTGTCCAGATGGTTCATTATTTGTGAAACTACTATGTGTTCTAACATTTTGGACACAACTGCAGTTAGGCTAACTGGTCTGTAATTAGATGGTTTTGTTCTGTCTCCCTTTTTGAAAATAGGAGCTATGTTTGCTTGTTTCCAGTCCATAGGAATTTCATGAGTATCGAGAGATTGTTGATATAAACTTTGCAGAATAGGGGAAATTTCACTTTCAGTTTCTTTCAATGATATAATTGGCATTTTATCAGGTCCGCTCGCTTTCTTGATGTTCAGCCTTTTAATACTTTTGGACACTCCTGTTAAAGAAACACAGATCTTAAGCATAGATGAATGTGGTGAAGCTCCCTTGTTTGGTATATTACTGAGATCCTCTGTTGTGAATACCGAGCAGAATTGTTCATTCAACATTTCAGCTTTATCTTCTGCATTTTCGGCTACACGTCCGTTATTTTTTAAAGTTCCAATGCTCATAGTGTCCTGTTTACGAGATTTTATATATTTATAGGATTCTTTAGATGCACAGTGGCTATTTGGTTCTAACAAGTTGTTAATGTACCGGTAATATGAAGTATGAACTTCTTTTCTCACCTTTTTACGATAAGTGTGAAACTGTTCTTTATCCTTCTCGTCATGTGAAGTGTGAGTTTTATTATATAACCTTTGTTTTTTCATTATCATCCGTTTAATTTTTTTGTACATCCGGTTTCCCTTTCAAAGATTTCTTTGGAATGTTCTTAACCATGGATTCAAAAAGTCCAATTCTGCTCTAGAGAGCTTAAGTATGGATTACAGTGGAAATATTTATCCCGAAACATTGACATATCTTCTCTGATCCCATTCAGCTTTCTTGTAATTGTATACTGTCCTGGGTGCTTTCCTATTCACCACTGGTTTGATGGAGGTTACAACAGAAAGAATATCGGAATGATCGCTTAATCCAATTGGCAGACATGTTGTATGACGTTGGATAAGATTTGGATGACTAGTAAATAAAAGATCCAAGATACGGCCTTGCCGTGTTGGCATTGTGTTAACTTGTTCCAACAGATAATTTAAACTGATGTTAAGTAACTTATCACATTGTAATTTATCTCTTGCGCCAGTTTTCAGACAACCTAAATCCCAGTCTATGTCTCCCAGATTAAAATCCCATTCCAAGAAAGATTTTCATGTTCTTGTAAATTTTGTTACTGCTAATTTTCATTAAAGACTTCTCTAGCTCCTCTAAAGCTTCTAATGTAGACTTAGGTTCACGATAAAAAGCTCCAACTAAAATATTTTTCTTTTTTTGAGGCAGAAACTTTAACCCGTTTAATTTCACAGAGTCCAAGTCCAGACATTCCTCGGCCGGTAGATCAGGTCGCACCATGATTACAACGCCCCCACCGCCTTTATTAACCTGTTCTTTCCTGTCTTTCCTGAAGATTTGATATTTATGTTCTTGGGGAATATTTACAGGTAGAAATTCAGCATTGAAATAGTTTTTATCAGTATGCGTTTCCGAGCCCAAGATGATGTCTGGTGCACGACTAGATATAATATTATATAGTTCATTCTTATTTCTCACACTTTGAAAGTTTATTATTAAGAAATCAAGATTGTTCTTTCTATCATTTAATGATTGTGTGAAATAACTACAACTAGTACTTGTATATGGATCGGACGTTGTATGTGATTCTCCAAGAAAAGACGATGTTGGTTCAGTTTCAATACTACCAGAGTGCGATGATGGCGTTTCAATCGAGATGCGCGGTATGTTCGAAAAATTTCGACTGGTCTCACTTCCACGTTTTGGTGTTGATGAGTAACGTGCATTGTATGATTATTAATACTAGTATTTTCATTTATATTAATAGAATTAATGTCAGGTTGTACGAGTAGGTGAAATGAATTTTCACAAATGAGAGAATTAATATCTATACAGTGAAGTGACGAGAGGTTCGATAACCCACAATGTAGACAAATCCAAGTAACATTTGACTGTTCCAAAACTTTAAAAGAGTCCGGACCGATATTGGCACACTTAGTGTGATACCAAATATCACAACCATCACACTGAATGGCTTTTGTGTTCCAACCTAGATGACACAATCGCCGTGTATCTTTTTTTAAAGATACTTCTTGTCATACAAATCTATTTACATATCTGACAATAGTTTTATACAGCGTCCATTGTGTTAAAATCTATCGGAATAGCATTTTGTTTTCGTTAGTTGGTGACAAATTCCCGTATATTCACAAATTTCCTACAAATAAAATCCATAAAAGTTTCCTATTACACAAATTGAAACTGACTTTAATACGACATCAATTACAGAAAGAAATTAAAAATACAAACCGTTAGCAAAAATTATTGCTAAAACACAATCAAAAAGAATTTCTTTAAAGCAATTTTCCTCAATTCATTTCGAAATGGCTGACAAGAGATGAACAAAATTCAAAATGCGAAATCTCGCCAAAGTCTCGTAGCTCACAACAAAAAGGTTGGATTATGTAGGAAAGTATGAGAGTTGCCAATCCATGTGTATATAGGTCCGTGGAAATATTAAGGTCAAATTTAAACCCCATAAGATTATGGCTTATCAGACTCATGTATGGCCCCAACTAGAACATGACTCGGAAATATAGTCACATCATACCCAAATCCTAACTGATCAAGTTGAGGCTTTACAAAGAAGGGCAGCTTGTTTGATCAAATCCAAATTTTACTCTTGCACGTCCAGTGTCGCAGACATGCTCCAATCTCTAAACCTTCATCGTCCTGACTTAAGATGCACAGATAACAGATTGTCCCAGTAGACTAGTAGCTGTCCCCATAGAAGGTGACTTAACACCCCTTTCCTGTTAGTCATGCAATAGCCACCCTTGGTCTTAAAGGTTAGTAACGGCAAACACCAACTAGTAAAAGTACTCCTTTTCCCCCAGAACTGTCTTTCACTGGGATGACCTCCCACCAGATTTCCCTGCTCTTTCAAATTGTGACCACATTTCACCTTAAGTAGCTCTGTTAGCTCTGTGAACTCCAGTTTTTATCTTTTTAACAAGTTTAAGGTAACTTGCCCCGGAACAAAATGGCCACCAGTGAAAACATGATGTGTCACTAAAATGTAGTCTGGTGGTCTTTTGACATAATACACAATCTGAATCAAATTACTGTTATGTAAGCTTTTAGAGCCTGTATTCGTGTGTTTTGTTGCAAATATTGTTAAAACATGTCATTTCAGTTCTTAGGTTACTTACATGAAAAATATCCAATTTTTGTGCAAGTTTCCTGACAAAGTCAAATGATGAAATTATTCAAACTGGCACTTGTTTATTAGTTCAATGTCTCCTCCAGATGCTCGACCATAGAAATAGTTGAGCAGTTCTTTCAATCTTACACATCAACAGTTTATAACACATCACTAAATTGTGAAGTCCACATGCTTGAGTTATGGTTTAAGGTAGAGTGCTATTGTCTTTGGTGGGTGGGTGCATGCTTTTTTCAGTTTTTATTTTTCCCTTTAATGTATACTGTGTTTGTTTTGGTCGGGATGTCATAATATTGTAGTATACTGACACTAATAATTCATGTAAAGAGAACTATAAATCAGTGAATTATTATAAAGAACGGATACATTTTGAAACATATTCTTGCTAGTTGACGAACAAAGACTCTGTGACAGATTCAGTGGAAATAAAGAAACTAAAACATAGTTTATACCATATAATCAACATACTCTTGTTGTAAAAATTTTTGTTTACCAAGCCATATATATAAAATACTGCAAGACGCTCTTATTGTCTTTACATATTTTTTCAAATTATGTATTTGATACAGAAAAATTAAACAAAATTATGTTAATAATGGTGTTAACTATGTTTTAGTTTCTTTATTTCCACTGAATCTGTCACAGAGTCTTTGTTCGTCAACTAGCAAGAATATGTTTCAAAATGTATCCATTCTTTATGATAATTCACTGATTTATAGTTCTCTTTACATGAATTATTAGTGTCAGTATACTACAATATTATGACATCCCGACCAAAACAAACACAGTATACATTAAAGGGTCAACTTAAGCAACATTTTATGACAACTTTACTTTTGTTTATTCTGTTAGAGATTAATTTAATGAACAAAAAGACCCATTACATTGAGTTAGATCCTATCAGAAATTTACATTTTATAACTTTTATGAAATTGTGTTATTACTCCCTTTAATATGGAAGTATTTAAAACGTGAGTATTTCTTTTTTATTTCAATATAATTTCTACTTTTACATTTGAATTGGATAGTTTACCAATATCTTAACATTCTGAACCAAAATGAAAGTTTTAAACCTACGTGTAGCTTCTGAATTGATTTATTTCAACCTATCTTGGGTGCGCACCCAAGATAGGTAAAGGAGGTAATAATATCTTTTCAAACTTGAATTTCTAATGAATTCTATCTAAATATATTATATTTAATGCAAATATTTCACAAATATAGTTAATAGGTCTTATATTTATATCTTTCTGCAGGCAAAGTATGTGTATCAAATTTTACTTATGATAAAATAACTCTATCTTGGTTGGGCAACCAGGATAGGAAATCAAATTTAAAAATACCTCCAGTGAAAATCTTACTTGAATTAAGCGCTAAGTGAACATAAATAAGTGTAAATGATCAGATGTTAAAGTTTCAAACAAATCTATTACATGGCCAAATTCCAATTATAAACCTTTAAAGGGAAAAATAAAAATTGAAAAAAGCATGCACCCACCCACCAAAGACAATAGCGCTCTACCTTAAACCATAACTCAAGCATGTGGACTTCACAATTTAGTGATGTGTTATAAACTGTTGATGTGTAAGATTGAAAGAACTGCTCAACTATTTCTATGGTCGAGCATCTGGAGGAGACATTGAACTAATAAACAAGTGCCAGTTTGAATAATTTCATCATTTGACTTTGTCAGGAAACTTGCACAAAAACTGGATATTTTTCATGTAAGTAACCTAAGAACTGAAATGACATGTTTTAACAATATTTGCAACAAAACACACTAATACAGGTTCTAAAAGCTTATATAACAGTAATTTGATTGTGTATTATGTCAAAAGACCACCAGACTACATTTTAGTGACACATCATGTTTTCACTGGTGGCCATTTTGTTCCGGGGCAAGTTACCTTAACATACCCTTAAACACTGAAAATCACAGTCACCTGAAGTTTGGAAATCTCTCTCAAGATCCACCCCGCACAACTCTACTGTCACAATGTAAACTCATGTAAACGCATACAAATTGTGTTTTAAAACATAACAGACCAACTGTCAGCCATAATGTAAGTTATGAAACATTCCCTGTTAATGCTAGAATTTTTTTGATAAATTAAAGTAGCATTTGTATCAATCAATAAGGCAGCAAGTATGATTGAAGTTGCTATCTCAAACACTAATGCAGATACCTGGATTGAAACTTTACACAGTTTATTCAAGACAACAAACAAGATCATAGCATCAGGTCCCATAACTCTTGCTTGATATTGTGCAAGATTATGTCTCATTTTGTTCATAAGTCCTGGTTAAAGTTTGTAAAGTAAGTTGCTATCTCACAAAGTACTGCAGATATTAAGGGTCCCCTGGCTAAGATGAGATAAGTTTTATTTCATGTTGGCAAGACAACAACAGTAAACAGCATAAGCTCTTAGGAGCTTTTGAACCGACCATAATAATTAATAAACATATTTAAATACATGTATACATATTTAACAAAATCTTTTAATAAGCATTGAAATACAATATTTCTAGACAGATCTTTAAAGTATATAAATGGTTTTCACATGTTCTCAAAATTATAGAAAACATATGATATTTAAAAATACTTGATATAATTATATGTTACAGAAAAATATATATTGATGAATACAATTAAACATCAAATCATAAAAAATACTGACTGACTGAACTGCTGCACTAGTTGCAAGCAATACATTTACAGTTTTTACCTGTCCAAGAGGACATTAATTGCCTAAATTGATTAAAGCTGGAGGCAGATCTAAAATTCTCTGGAAGGGAGTTCCAGAGTACAGGAGCGGCATATCTGAAAGAATGATTACCAAATGTTGTGGATTTAACACGTGGGAAATCAGAAAAGAATCTTCAAAACTCATCTTAATTAGCAAGTAACAGAGGGTACCCTGATACACCTCTTTGACATGATAAATTATACACAGAGGTGCAAGTCCCATCACACTGACATGTTTTATATTGTTAGTATAATAATCTTACTCTCATCTTAATTTTGTTTTTCAGTTATTATTGATTACTACCAAGAACAGCCTCATTTAATTGATCCATTTCTAGGTAAGTGGAACATCATAATCATAAACTTGATAGAAAGTTGCTGAAGAATAAGTTGCTGATAAACTGAGATGTGATGCAGGTGTACTCCCTAATATACAAAATATGCAGGTTATTTCAATTTACAGGACTAAAAAGCAAACTGCAAAATGGAGTTTTTCTGACATTATTGATAATATTTATGATCATATTTGGTTCAAATATATGAACATACACAAAATACAACAGCAGAGCTTATGCCATGGTGGTTTGCCATCAACTTTTCCTTTATAACACTCTACAGGTCACAATTTTCATTTGACTTTCATGAAACTTGCACATAAGGTTGCCTGCAACCTGCAGATGCTCCCTATTGTTTTTGGGGTCAGTGGTTCAAAGGTCAAGGTCACAGTGACCTGAAAATCTTGTCTGCTCAATATCTTAAGATCTACATCACCCACAGTCTTCAAACTTCCTAGGATGCTAATTGATTGGTTTTACTGAGTAGTAACCTTACTGTATTGGGGTCAAAGGTCAAGGTCACAGTGACCCGAACTTTGAAAAATTTTTCCACTCAGTATCTTAAGATCTACATCACCCACAGTCTTTGAACTTCATAGGATGATTTGTCTTACTGAGTAGATGATCCCTACTGTTTTTGGGGTCAGTGTGTCAAAGGTCAAGGTCACAGTGACCTCCATTAGCTTTTCCTTGATAACACCTACAGGTCACAATTTTCATTCAGCTTTCATGAAACTTGCTCTGAAGGTGGCATGCAACCTGTAGATGATTCTTAGTGTATTTGAGGTCAGTGGGTCAAAGGTCAAGGTCACAGTAACCCAAACTTTGACAATCATTTAAGCTCAATATTTTGAGATCTAATTGTCAACAACAGTCTTCAAACTTCATAGGAGGATTAGTCTAACTGAATAGATGATCCCTACTGATTTTGGGGTCAGTGGGTCAAGGTTACAGTGGCCTCTGATTGCAAAAGATTTTCACAAAACTTTCTCAGAACAGTCCAGTCTGTCCAGTAGAGCTATACTGGCCCTTTTGGGCATCTTGTTATTTTAACTGGTTATATTTCCAGTTTCTGTACCAATCAAGATTCTGCATCACTTTGTGAAAACCTTTAGAGTGGCCACTGCAGTCAGTTTATATCAGGCCAACCGTTTTCCGACATAACATTGGGAAAGTCATAATTGAGGGGTGCTTTGTGTGAACTAAAGCAAGGCCTTTGTAACCAGTATAGATCCAGATTACCAATCCAGTATGGTCTGAAGAAACTCTGAATCCATACTTTTCATTTGCCCGTCACAGCCAACTTGTGTAACAGTATAGCACTTTTGATTATAATTAAGTTTCACAATGTACATGTAGGTAAGATCATGATAAGAAGCACTGTGTATTTCAGAGGTTCTGATGGATCAGCTGTTAACAATTGCAAGAAATGTCAACTCACCAGCAGCAGTACAGCATCTGGCTTTTAAATTTCTCTATATGATAACAAAGGTAAGACAAGTCAGTTTTTCATACAGGTAAAGTTATTTTATGTCATATCACTAACAATGATACCACATTGGTTTCTGGGCCTCAGTGGTTGTGGCATTTGCTTGGTAACCCAAAGGACCAGGGTTTGATCCCTTGTCAGGCCGTTTCAAGAGTGTCCTTAGGCAATACAGCTGATACTTGATGTGCCTCAGTCTTCCTAGCTGTAAATGGGAAGTAATGATGACATTAACTGACCTTTTCTGTAATGTACAGTTGGTTCCATCATGGATGATGACTCCATAGCGAGAAATATTGCTTCACAGTCCAGCTAAAACAAACTACATGTAGTACAAACTGATAGTATCACACTAAAAACCTGGTTCTCTACATTATTTGCAGTAGGCTATGCATGCATGTATTGAAATAAACTTATATGAGATAGGAAATCAATATTACATGTATTATTCAGTACAGTTCATACTGGTATGTTTATTTATTATATACCTACTAATGTTTATCTGAATTTTCTTTAGTATTTGTGCAGTAAAATACAACATCCCGTATCAAATTTTCCGTATCAGATGGATTTAGCCGTATCTTATCTGTCCACCGTGTAAGTTGTACACAAATGCATATTCCTACGCTAAAAGTTGAAAAATAGATCCACATTGATGCAGTAAAATAAGTGTAGTTTCATTGTCGTCACATTTTTTTAATGTCACATTTGAAGACAAATGAATACAACATCTTTTCCGCATTAAATAAACCAGAAAGATGATTTACATTTCGCATTTACTTTATATTAATGTTGTTTTTTTATACACGGAAGAAGGAAGTGACGTCTTCTATGTCATATAAAATTTAACATATGATATTCGGTAAAAGGTATATAATAAAAGGTATATTATAACAGTCGGTTGATCTGCGTGTGTATCTTTCTCGTTGGCTGCATAGATCAGGATCACACTCGAGGTTCCGCCTCTCGTCTGATCCGGAACTATAAAACCAACTCAAAAGATACGATGCTGCAGATCAACTGACTGTTATAATATTACGTATATCTCATGACATTATAAAGATACTAAACATACAATGTATACATGTATGGTCTGAGTGTAAATTTCCTGAGCACTATCCTATAACTGACAGTTCTCATTGTGACAAATGCATATCATGTTTCAAGAAGATAAGTTTTCAGGTACCGGTACATTTGCTGAGGTGAAATTGCAGCTAGCAAGGATATCCAGAAACCAAGAGTAGGTCAAATGTTTGTCACACAGGATTG
Source organism: Saxidomus purpurata (assembly GCA_022818135.1). Taxonomy (NCBI): domain Eukaryota; kingdom Metazoa; phylum Mollusca; class Bivalvia; order Venerida; family Veneridae; genus Saxidomus; species Saxidomus purpurata. The sequence goes on along the minus strand of JAFMSR010000002.1, from coordinate 8,296,490 downwards.
AACTTATGTCAGACTGAAAGCAAAAAAAACAAATAGTGCACATAACTCAGTCACAAAAATAAATATAATTCGTAATTTCACAAAAAAGTTACTTCTATGTACAGTAAACTCCGCTTATAACGAATTCCGCGGGACCTATCAAATTTGTTCCTTATATCCAGAGTTCCTTATATCCGTATATTGAACAAGTTCCTTATATACGATGTATATATATCGAACTAAAATATATATATCGAACAAGTATTTTTATAGTCAAATATAATAAAATCCGAACCATCAATTTACACAATTACAGTTGCTTTTGATGTTCCTACCTCCTTTTGAAGAGTTATAAAGATCTATAACTGTTAATTTATTAGCTCACCTGGTTACGCCAGGGTGAGCTTTTCTGATCGATGATTGTCCGTCGGCCATCGTCCGTCAACATTTTGATTCAAATGACATCTCTGAAACCTCTTGGCCAATGTTGATAAAACTATGCAGGAATGTTCCTTGCATGAAGCTCTACCAAAATTGTTCAAAGAATTCCATTCCATGCAGAACTCTGGTTGCTATGGCAACAAATAGGAAAAACTTTAAAAATCTTCTTCTCTGAAACCACAAGGCCTAGAACTAAGATATTTGGCATGTAGCATTGTCTAGTGGACCTCTACCAAGATTGTTCAAATTATGACCCCCGGGTCAAAATTGACCCCGCGGGGGTGGTCACTTAGTTTTGCATAGGAATATATAGGAAAAACTTTAAAAATCTTCTTCTCTGAAACCACAAGGCCTAGAGCTTAGATATTTGGCATGTAGCATTGTCTAGTGGACCTCTACCAAGATTGTTCAAATTATGACCCTTGGATCAAAATTGACCCCGCACGGGGGGTCACTTAGTTTTACATAGGCCTATATAGCAAAAACTTTAAAAATCTTCTACTTTGAAACCACAAGGCCTAGAGCTTAGATATTTGGCATGTAGCATTGGCTAGTGGACCTCTACCAAGATTGTTCAAATTATGACCCATGGGTCAAAATTGATCTCGCACCGGGGGTCACTTAGTTTTACATAGGCTTATATAGGAAAAACTTTAAAAATCTTTTTCTCTGAAACCACAAGGCCTAGAGCTAAGATATTTGGCGTGTAGCATTGCCTAGTAGACCTCTTCAAAGTTTGTTCAAATTATGCCCCTGGGGTGGTCAAAATTGACCTTGCCCAGGGGGGGTCATTTGTTTTACAAAGGCGTATATAGGAAAACTTATTTGGTATATAACATTATCTAGTGATCTTCCACCAGGCAAGTGGACTTGTACCAAGGTGAGCGATATAGGGCCATCTTGGCCCTCTTGTTTTTTAATGTGAGCGTTTTATGATTTTTTTTTCCATGATACATATACAAATGTAAATGATTTATGAATGGACAGAAATTTAAAAAAACAACGTCTGTATAAACACCAATTGAAGAAAGCTGATTTTTGCTCACTTGCCATAACTTGAAATATTTACCAAGGTATTTTTTCCCAATATACGATTTCACACCATCTGCATGCTTTTAAAGAAACGCTCACAATTATTTACGTAAAGTATTATCACTTGAATATCGCACTTAGCAATTATATTTGTATTCTCATTTAACTAGTTTACTAAAAGGTTACACATGTGTAATGATTTACCTTAATGAATATTAGCTACAAATGCGCTATAAAAAATACAATGCAGACGGCAAAAGAAAAATGCAAAATCAACAGAATTTTTTAACTCTTCGGAACATATTTGCAGTTCGGTATATACGATTACTTTTAACCAGGTTTTCAGGTTTGCAGTTGGGAGGGGGGAGGGGGGGGGGGGGGGGGTGGGCGGATGGGCGGGCGTCAAACGAAATTTTCCGCTCTTAACTCTTCAACCCTTTGTACATTTTTCATTGATTCAGACAAATGTTTACCACATCAAGATGACGGGCAAACGCATGTTCGAGGCGCCCAGGCAAGGACAGTGACATTAACATTGTAAATCCTTCCGCTCTATAACTCTCAACCCGAAGTTTTGGAACTTCAGACAAATTTACCACATCAAGATGACGGCAGAACGCATGGGGGGCGTTGGGGGGGCTCCAAGGTCAAGTCACATGACATTAACATTGAAAAACCTGTTTACATATTTTAACTTGATTGGAGTCAAAGGTCATATCATCTTTGGAGGTAATTTTTTAAAAAGATATGATATATTATTTCATGTCTACTTTGTAATTTGTTTTTTTAATAAAGTATTATTAAATCTAGAATTTGGGGGGTACAGGCGCTGTTAAAATCGGCTTGCCGCATTTCTTGTTCATTGTTGGGCCGGGAAATATTGTTCCTTATAACCGGAGTACGATATAACCGTATATTTTTACATTAAACAAAGAAGGGAAAAAATCGGGCCAAAAAAAAACTGTTTGTTGTATCCGAAGTTATGTTATATCTGGAGTCGATATATACGGAGTTAACTGTATATTATACGTATTTTCTTTGGTTTTTCAGATGAGAGGAGCCAAGGTGGTTGTAAGACTGTTTCCTCATGAAGTTGTGGATGTAGAACCAGTTCTAGCTCTACTTTCTCGACAGGATCTGAATAATTTTGAGGTACATGTAAATAATGTAACAGAAAAATCTACAAAAAATGCTGTCATTAAGCCTAGTTTTTAGCTCACCTGAGCACTTGTGTTCAGGGTGAGCTATTGTGACCACTTACTGTCTGTCGTCCGGCATCTGTTCAAATCTTCTTCTGAAAAACTACTGGACCAGTTTCAACCAAACTTCACATGAATGTTCCTTAGGTGACCCTCATCAAAGATTGTTCAAATGAAGTAGTTCCTATAAGAACTCTGGTTGCTAATGCAACAAATAGGAAAAACTTTAAAACTCTTCTTTTCAAAAACTGGAAGGCCCAGAGCAGGGATCAGGAAATTTTGAAATCTCAATCGATGGTACATCGTCAACCCCCCCCCCCCCCGAAAAAAAAGTTACAAAAACGTCAAATAAAAAAAATGAAAAAAATGTGTACGTGATTTATATATTTTTCAACCATCTTTCCATTGTTGTGCATGATCATGGAACGGTTAAAGTATTTAGTTTCCTCCTTTGGATTACAAAATGTTCCCAAAAACGAAAATGTTTATCTTCTTTCATTATTGATTAGTAAATCTCACGAGTCGATAAAATAAATGCGCCGTTCACGTGGAGCGTTCCATTTTCTAAGGGATAAACTTTACATAATTTTCGCCATAAAGAAATAAGAAACGGAATTTCTAAGTAATAAGAAAAATATCGAGCCAGTTTTCATAAATAAATATGTTAATTTCCATGCGATTTTATCATTGAAAGTGTGTTCAATTTCGATTAGAACTGATTATGTTCAAAGTCACCCCCACAAAGTTTTGTAATAATCCATGTGTCAGGTATAGGCAATATAATTTTTGTCGTCTGGTTTCGTTTTGAAAATTTTTTTTATGCCTCTCGGGTTGCCAGACCGATTAACATTATCTTTCGGCTTCCCCTTCCGACTTTCGGAAGCATTTACTACCGGTTGCCGGTCCGGTTATTTGTTTCGTTATTATTCTCCCGATTATCATAAGCCGGTTTGCCATTTTGGTCATTTGATTTTTTGAACATCGCAAATATGTGGCGTTGTGCCATTTCAACAATAAATCGAAAGGCATTGAATGCCCGAACATGATACATTATATAGCCGGCACTATTTGAGTAATAAAAATTAACTCTTGGGTTTTATCTTTTAATAATTTCTTTCAACTGTCATCTTACCGGTCAAAAGTACACGTGGACCGAATCGTTTTTAATTAAATCATAATGACCAGTAATGTTGGCAAAGTGTAGGTAATGATTAGCGGCCTTAAGACAATCGGTCCGGCATAGAGTCAATCAGAGCTGCAAACACATTAATAAAATCCTTTAATCAATAACGTGTTAGCGACGCCCGAGGACCAATTAGGTAAAGACCGCCGCGGGTTATTAACATGACACATTTATTGGGGTATTGGATAGGTGCTAATAACACAGATGCTATGTGTAATTACACAAGCAACTCCTTTTGTCATATTTAAGCGATTTTATGACTTTTTAGAAAACTGCTCGGACATAGGATTGTTAAGCAGGGGGGACTTTTGGTGACGTGAATCTAGTGGTCACAGCTTCAATTGTCACAAATTGGTCCAGATGCCCAGCAAATTCGGACGAGTTCGAATTGGGTCATTTCCTGGTCCCAGAGCCCAAAATAGAAAAATTGTTTTTTTTTTTTTTTTTTTTTTTTGTTTTTGGGTGGGGGGGGGGGGGGGGGGGGGGGGGGGGGGGGGGGGGGGGGGGGGGGGGGGGGGGGGGGGGGGGGGGGGGGGGGGGGGGGGGGGGGGGGGGGGGGGGGGGGGGGGGGGGGGGGGGGGGGGGGGGGGGGGGGGGGGGGGGGGGGGGGGGGGGGGGGGGGGGGGGGGGGGGGGGGGGGGGGGGGGGGGGGGGGGGGGGGGGGGGGGGGGGGGGGGGGGGGGGGGGGGGGGGGGGGGGGGGGGGGGGGGGGGGGGGGGGGGGGGGGGGGGGGGGGGGGGGGGGGGGGGGGGTGGGGGGTGTGGGTTTTTTTTTTTTTTTTTTTTTTTTTTTTTTTTTTTTTTTGGGGGGGGGAAGGGGTTGGGGGGGGGGGGGGGGGGGTTTTTTTTTTTTTTTGGGTGGGGGGGGGGGGGGGGGGGGGGGGGGAAAAATTTTTTTTTTTTTTTTTTTAATAGGGGGGGGGGGGGGGGGGGGGGGGGGGGGGGGGGTGTTTTTTTTTTTAAAAAAATTTGGTGGGTTTTTTATTTATTTTTTGGGGGGGGGGGGGGGGGGGGGGGGATGAAGTTGGGGGGGGGGGAAAAATTTTCGGTTTTCCTGATCCCTGGCCCAGAGCTTAGATATTTGGCATGTAGCATTGTCTAGTGGACTTCTACCAAGATTGTTCAAATCATGACCTCTGATTCAAAATTGACCCCACCCTTGGGGTCACTTGATTTTACATAGGTTTCTATAGGAAAAACTTTTTAAAAATCCTAAACCACAAGACTCAGAGCTTAGATATTTGACATGTAGCATTGCCTAGTGGACCCCTATCAAAACTTTTTCTTCTCCAAAACCACAAGGTCTTAGAGCTTAGATGTTTGGTGTGTAACATTGTCTAGTGGATCTCTATCAAGTTTGTTCAAATCAGGCCCCTTGGGGTCAAAATTGACCACACCCAAGGGGTCACTAGTTTTCATATAGACTAATATAGGAAAAACTTCTAAAATCTTTTTCTCCGAAACTAAAAGGCCTAAAGCTTAGATATTTAGTATGAAGCAATGTCTAGTGGACCTCTACCAAGTACGTTCAAATCATGCCCCGGGGGTCAAAATTGACCCTGCCGGAGAGGGGGGGGTCACTTGGTATAAGTAAAACTTAAAAAATCTTCTTCTGCAAAATCACGTGGTCAGAACTTAGATATTTAGTATGTAGCATTGTCTAGTGGACCACTACCAAGTTTGTTCAAATCTTGCCCCAGGGGTCAGTATTGGCTCCGCCCGGATAGGGGGGGGGGGGGTCACTTGTTTTACAGACTTGTAAAGGAAAACCTTTTAAAATCTTCTCCAAAACCACAAGGCCTATGGCTTTGATATTTGGTATAGCATTGCCAAATGGACCTCTACCAAGTTTGTTCAAATCAAATTTCTCCGTCATTTATTAGCTGAAAAATGTAAATTTGATCAATGCCTGTCTAATTCGATTGAATACAAACTTTGTTCATATAATAATCTACTTTAGCACATAGGTATAGCATAACTATTACAGAATCCCCATGTGATGCCCCGCTGTTGACTTAAACATATCAGACACATTGTTTGAAAGTCAAAATTAAATAATAATGTTTATTTAATAAAATTATTGAAATATATCTTAATATAAAATATTAATCATTAAATAAAACGATTCACAGTTTAAAACTTCCTGAAAGTTGTACTTGTTCCGTGAAGACAATGACAGGCAGTTAATTAGTAATAACGGGCGGTATATAATTATATCCCAAAAGGTAAACAAATAAATATGGGTGATTCTAGTCACTATTTCATTCAGTTTTGTCTCCGTTTTTACTTGAAAAAAGTTTCCATATTTCCAATGAATGATTTAATTTCTTTATTACCATATTAAAACCAAGTTTGAATACTTTAAAGTATAATTTGGTAAGAGTTGTTCACTCTCACAGGGTTCGACACTAACTTTTAAACCAGAAATCCTGACGGGACTTCTACTTTTGAATCAGAAGTCCCCCCCAAAAAATCAGAAATCCCTCCTACTTTTACTCAAGTCGAGTCAAAAACCTATTATTTCACTCATGTGCAAGTATAACCTGAAATAGTATGTTAAAAAATCAACAAAAGGGTTGTTTAAACTATCTTATTCAAGCAGGCAATGTGGATTGCTTTAGAAATATTTTATGTTTATAATACAGAACATAAATTCAAAATATTTAGGGTGTTTAATTCCTTCCCTTTAAGCAAAATAATCACATTTTATATAAAAAAATTGAAAATTAATATGCATGTGAATCGTGAATGGGTCGAAAAATAGGACATATTTTCATTGCAAACAAGTCGTTTCTCTACAAGTACGCGGCCAAACAATAGTTTAAGCTATATTAAAGCGACTGCACTCCAAATTCTTAGTAAATTTTAATTTTTTGGTAAAATCAATATATATTCAATTTGTCAGCATCAAGATTATTTTCTTTGTGTAAGAGCTAAAAATAAAGGTAGAAAAAAAATATTTACCCGAGCCAGGTTTTGAACTCGGATCTCTGCGCTTACAAAAAATTTACAGGGGCTTAACCTGCTACACTACGGAGTCAGCTCATTTGATGTGAGTTAAAAATATTGATATACCAAAGAGCCCACCCCGTTAGTCACGGGGTGATATTTTCTACAATAAAAGTAAGCAAAACAACACATTTTAATTGTTTCTTTTGTTAGAAAACTTGTCACATTATCATAATACAATGCCCCTGATACAGTAATGACAATTGTTTTCTTGAAATTGAAAATTTTCTTTTTTTATCGTAACTTGTCCATCTGGAGTGCAGTCGCTTTAAGTTGAATAGTGATTATTTCTCATTAACTCTAAAAAAAGTGGCGAAAATAAGCAGTCATTAGTCTGCAAACACAATAATTTTCGAGTCACTTCAATGCAAACACGCTGGTATTTTCATATATGCATATTAAAAAATGTACGCATGAGCTCTTTTTATGTCACTTTTAATTCGTAAATGGTCCCGAAAAAACAGTTTCTTCTCTGCATAGACGCCGCTAATTGATTTTATTGTTAAACATTTTTAGCTCGACTATTCGGAGAATATGGAGAGCTATTACAGTCATTTGTGTGTCGGCGTCGGCATTGCTTCTTTGGTTAAAGTTTTGCCTGCTAAGTACTATCATGCACATATCTCAGTAACCACTTATGATATTGACTTTGAAACTTTGTTCATGTCTTTAGGGGTGTCATACAATCAAGGCAGATAACTCTTGAAAAAATTTAGTACAAATTATGGCCCTTGTTTGACTTTGAAAATTTGGTTAAAGTTTTGCCTGCTAGGTACTATCATGTACATATCTCAGTAACCACTTATGATATTGACTTGAAACTTTGTTCATGTCTTAAGGGGTGTCATACAATCAAGGCAGATAACTCTTGAAAAAATTTAGTACAAATTATGGCCCTTGTTTGACTTTGAAAATTTGGTTAAAGTTTTGCCTGCTAGGTACTATCATGCACATATCTCAGTAACCACTTATGATATTGACTTGAAACTTTGTTCATGTCTTTAGGGGTGTCATACAATCAAGGCAGATAACTCTTGAAAAAATTTAGTACAAATTATGGCCCTTGTTTGACTTTGAAAATTTGGTTAAAGTTTTGCCTGCTAGGTACTATCATGCACATATCTCAGTAACCACTTGTGATATTGACTTGAAACTTCGTTAATGTCTCTAGGGGTGTCACACAGTCAAGTCAGATAACTCTTGTATAAATTAGTACTTATTATGGCCCTTGTTTGACTTTGAAAATTTGGTTAAAGTTTTGCCTGCTAGGTACTATCATGCACATATCTCAGTGGTTTTTAGCTCGACTATTCGAAGAATAAGGAGACTATTGCACTCGCCCCGGCGTCGGCGTCAGCGTCTGCGTTGGTTAAAGTTTTTAATGAAGTCAAATATCTTGAATACTATCAAAGGTATTGACTTGAAACTCAAAATATATCTTTACCATCAACATCTACACCTGAGGAAACAATCCCCATAACTCTGTTTTGATTTTTGACAGATTTATGCCCCTTTTTAACTTAGAATTTTTGGTTAAAGTTTTTTATAAATTCAAATATCTTGCATATTATCAAAGGTATTGACTTGAAACTCAAAATATATCTTTACCATCAACATCTACACCTGAGGAAACAATCCTCATAACTCTGTTTTGATTTTTGACAGATTTATGCCCCTTTTTAACTTAGAATTTCTGGTTAAAGTTTTTAATAAAGTCAAATATCCTGAATACTATCAAAGGTATTGACTTGAAACTCAAACTGTTTGTTTACCATCAACATCTACACCTGAGGAAACAATCCCCATAACTTTGTTTTGATTTTTGACAGATTTATGCCCCTTTTTAACTTAGAATTTTTGGTTAAAGTTTTTTATAAATTCAAATATCTTGCAAATTATCAAAGGTATTGACTTCAAACTCAAAATATATCTTTACCATCAGCATCTACACCTGAGGAAACAATCCTCATAACTCCGTTTTGATTTTTGACAGATTTATGCCCCTTTTTAACTTAGATTTTTTGGTTAAAGATTTTTATAAATTCAAATATCTTGAATACTATCAAAGGTATTGACTTGAAACTCAAAGTATGTGTCTACAATCAACATCTACACCTGAGGAAACAATCCCCGTAACTCTGTTTTGAGTTTTGACAGATTTATGCCCCTTTTTAACTTAGAATATTTGGTAAAAGATTTTATAAAGTCAAATGTTTTGAATACTATCAAAGGTATTGACTTGAAACTCAAAGTATGTGTCTACCATCAACATCTACATCTGAGGAAACAATCCCCATAACTCTGTTTTGATTTTTGACAGATTTATGCCCCTTTTTAACTTTAACTTTGATTTTTTTTATGGACTTAAAATGTATGTTTACTGTCAACATCTTCACCATTGTTTTTGATTTTTGACATTTATGCCCCTTTTAACTTAGAATTTTGTCACAGTTTTTACCAGACTAACATGGAAATACTCGAAATGGCTTTCTTTTGAAATGTCATAGAATAATTATGCAGCATGCAGCGGTCATGCTTTTTTAATTCTATACATACCAATTTTGAAAAGTTACAGAGTTATTCATGATCAAATTTACAAGGTTATGTATTTCTTTGAAATTATCCCCTCCTCCCTCCACTTGGCTTACAGAATCCAGAGTAAGGCTTTGAATGTAATGTACATTTACAAAGGTCTTTGAACAAGTTTCATATCTTTGACCTTAATTCTTACAGACAATTACACAATACTCCTGTTCTTTGACAAAAAACCCATTTTACCAACAACCTTTCGAATAGTCGAGCGTGCTGTCATGTGACAGCTCTTGTTATGATATTGACTTGAAACTTTTTTAATGTCTTAAGAGGTGTCACACAGTCAAGACAGATAACTCTTGTTTAAATTTAGTGCAAATTATGGCCCTTGTTTGACTTTGAAAATTTGGTAAAGTTTTGCATGCAAGGTACTATCATGCACATATCACAGTAACCACTTATGGTAGTTATATCAAACCTTGCAATAGTGTTCAGGGTAAATTTTGTATCAAACAATTAATTTACCAAAAATTAAATCTATAGTTATAGATTTTGACTTTTTTTATGATTCAACTTTCCTAGTTTATACTTAATAGTTAGCAGAATTTTGTTTTGCTATTACACTGATAAAAGTTTTGTTTTATTAGCAAACACCCACAATAGTCGAGCGTGCTGTCTTATGGACAGCTCTTGTTTTTTTTTAAAGTTTGTCGACGGTTCCGAAAAACAACTGTAATAAGCTGATAATTAATCGGTAAACACGCTTACTTTAATGTCACACCACAAATTAAAGCATCATAATTATAATCCTGTTAAATTCATTATCGGGTGTTACGACCGCCTACCTGTGAAGTAATTAAGTATTGGAAAACCTCGCGTTCTTATAAGTTTAGAGCACAAAACAGACAATGCCTCTACATTTTATCAGCTGTAAAGGTGTGTATTGTATATTGCGGTTATTTTTGACATGCGTTTCCCGAAAATTTCATGCGACCCGTGGATTCATCATCGAATTTTTAGCGTCCTTTTGTAAAAAGCATGCATACAAATACGCGGTATAAAGCGTCCCCGAAATTATTTACAGTACTATTGACTTTTCCCCCGAGTCCCGATGAAACAACTGACTTGGAAGTTAAGGAGTCCCTCCCAAGATTTTGGTGTCCTCGGGATTGCGGGATTGCGTTAGTGTCGAACCCTGTCTCAATATATTGCAATACGTATCGCAATACAGTTTGGCATTTTGCAATATATCGCGATACAAAATTTCTGGCAATACCCATCCCTAATGGTTACGCATATCCCAAGGGTGTGTCATGCATAAGAACAAGACAGTTATACACCTAAGGTCAAGGTCACACTTTGGGCTAAAACACTATTACCTGCAGTTCTGTTTCCGGTCTATATCTTCAACATGCATGGACTGATTTTGATATGACTTTACACAATTGTTACCGATTTCATGAGGATGTGTCATGCACAACACCAATTCACCTGCTCCCCAGGTCAAGGTCACACTTAAGGGCTCAAACTCTGTGAGTTAGTGTTATATTAAAATATTTCCTGTCCACTCTGTATCTTTTTAGTGCATGGACCAATTTCAATATAACTTCACAGGATTGTTATCCATGTGATGAAGGTATGTCATGCACAACACCCAGCCAGCTACTGGTCAAGGTCACACTTAGGTCTTATACCTTGGTTTTATATAGCTGTATCTATATTGCCACCTGTACACATAAACAAAAATAAATAAAGTGCCAGAGTGAACTATTAGGATCGCTCACCCTCCGGCGTACGTCGTATGTCGTATGTTTGTTAATATTTTCATTCAAATCTCCTCTGAAACCACTAAATCAATGATAATGAAATTTGGCAGGGATGTTCCTTGCATGAAGCCCTCTCATAGTTGTTCAAATAATTCCAATCCATGCAGAACTCTGGTTGCCATGGCAACGGAAAGGAAAAACTTTAAAAATCTTCTTCTCAAGAACAGAAAGGCCTAGAGCTTAGATATTGGGCATGTGGCATAACCTAGTGGACCTCTACCAAGTTTGTTCAAATTATGACCCCGGGTCAAAATTGACCCCACCCAGGGGTCACTTGTTTTTAAAAAGGCTTATGTAGGAATAACTTTAAAAATCTTCTTCTCTGAAACCACATAGGCATAGAGCTTAGATATTAAGCATGTGGCATCCTCTACCAAGAGTATTCAATTCATGAGCCCCAGGTCAAAATGACTCGGCCCAGGGGTCACTTGTTTTACATAGGCTTATGTAGGAAAAACTTTAAAAATCTTCTCTGAAACCACAAGGCATAGAGCTTAGATATTTAGCAAGTTGCATTGCCTAGTGAACCTCTAATAAAATTGTTCAAATTATGACCCCAGAGTCAAAATTGACCCCGCCCTTGGGGTCACCTGTTTTACATAGGCTTATTTATGGGAATATTTAAAAAAAATATTCTTCTCTGAAACCACAAGTCCTAGAGCTTAGATATTTAGCATGTAGCATTGGCTAGTGGACCTCTAATAAGATTGTTAAAATTATAACCCCCGAGTCAAAATTGACCCCGCCCTTGGGGTCACCTGTTTTACATAGGCTTATTTATGGGAATATTTAAAAAAAATATTCTTCTCTGAAACCACAAGTCCTAGAGCTTAGATATTTAGCATGTAGCATTGGCTAGTGGACCTCTAATAAGATTGTTAAAATTATAACCCCCGAGTCAAAATTGACCCCGCTCGGGGGTCACTTGTTTTTACATTGGCTTATATATTGGAATTCTTTCAAAAGTCTTCTTCTCTGAAACCACAAGGCCTAGAGCTTAGATATTTAGTATGTGGCATTGCCTGGTGAACTTCTACCAAGATTGTTCAAATCATGAGCCCCGGGTCAAAATTGACCCTGCCTGGGGGTCTCTTGATTTTACAAAGGCTTGTATAGGAAAAACTTTAAAATTCTTTATCTCTAAAACCACAAGGCCTAGAGCTTAAATATTTGGCATTGTATCATAACCTAGTTGACCTCTACCAATAATGTTCAAATCATGACTGGTTAAAATTGACCCTTTCTGCTATTGATGACCTTGTATTATAGCCAATGGTAGCCAGGTGAGTGATATAGGGCCATCTTGGCCCTCTTATCATTGTATTACCTTTACCATGCCATAAATGTGTACAGCCTTCTATATAGATTGCTCCAAACTGGTAGGGGACTTCGTATTGCATGGCAATACCTCATCAACTTGTTGTTTATAAACATGATAAAAATTGTAATTTAAGTGCCATTGATTGGAGGAGGACCAAAATATACATGTACTAGAAAAAATTATTAGCACATGCAGATTAATTAAAAATCTGTACAAAACTGTACTAAATCAGTTTTTACTATCTGGCACTGTTAAAACCCTGTTTAATACTGGACAGTCGTATAATTGTTGCAAAATTACTTTCTTGTACATGTAGAGTAAAAAGTACTTTGCTTTATTTTGTAGGCCTGGGAGTCACGTTACATCTTGTTGCTGTGGTTATCCATGGCGTGTATGATACCATTTGATCTATCCAGACTGGATAGTAATGTTATGCAAGATAGTGGGGACCACAAACAGCCTGTCATGGATAAAATTTTCAATGTTGCTAAGGTAGGTGTTGCTACTTCATATAATGACCATAAACCACTTAGCAGTTGTGTTTCAAGGCAGTGTACATGGCATTCAAAACAAGAATAGTCTGTCAAAGAATGCACTCTTGGAAATTGTTGCTTTGTTTACCTGGGTAAAGTATAAACTCAGAATGCAGAAAATTTAAATGTGTCCTCAAAATTATTGTGATAATTTTGTTGAACATTTCTCTACTTGGTGGAGTCAGATTTTTTACCTCACCTGAATGGTGAGCTTTTAAGATAGTTGAATGTCTGGCGTACATCCGTCCGTCCGTCCACAATTAGTTTGTTTACACTCTAGCATCTACATTTTTGAAACAATCCTAATGAAACTACAGTCGACTCTCGATCGCTCGAACTCGAAGGGCCCGTGAATATAAGTTCGAGCCATCGGGAGTCGAGCCATCAGTATCGGGGCCATCTTGGATTTTGCGTGGGGTGGTATTGACCCATGTACACGTACTCGTGTAATTAAAAACGAAAACCATTGTTGTTCTTTTTTTTTTAATTAATTATTGTTCCGTCGCCTGGTCCGAATTTCGTATAACCCTCTTTTATTGTGTCAGCCTTTTTTAACCAGCCTGAAAGCGTGTTTTTTGGCACTACAAACATTTTAGCAATTTCTGTTTTTGATTTTTGTCCCTTCTCATATTCTATTATTGCATTGTATTTTGTTTCTAATGTTTTCTGATCCAGTTTACGTTTTCTGATCCAGTTTACGTTTAACTCCTTGCTTTCCAGACGCCGACTTAGCTATCCCCCGTTACCGGGTCCTTCACCAAGTTGTTCAGCCTAATTCGTTTATTGAAATGTAAAAACAGAATACAGTCGCTCATTTTTAAAGCCATCATACAGGCATATTTTACTCAAATTGTTTGAAATGCGGATTTAAAACATAACTAGTGAACGAAAATCATCTAATTAAATTTGTTTGTACTATACCTTATTAATTACACAAGCTTACTAAAATTACGCGTGCACCTATTAAATGCCAATTATTGTCCCTCCGGTCGAGTGTAAATTGTTTGCATGATCACAAAATGTGCCGGCGACTAATTGTCTGATCGAGCCAACGGGTGTGAATTGCACTATTATTGTGCTGAAGGGACTGACAAGGAGTTCGAGAGTTCCAGCCATCGGTGTTCGAGCCATCCGCAGTAGAACAATAAGCATAAAGAACACTAAAGTTCGGGACCGGAAGAGTTGTTCGAGCGATCGGGGGTGTTCGAACGATCCGGGTTCGAGGGAATGAGAGTCGACTGTATAACACACTATGCATGGCCCCAAGACCTAGGATGAGTTCAATTATGGACTTGATCGGATCAGTACTTCCTGAATTATCGCCTCTGATTTAACAAAAATTGCAATATTTAACTATGTTTTTTCTCAAGGACCTTCATTTCTTCACTAATTCTAACCATATTTACAGAAAATGTGTATGACCATAAGATCTCGGATGAGTTCAATTATGGGCTTGATCGGATTAGTTCTTCCAGAGTTATGGCCCCTGATTTAACAAAAATTGCAATATTTAACTATGTTTACACTCTAGCACCTTCATTTCTTCACTAATCCTTATCATATTAACAGAGAATGTGTATGAGGATAAGATTTGGATGAGTTCAGTTTTGGGCTTGATCGGATAAGTTCTTCCAGAGTTATGGCCCTTCTAAAATTTAACAAAAATTGCAATATTTAACTGTGTTTACAGTATAGCACCTTAATTTCTTCACTAATCCTAATCAGTGTTGATGAAACTTGGCAGGGATGTTCCTTGCATGAAGCTCCACCAAAAGTGTTCAAAGAATTCTGTTCCATGCAGAACTCTGGTTGCCATGGCAACAAATAGGAAAACATTAAAAATCTTCTTCTCTGAAACCACAGGGCCTAGAGCTTAGATATTTAGCATGTAGCATTGCCTAGTGGATCTTTACCAAGATTGTTATACCCCCGGGTAAAATTGACCCCACCCAGGGGGTCACTTGATTTTACATAGGCTTATATAGGAAAAACCTTCTCTGAAACCACAAGGCGTAAAGCTTAGATATTTGGCATGTAGCATTGCCTAGTGGACCTCTACCAAGCTTGTTCAAATATTGTCCCCGGGGTCAGAATTGACCACACCCAGGGTGACACTGATTTTCATATAGACTTATATAGGAACAACTTTTAAATTCTTCTTCTCAGAAACCACAAGGCCTAGAGCTTAGATATTTAGTATGTGTCATTGCCTAGTGGACTTCTACCAAGTTTGTTCAACTTATGCCCCCAGGGTCAAAATTGACCCTGCCTGGGGGGTCACTTGCTATAGGAAAATCTGTAAAAATCTTCTTTTCCAAAATCACCTGGCCTAAACCCTAGAGCTTAGATATTTGGTATGTAGCATCATCCAGTGGACCTCTCCAAAGTTTGTTCAAATCATGCCCCTGGGGTCAAAATTGTCAACAGCCACTGGGATGGGGGTCCTTGTCTGTATATAGAATTATAGGAAAAACTTAGCTTCCAGTGAGTTCATATACAACCAGCGACTAACCAAGCAATCACTGACTCCCTTAGCAACCAGTGACTTCCTTAGTAACCAGTGACTTCCCCTAGCAACCAGTGACTTCACTTTGGAACAACTGACTTCCTTAGCAACCAGTGACTTCCTTTAGCAACCAGTGACTTCCTTAGCAACCATTGACATCCTTAGCAACAGTAAAGTTCCCTAGCAACCAGTGACTTCCCCTAGCAACCAGTGACTTCCTTAGCAACCAGTGACTTCCCCTAGCAACAAGTGACTTCTTTCACAAACACTGAAATCCTTAGCAACAATTTCGTCACGAAGCAACCAATGATTTCCCCTAGCAACAAGTGACTTCCTTAGCAACCTTTAGCATCATCTTGCCACCAGTGACTTCCTTAGCAACCATTGACATCCTTAGCAACAAGCAACAAATGCAATCACAAACTTTCAAGTACTGACCAGTGATGCCCTTAGCAACCAGTGACTTTCCCTAGCAACCAGTTACTTCCTTATTTAAGTGCACTGGTACTCAGGTGAGCGATATAGGGCCATCATGGCCCTCTTTTTTATGCCCCCGAAGGATGGCATATTAAAATCGCACCGTCTGTCTGTCCATCCGTCCGTCAGTCTGTGCGTCCCCACTTACAAATTTGTGTCCGGACTGTTACTCTGTCATGCATTGAAGGATTTTAAAATAACTTGGCACAAATGTCTAGCACATCAAGAAGACGTGTCGCGTGCAAGACCCACGTCCCTAGCTCAAAGGTCAAGGTCATACTTAGAGTTTGAAGGTAATGGATTCCTCTATATATGCATACATTTGTGTCCGGACTATAACTTTATCATGCTTTGAAGGATTTTAAAATAACTTGGCACAAATGTCGAGCACATCAAGCGGATGTGTCGCGTGCAAGACCCAAGTCAATACGTCAAAGGTCAAGGTCACACTTAGTGTTTAAAGTAATGAAATACTGTATGCATGGTTACTCTGTCATGCATGGAAGGATTTTAAAATTACATCGCACATTTATTGAGCACATGGAGAGGACACAGACTGTGAGGCACCTCTTTCGGGGGCATTCGTCACTTGTGAGGGACAGCTCTTGTTTTCTAAGAAAGAGCCATGTGGTGTATTAAGACTTGATATTACCACCTGCAATTATGAATGGTTGACCTACCTCTGTTGTTGAATGGTTAAAGTCTTTCTTTTCCTAGTGTCTTTCCTAAGAATGATGATTTAATAAACTGCTTGCCTGTACATATCTGAAATACCCTTGAAATGAATGTTAAAACCCAAACAAAAGAAGATTAATGGTTTAGTATTTAAAGTACAAGTTGTTAAGTCTGTTTTATTTTTGTTTCCAGCAATACCTGACCGTGACTGACAAGTCGCGTGATGCAGCTTCATATCTCATGTCCCGCTTCATGACTCGACCAGATGTGAAAAGACAGAAGCTTCCAGAACTTCTTGACTGGACTATGAAGTACATGGACACTGCTGACTGTAAGTACTAGTATCTCTGTGGATGCATGAATTATTTTGTGGATTTAGATTCCTTTAATAACAACTTTGCTTGATTTTATTATAATTTTTCATGTTGAATGTAGTGGAAAGAATGTCCTTTTTGTTATGCTCTCGCCATTAGAAGAATGGGAGAGGGCATAAAGTGTTACCCCTGTCTCTCCGTGCATCCATCCGTCAGTGTAAAATTATCGTTTCCGATCAATAAATTTAAAAGGTTGCATGTATTTATTTCAGAATTTTACATGTAGGTTTATGATCATAAAATACAGGTCAAGTTTGATTTTGGTTACAATCTGCGAATTATTACTGGGGTTGTGGCCCCTTTTTGACTTAAATTTCAGCAAAATGGTGGTTTTCAATCAATAACTTTTGAAAAGTTGCATGGATTTTATTCAGATTTACATGTAGGTTTATGATAATAAAATACAGGTGAAGTATGATTTCGGTTACAATCTACAAATTATTACAGAAATGATGGCCCCTTTTTATAGGCCCGAAAGGACATATTGTGGGAACACCTGCGGCAGGCCGGCTGGCGTGTCCACTTTGTCCCTCTAAGTCAAACAGTTCTCTACTGATTTTCACCAAACTTGCTGATATTTTTGGGGGGGGGGGGGGGGGGTTTTTTTTTTTAATAAAAAAAAAAAAAAAAAAAATATATTATTTTTTTTTTTTTTTTTTATTTTTTATATTTAATAAAATATTTTTTTTTTTTTTTTTTTTTTTTTTTTTTTTTTTTTTTTTTTTTTTAATAAAAAAGAAAGGATTTTTATTTTCTCCCAGGGGTGTGTGGGGTTTTGCGTTGGTTTTTATAAAGTCAAATATCTTGAATACTATCAAAGGTATTGACTTGAAACTCAAACTATATGTTTACCATCAACATCTACACCTGAGGAAACAATCCCCATAACTCTGTTTTGATTTTTGACAGATTTATGCCCCTTTTTAACTTAGAATTTTTGGTTAAAGTTTTTTATAATTTCAAATATCTTGAATACTATCAAAGGTATTGACTTGAAACTCAAAGTATGTGTCTACCATCAACATCTACACCTGAGGAAACAATTCCCATAACTCTGTTTTGATTTTTGACAGATTTATACTTACCCTTTTTATAACTTAGAATTTTGTGGTAAAAAATTTTTGTAAATTCAAATATCTTGAATACTATATAAGGTATTGACTTGAAACTCAAAATATATGTTAACCATCAACATCTACACCTGAGGAGTAAACAATCCCCATAACTCTGTTTTGATTTTTGACAGATTTATATCCCTTTTAACTCTGTAGGGGGGGGGGGGGGTTGGTGGGGGGGGGGGGGGGGGGGGGGGGGGGGGGGGGGGGGGGGGGGGGGGGGCCCCTTTTTTGGGAAAAAAAGAAAGGGGGGGGGGGGGGGACAAACCCCCGGGCCCCCGGGGGGGGGGGTTGGTTTTGTTTTTTTTTTTTTTTTTACTATTTCAAAACTTTTTTTATGAGGGGGGGGGGAATTTTTGGGGGATTTTTTTTAAAAAATAAAAACTTTTATGATTAGAATTTTTGGTAAAAGATTTTATAAATTATTTAAAGTGGAACTTGTTTACCATCATGATTCCCAAACATGGGCAGGAGATGGAGAATTGTCAAATTTTATTTGAAGGGGGGGGGGGGGGGGGGGGGGGGGGGGGGGAGGTGTATTTTTTTTTTTTTTTTTTTTTTTTTATTTTAATATATTTATAAGGGGGGGGGGGGGGGTTTATTT
Organism: Saxidomus purpurata; assembly: GCA_022818135.1. Taxonomy (NCBI): domain Eukaryota; kingdom Metazoa; phylum Mollusca; class Bivalvia; order Venerida; family Veneridae; genus Saxidomus; species Saxidomus purpurata. The sequence goes on along the minus strand of JAFMSR010000002.1, from coordinate 8,277,685 downwards.
TTTTTATTAATAATAATTATAAAAAAAAAAAAAAAAAAAATATAAATAAATAATTTTTTTTTTTTAAAAAAAAAAAAATAAAATTATTTTTTTTTTTTAAATATAAAAAAAATTTTTTTTTTTTTGAAAAAAAAAAAAAAAACAAGGCTTTCTTATTAAAAGATCTTTTTAAATAAAAAAATTTGTAAAAGATTTTATAAAGTCAAATATCTTGAATACTATCAAAGGTATTGACTTGAAACTCAAAGTATGTGTCAACCATCAACATCTACACCTGAGGAAACAATCTCCATAACTCTGTTTTGATTTTTGATAGATTTGTGTCCCTTTTTAACTTTGAATTTTTTGTTAAAGATAGAATACTATCGAACATATTGGCTTGAAACTTAAAATGTATGTTTACTGTCAACATCTTCACCAATGTTTTTGATTTTTGACATATTTATGCCCTTTTTAACTTAGAATTTTGTCACAGTTTTGTCAGACTAATATGGAAATACTCAAAATGGCTTTCTTTGGAAATGTCATAGAATAATTATGCAGCATGCAGCGGTCATGCTATTTTAATTCTATACATACCAATTTTGAAAAGTTACAAAATTATTCATGATCAAATATACAAGGTCATGTATTTCTTTGAAATCATCCCCCCATCCTCCCTCCAGTTGGCTTGCAGAATCCAGAGTAAGGCTTTGAATGCAATGTACATTTACAAAGGTCTTTGAACAAGTTTCATATCTTTGACCTTAATTCTTATAGACAATTACACAATACTCCTGTTCTTAGACAAAAACCCCATTTTACCAACAAGCTTTCGAATAGTCGAGCGTGCTGTCATGTGACAGCTCTTGTCTGATCTTACACTAACCTGGTGAAAATATTTGTTGGCATAAATGTCTAGGCCAAGTTCGATAACCAGCAAAATCACCCAAGGCACTTTTGGATTATGGCCCTTGAATTATCAAAAAATGATGAAATTAGCCTTCTCAGCTCTATAGTTCGAATAGGTTTTACAAAACCTATGAACTGCCAGATACTGACTTATGCCCTTCTGACGGGTGTATTTTATGGCAGATTGGCACTCTTGTCGACTTAGTTTCAGCAAAATAGTAGTTTCCGATCAATAACTTTTGAAAGGTTTCATGAATTTGATTCAGATTTTACATGTAGGTTTTTGATCATAAAATACAAGTCGAGTTAAATTTTGCTAATAATTCCACAAATTCTTACAGAAATTATGGCCCCTTTGTGACTTAAATTTCAGCGAATTTGCCGCTCCAGATCACTATCGCATAAAACAGTTTGATTTCAATCATATTTGCCACAAATGTACATGTATATAAAATATCTGATGTGTCGCGTGCAATAACCATGCCCCTATCACAAACGCCAAGGTCACAGCGCATATATGAACTTTAATTGAGCTTTGTACAGTGATAGTTGTTTGTGTCCAACTCATGCTCATTACTTTTTAGCTGCCCTGTGAACAAAGTGCTAAAGGTGACTTATTCTGACATTATAACAAGATGATGTATTTAACAAATTGTTTTGTACAAGAAAATGGCCTAACCTTAACCGTTCAGGGCCGCAGTGCATGATTGTATTTTAATAAAACTTTGTTCTGTAACCTTAGAGGGGGCATTCGTGTTATATGGACACATTTCTAGTTATATGTAAAGTTTCCTTGAAATATATTAGTTCCTGTAAGTTTTGTATATACTAGTTTGTTTTAGCTCATGAAACAGGTTCTTTCATCTTTAATCTAGTGGTCTTGAAACATCACCTATGGTTAAACCAATAACTTATAAAAGGAAGAACTTTTCATTACTGGTACCAATTCACACCTTTGTGGACTGATACATGTATGGCATTAGGGGCCTTGCCCAAGGACACACCTCATACAGCCCAGCTAGGGATTGACCCTGGGTCCTATTGATTGCAAGGCAAATATCACTAGACCATAATGGTCTACTGCCAGATTTTCAATGTACAACATTAAGCATGGGAAACTGTCATGGAAATTTTAACAGAAAATAGCCAAAGGCGCACAGGTGAAATGTTACTGCAGTTAGGTTCAAAGTTTGATCCTCCACTTCGTCACTCTTTCAAGTTGAATGACTAAATCATCTTCTGGCCTTCACAAGACAGAGTACATATAAGTGTAAACTGATAATTTTCACTATGTGAATTGTGAAATGAAGCACGCATTAAACCAAACATGATGAGACTTTTGCGTATTATATTGCAGATGACATACATTTTCGAACCTCTTAAATTCTTTTTTTTTCTTGTCAGTTTCAAATTTTGCTTGACATCATTTTTTTTTGCCTCATTGCATTTTGTCACAGCTTGTAGTGAAGGAGGGTTCCTTGATAGTTGAAAAAAACTGTCCTACACTTAAGAAACATAAATGTTTTAAGCATAGTTTTCCTGAATGGTTTCAGACTCAACTATGTCGGGAACAGTCAGTTTGAGTGGAGTTTTAGCTACACTGGGACAAATCTTCAAGAATGGAAAAAGAGAAGATCTGTTGGAATTTGGTAATTGAATTCTGTCAGTTTTAGGAAATCTTTAGGAAATCTTATTTATTTTACATAGATTGAAGACTCAAGCTCTTTAACTTCTCTTGATGACTGGTTCATGCAATTCTGATCACTATGCACATCTAAAGAAGGAATTTTGAAGTCACGAAATTTTCACCAGTGACTTCTCAGAATATGATATTATACAGCTTGCGTGCCTGGTTAAGTGCTTATATTTTAGAATAGTCGATAACAAATATTTGATTTTTATGCCCCCAAAGGTGGACATATTAAAATCTCACCGTCTGTCCGTCTGACCGAGCCCAAAAAGTGGGAGTTAAGTGGCTATGGCAACAATAGGTAACAGTTAATTCTCTTTGATGTCATTCATTCCGTATGTCTTATTTGCCTATTTTTGGGCTTATGTAGCTAAAATGTACAATAGACAGAACAAAAGAATAGCCACACAACTGCCAATTTTTAGTCCGTGCGTCCATCCTTCCGCACGCATGATGTGTACCTTAGATGGTAGGAGGTGTGGTCTAAAACAATAGAAATCTATTGTCTTCATTCCGTCTTTTGTCCCTTAAGTGGTCATTCTTTTGTTACTTAAGTGGTCACGCTATTGTTTGAGAACGATGGAAATACCACCTAATAACACCTACGCAGGGGTGTCCGTGCGTCCGTCCTTACATTTTTTGTGTCCGGGCTGTAACTTTGTCATGCATTGAAGGATTTTAAAATTACAAGGTCACACTTAGAGTTTATAGGTAATGGAATCCTGTATATATGCATACATTTGTGTACGTTTCGCATACAACACCCTTGACCCTACCTCAAAGGTCAAGGTCACACTTAAAGTTTAAAGCTAATGGAATCCTGTATGCATGGTAACTCTGTCATGCATGGAAGGATTTTAAAATTATATGGAACAATTGTTGAGCACCTGGAGAGGACACAGACTGTGAGACACCTCTTTTGGGGGCATTCATCACTCATAAGGGACAGCTCTTGTTGTATGTAGTAAAACTTAAAATGTAAAGTTTCACTGTTCAAACAAAGGCTATAGCTGTCTTTTCATTAACTGTTTCTTCTTGATGTGTATCAGTAGCAATGTACATTGTGCCATGTACACATTGCAAGGTTCATGTACATACATTACATATTCTGTTCTGTCATTATGTCAGTCAAAACATTTCATCCTTACAGCACCAATGGTTTTAGAGAAGGTTCAAGGTTTAAACCTGAGTGGCAGCAGTAATACTGTGCTCCGCAAATATGGAGTCAAGGTCATACAAAGATTGGGGCTTACATTCCTGAAAAGTAGAGTAGCTAAATGGAGGTAAGAGTACTAAGGGCATTGATACTGTTTTATATTCAAGAGCACTATGCCCTCTATGCCACTTGAAGCAGTGGATGGAAAGCATACATGAAAGTCTTAGATTTAGAGCACACTTGGACATAATATGGTAAGCTTACAAGTCTGTTTTAAAATGATATTTATTGTTACTTGTAGGGAGAATTGTTGGGATTTCTACCTGGGGGCACTTGACAAGACCCCAGTACGACTCCAATGCATACTGGTATCTAACAAAATTTGAAAAATTAGGGAGTTTTGTTTTACCTCACTGCAATACCCAGTCAGTTTTGTCGAAATATTACCGTTATTTAACCAAATTGTGAATAATGCCAGTAGCCAAAGATAGGTGTGCAAGCTGCAGACCAGACATGCGTTTCCAGCCTACTTTGGTGCTTGAACCACTTTGTCTCTTGATTTCTGTATTTGGTGTTGGGAGAAATGTAAGAAGTCAATGTGGTGAAGTCAACTGTGAACACTGGTTTGGTCTCGCTGAATTCACAATCCTGAATGGCTGTTGAAACAAGGATGAAAATACTGATAAAAAAGGGTGAAATAAATTAAACCCTAAACACCATTAAACACAGCCCTCACCAACAGCCACCTTACGGAATAATGAATCCTCCAACTATGAGAAAAGAAACAAAATAAGAAATGGGCAGTAAATGTAAATTCAAGACTCAGCACATGGTAAGCTGCTGTTGAATGTGTCTCCTCGTTGTTGATAGAGATACACTTTGATAACTAAAACAGTTTTCAATCAATAACTCAAGAAAACTCGGGCCTTGATAGGGAAGTTGGTCATAACTAGAAAATGGGACCTTAGTGTTGAGGTCAGCAGGTCAGAGGCAAGTACAGTTAAATTTCTTCTTTTTCAAAAATACTCTGACCTAGGGTCCTCAGACTTTATTGTGTTGTTGGTAATGACTAGTAGATATTCCCTAGTACTTTTGAGGATCAGTTGTGTAAGGTCATAGTCACAGTCACCGTGAAGAATAAAACATGTTTCTGATCCATACCTAGAGAACAATTGGTCATAGACTTCGCCAATTAGGTGGAGAAATTGGTGGTAATATTTAAGATCAGTAGGTCAAAGATCAAGGTTATGGCCACTTTAAACAAGTTTATAGTTGATAACTGAAGAAGGCTAAGTCTATGACCCTTGGACTTGGTAGGGAGGTTGGTTGTGATCAGGAGATGACCTGTATTGATTTTAAGGTCATTTGGTCAAATATGAAAGTCACTTTACACAGAGACCTTGAATGGTAAAATTGATTTTATATGCCCATCATGACAGACTGTATTATGGGATCACCTGCAACGTCCACATTGTGCACTCTCTAGCTTCCACAACTTTCATCAAAACTGCTATGAATGTTTATCGGCATAATCTCTACCAAGTTTGATAACCAGCCAAATCCTCCCAGTTATTGCCCTTTAGTTTACAACATTGGACAAATTTAGAGTTGTTGGATCAGTACTTGAACAATTCCGAACCAATTTTCACTTGATGTGAATGTTTATTGGCGTAATATCTCTGTTTGATAACCAGTCTCTGATAATGGCTGTAATCACTCCAAAGTTGTAGCCCTTTAATTATCAAAATTGGACAAATTATTCAGTCTCTAACACATTTCCTGACCAATCTTCACTAATTTGTTGTGAATGTTTATGGCCAAGTTTGGCACACTTGTTTAAATAGGAAGAGTAATTTGGCCAAGATGTGATTTCAGTGTTAGATATCAATGATGGTTTTTACAGGTATCAAAGGGGAAGCAGATCCTTGGCAGATAACCTGAAACTGAATAAAGAGGCTGTTACCCAAAGGTTGGATCAAGAACCATCTGCACCTGGAGATGAGGATGACGATGAAGAATATGATATACCAGATGAAATCGAAGAGGTTATTGGTAAGTTATTACGAAATTTGGAATTTGTTTTTATGTAAGTTACAGGCATGGGGTCAGTTACTTGTTAAAGTAATGCATTACCATTACATTGCCATTTACCTCATTACCATTACCATTACAGCAATTTTGAAGAGAATGCATTACCAATGCCATTAACATGCCATGGTAATACATTACCATTACCATTACGTTTAAACACTTTAAAAAACGTTTATAGTATACCATTCGATACTTTTATTTTGAAAATTGTCACATGTTATGAGTGCGTAAGTCTGGCAATGGCAGTATTTGGCCTTAAAATTTCCAGATGTATCAAAGGAATCTCAAAATGGGTTTTCAGTGTATCCATCTTGACTATACTCCAAAGTCCAAACTAGATGCCAATGATATACTAATCTATACAGTGAACAGACTATTCTTGAGTTAATAGAACAATTATCCAGAGTTTTGTTAAAGGTCCAATACTAATGAAAGCGAAAATTCAAATATACTTTAATAAACACAGAAATAAGTTATTTTTAATAAAAAATGAAAGTTGGTATGAAGAAATTCTAAATAAACTCCAGTACATGTACAATTATTTTTCTATGCATTATGAAGAAAGTTAAAAAGACCTGGGTAGTCATTTTGTCGAATCACTGAGATTTCAACATAATACACATACTTTTCTTCGTGTTCCAAACACTTTCTGTAAATGTTAACCTGCAAATCTTCATTATTTAGTGTCTTGCATAAGGTAATGTAATTGCCATTGAAATAACTGTCACTTAATTTTCGCTTAGTCATGTTAGTAGTGGACCTTTAACAAAAAAAAAATGACATTTACAATATACGCAAACTTGTGCTAACGGCCACCTTTCAGCGGCCACCGCGGACAACGGCCAGTCTGAATTCCCCCCGTCAAAATTTGCTCTAAAAAGGGCCGGGAATAGCAGCCACCTGCCGTCCGCGGTCAGCGGCCAGTAAAAAAGCTTCCCGTCATCGGGTCCGTGATGCGGACAACGGCCACTGAATTTTTTACAGCTGCATGGCTGAATCAGAGCATTTTGTTTCTTGTAAAGTTGTTTGCACCTCAAACGACGGGCACAATAATCAGATGCTTTTGGTGATGAAAAGAAGTGCTAACATTTAATTGTCACACGTAAAATTAATCCGTGCAAACTGTCCGGTAATTGTCAAAATTGCTTGATTGTTTATTTGATGCAGAACATCTTCGCAATTTGGAGTCGCAGTTTTCATTGTTTATTTCAGCTAATTAATGCAATCATGTTTCGTAAATTGTTTGATTTATTACAATTAAACAGAAAAACACACACTTTAATCTCGTAAATTAGCCGTTGTATTTTTATTCACAATCGGCAATGAAATCAAACAACGGCAAAGGGGCGTAATCCACGTTAATTAAATGATCGTTTCCTGTTTCGAAAAAGTGATTAGCGTCACAGTTTCTGGCTTATTAAAGTGTTTTAAGGCCGATTAACTAAATTCTGCCATTGTTGATCCGATACAAAATCATTTTGTATTTGATTTGTCATGTGCGACTGTTTGCAAAATTAAACCATATGCACGAAATTCGGATAAATCGTTATTCGGTTAATGCTTATAGCATGTGTATCTGACAAGTGATGATGGAACTTGATAAATACTGTTAAGTATGATGAAAATATATCATTTGCCCACACCTCCGAACAAAGGTCACCTGTGAACAACGGCCGTTTTCATGGTTTCCCTTGACCGGCCGTTGTTCACAAGTTTGACTGTACTGTGTTGTACAGTATAAGGGTACATTTTGCATATGATTTAGGATAAAAATGCTGGAACGTGACTTTTGATCCTTCACACCTGCTTGATTTACTATACCAAATTCACAGGTTGTACTTGTTGTATAGCTTATCCTTCACACCTTATATTTGGTCAAACAATGGACTGTTCAACACCTACATTGTGATTAGAGGGTAAATTTATTTATTGAAATATTTGTTTTAAAGACAATAAAAGCATGGATTTCCTCAATATATAGAATATATGGAAAAGTAATTGACCATTACCCTCATTTTTTAAATAATGCATTGCATTACCATTACATGTAATGAGAAAATAACTCCATTACCCATTACCTTCCATTACTTAAAAAATAATAATGCCCATTACCATTATCCATTACCCATTGCCCCATGCCTGGTAAGTTAACAACCTGATAGAAAGTATGCAATACTGTATGTAAAATGCAGTACAATAAACCAGTGAACAACTCGGGATGCAGTACAATAAACCAGTGAACAACTAGGGATATCCAACTATTCAGATATTGATGGCAGATGATTCATATAAAGATAACAGAAAGACACATACATGTACTTTTATATTTATTCTTAACAGGTTTAAGCACAATAGCAATATGAAACATGAGTACATACACACACATATTTAAATATCAAGTTTCAACAAAACATATCAGCACTACAGAAAGTCAGCATTTGAATTGTCAATCACATCTAGAAAGTTCACAGAACACACTTGTCCATACATCAGCAGCCTTGTCCTGACTAGTGCTGCCCCCTGTAGGTGATGATGTCATTACTGGTGTCATCTGCTCACTGCCTTCTGCTTCCAGACTGGATTTGATTGTTCTGGCTGTATTTTGTACCTGTAACAGAAACATATTTAGATAGATCATTTTCAGCAGTGAAATTACAAAATAATTTCTCAAACTGCAACATATAAAATCTTAGTCAATATGGAAAATATCATTATAGAAATAATGTATGTCAATACATTAGCAATCCTGTCTAAAAAATCTCCCAATGCTAAGGCATAGTTTCTCCCTTGACAGCATTTGGGACCACGATTAATAGAATTATCCTATATACTCACTTATATTGTGCCCTGTCTTTCTTAAAATGTAATTAATTAATTGGTTAAGTTACCTCAGCCCATTTCCTGTTAGAGTACCGTTTGTACATGTGACACACTCCCTCACTGACAGACAGACGGAGAACCAGACGTAGATGGTGAGACTGGTTGTCTTCTATAGCTGACATCAACGACTGTTGACCTAGACTGTTTACCTGGCTCTCTGGAAAAAAAGAAAGAGAAAAATACAATGTGATTCGAAACATAATCATAAATGAAGAAATATAATTGGAAGAACACAATGAAACATAAATATACATGTATGTTTAAAAAAGCGAAAAATGAATTATAAAATGTTGTAACTCATTTATTTTTACAGTACTAATGAAGATTTGCACAAAAACATCATACAGATGTAAACTTAGATGCTTTGATGGTACTAAAAAAATATAGGATATGAATTAAGAATATGTTTATATTGTACTGTTGTGAAAAGCCACCAACTGACTAATTAAAAGCTTTAGGTTTTATACAATCATTATTTTTAAGAGAAATCTCCCTTTGCATTCTTATTCATATTCAGCTTTTTTTCTCAACAACTCGGCAATTTATATGGATATAATTCATGAAATAAATCACTTACCAAGTTGTGAGACAGTTGTGTCACTGTTGTGGAGAGCCACCAACTGGCTGCGTAAAGTTGAAGCTGCTGAGATGACATCCATGTTTTGTTCTCTAGTGTATTGAGGTAATAAATTAGCTTGGTATAATTCTGCTCTCTAGTATATTGAGGTAATAAATTAGCTTGGTATAATTCTACTCAGTGTGTTCTCTACAAAGTCACAAAGTGTGTTGGCTTGGGTCTGGTGTCTGGTCAGTATTTATTAGGAAATCTTCCCATTGTTTTACAGTTTGCAGTTTAATTGTCTTACCAGTTTGTTTTAATGATTTGAACACAGCTTACACTCAACAAACACATTTACTTTAATCATTAAAACATCAAAGAAAGATCAAACACAGTCAGTTATCTATTATAGTGTTATGTATAAATCAATTAAAGTCCTTAATTAGGATGTTTTTTTTTTCCAAAATTGAGAGACATTTTGTGTTTGATTATCTCTTTTAAAGAAGTTGGTTACAAAATTGATTATTTAATTTTATGTGTTTATTTCTTTCATTATATTCCATTCAGAATTCTGATATATTTTTTCATATTTGATGGTTTTATTTTGTTATTTTAGTTTTCTGTAATGAAAGTAAAAATCATTCTAGAAGTAACTCTTTTTGTTTTAATTTTCTCATTAATTTTTTGGTTATATTCATAGACACTTTTACAATTATTATATTGAATATTTCTAGAGTTATAACTAAAATATATGAATCTGTCAAACTGCTTCATTTCTATTGAATATAGAGCAAAATCTTTTTTGACTGCCTTAGTCAAAATAAATAATCCAACAATTTTACATAATTATGCTTATATAGGGAAAACTTCAAAAATCATCTTGTCTACAACCACAAGGCCAAGAGCTTAGATATTTGAACTGTAGCATTCTGTTTTGGACCTCCACGAATATTGTTCGAATCAAGACCCCTTAGGTCAAAATTGACTCTTTTTGCAACACCATTGTTAACCTTGTATTGTAGCTGAGAGATATAGGACCAACTTGGCACTCTTGTTATATAAACACAAAGTGATCAGTATTTTGTATTTTAAGCTTTATTGACTGCAGAAAGGACAATGGTGTGATGTCCTTATTTTCCACAAAATCTTTCTATTTAAGAATGTTTTTTTGTCAAACAAGCATTTTAGGAATGAGGAAAATCTGAAACACCATGCTCGAGTTATACATAACTAAAGTCACATGACATTATTACATTACACAAAATGAATTAAGCCAGGTAATGTTTGTCAACCAGTACACTGCACACAGTGGACCCAGTATACGACAATACATCGACAGACAACTCATCGACACGACAAATCACCGGCACGACAATACATCGACACAACAACTCACCGAAAGACAACTCATCAAAATGTCGCCTCGGTCTATTGTGGCACTGCGGTAATTTGAATGGTTATGTTGAATCACAAAGATCGAATCAGACATCGTCGCCAACGTTTCAAAAAGTATTTAGTCATTTTTTTGTCAGAATTTAAAATATATATCATCTTCATGTTGATTTAAAATATTTATTCAGAAAATCGCGGCGTGTCCGTTATTTTTTGTCAATAATTCTTTCATCAACTGTCAAAGCCAACGTTTTTCCAGTAACAATGTTCTACTATTTATTTGAATGAATAACCTTTGCGGAAATATTTAATTGTACTTCAACCTCTTTTATTCATAAAGATAAAGCCACAGGTGTCACAAGATCAAAGAACAAATGCCGACGCACATTGTACATGTGAGTTTTGTTTGATCTTAGTGAAGAACGTGGCATCGAACACACCGATATGCCATGCATATATTATGTTTATATTGGATAATAAGTATTGTCGAAGTTTGTCAATGACTTGTCGAAGTAATTTTCGATGAGTTGTCGTGTCGATCTATTGTCGTGTCGGTGATTTGTCGTGTCTATGAGTTGTCTGTCGATGTATTGTCATAGACCCAGTGGACCTATGCTAATATGAGAAATATGTTGGTATAATTATGTTTCTTCAATGTTTGAATATCATTATACCCACCCGAACACAGTGTTAGAGGGGATATTCTGGATTCAGCTTGTCTGTCTGTCTGTCCATTCAAGCCTTAAAGGTGGGGGTCAAGTGGCTATGGCAACAATAAGTAACAGTTAATTCTCTTTGATGTCTTTCATTCCGTATGTGTTACGTGGCTATTTTTGGGCTGATTTGGCTAAAAAGTACAATAGAGGACAAAAGAATAGCCACACAACTGTCAATTTTTAGTACGTCTGTCTGTAGACACAATCTTGAACCCCTCGCCAGAATTTAATGATACTTCTCAGAAGTGATAAGTACCATGCCTAGTTGTGCATGATCCATGTTTCCGGTCACTAGGTCTAAGGTCAAGGTCAGTAGAGGTCAACAAGGAAATGCTACATGCTAAATATCTCAGCTCTAGGCCTTGCGGTTTCAGAGAAGACAATTTTTAAAGTTTTCCCTATATACATAAAATCAACTGAATCATCCCCCACCCCAACACACACAGGCAGAGTCATATTTATCCTGTCAAAACAATAACCGCTGGACCTCTACCAAGATTGTTCAAATTATGACCTGGCTGGGGGGTCAGTTGATTTAACAAAGGTTTATATATAGAAAGCTTTTAAACAATTCTTGTCTCGAACCAATCTTGTCTAGCCCAGATCTTAGATATTTGGAGTATACTATTATGTATGGACCTCTATGAAGATTGTTCAAATCAGAATTTCCAGGTCAAAATTTACCCTATCTGCTATTGATGACCTTGTATCATAGCCAATGGTAGCCAGGTGAGCGATATAGGGCCATCTTGGCCCTTTGTTTTTTCAAAGCCTGTATAGGAACTACATGATGTGCATTGTTTTAGTTTGCTCTGGTCTCTCTTTCTGTATCTCTGTGAGTTTGATAATCATTCATGACAGGAATGTATAAAAATGTAAGTGGACTAATATTGGGGTTGGGTGGGTATAAGCAAATTCGATAACCAACCTTCCTCCGGTCCACACATTAAAGATATGTATTACCCTTCCTTATATACTATACTTTAAACTTGTTGATGTATTTGTGAGTTACAAACTTGCATATTCCCTCTATCAGGATGAAAGTGGATTGTACTTGTTTTATTAGATCAACTTTACAAGTTTACAAAGTGGTATGTGCATTAATTTTTGAAGACCTTTTAAATGTTTACATATGAAAGTAATAGGGTCTGGATTAATTAAGACAGATGAAATTACTGTTACCCTTTGCTATTATTTTCTATCTAATGATGCACTTAATAAATTAGGTCTAAATATAGGAAATGGTGGGTTTTCCCTATCTGTGTCTAAAATAAGTACAGATATTTATAGAGAAAGATGGTAAAGTGTGTTATTATTCTGACTGGATCAACATGAAATGTTGCAAAACAATCAAAAGCTTGTAAAAAGTTTGTTCTTGTTAGGAAGACAAGGCAAAATTAAGCCAATTGGACTGCTGATGAAGTCAACCTAGTTCATCTCTAGATTATTATTAACATTTGATATATTTATGGATTGGAAACCCAGAAAACTACTAAATTTAGAAGGTTTAATTATAGTAACTAATTTGCAGCTAAGCATGATTCAATATTCTGTTGCCATCATCTGAATAATACGAAAGACATGCAGATATTGACATTGATATTACTTTTGCAAATTCTAAGTGGTAATGTTTATAGTGGGGTATTAATATTATCTTATTTCATATCAGTTTAGAATGAACTTGAGAGCTGGTAATCACACATACACACACGTAGCAGAGTCAGTCCATAATTCTGTTTTAACAGTATTTTGCAAATAACCTTTATCCCCGTTTCTGGTAGTTTCTTCTATTCTTGTGGCATAACCAAGAGTTGAATCAATGTTTGTGATATTCAGTAATATTTAGTGACACATTTAAATTTTCTGGACTGTCACTTTTTACTGATTTCTGTCGTAAAATGCAGCAGAAGTAGATATATACAAAAATGTGTTAGATGTGCTTAAAATTGCAATTTGTCTGAATGCATACACCACCAAAACAAAAAGAAACAGCTTCAGATGTCAATCAATCTTCAAAATGTAGATGATAAGTGATAATAAGATGTAACTTGGCACTGAACAGAATTTTATAACTCTGTATTTATATTAAGATTGGCATCAGCAGCCAAATATAAAATCTGCTCAGCATATACAGATCATGAAGCCAAATGTCTCATGATAGAAACTTTTTCACAATGATGCATTATCATATAAAGCAAACGCTGTTTAGACGTTGTATTTGGGAAAGTGAAGTCACAATGTTTGGAACGTTACATCACCAGTAATTCATGAGAGTCTTCTGGAATAGGACGGGTGCCAGACCTATTTTTCCGACATGGGTAAAATCACCAGAAATGCCTGGATCCGATTTCCTCCATCTGAAAGCAAGAGTTCCTGGCTGATTTTTTTTTTCTCAAAAAGCTCATGATGAGTTAAATCCATTTTACTATATTGCTTTGAAACTTATTTACCATTAAATCCCCCCAATGTACATAATTTTGTCTAGGATTTTGATTCAATCTGCTGTCCTGTGTGCACCTAAATAATCTGATATGTCTGTGAGGTTAAATGTTAGCTTTTTATGACTTTGTCATCAGGAGCAACCAGACTCAAGTGAGCGATTACCCTTTCGTCCATTTGGAAGTGCAGTAATTGAACATGCAAAATACACAGGATATATAGCATAAAAAAACAGAAAGGATCATATTTTCAGATTTTATTTCATTAACAACTTTTAGTACTTAACTAGAAATAAACACTTTACAACAACATCATAGCACTATTTAGCATTAAATAATAATTTGTCAATCACATCTAGAGAGTTCAAAGAACACACTTGTCCATACGCCAACAGATTTGTCCAGATTGGTGATGCCTCCTGTAGGTGATGATGTCATCACTGATGTCATCTGCTCACTGCCTTCTGCTTCCAGACTGGATTTGATTGTTCTGGCTGTTTTCTGTACCTGTAATATAAGTAGAAATATAAGTTATAGACTGACAAAATAAAAAAGATATGTCTTTAATAGATAGGTACACCTGAAATAGGCTGGAAGCTATCATTTAACAAATGTTTTATCAGTGTAATAATAAAAATGTCCTGTAGCGTAGGCATTTGCAATGATGCATAAATAACAGTGTAAGAAAGTATAATCTCTCTTGACTGTAGATGGGAGGACAAATTTAGTGATCGTACAATCCAAATTTTACTCTGTAGATGTAATTTTGTAATGTTATGAGTGAGCAGGGAAATAGTGAAAATATTGACTTACCTCAGCCCATTTCCTGTTAGAGTACTGTTTGTACATGTGACACACGCCCTCACTGACAGACAGACGGAGAACCAAACGTAGATGGTGTGAGTGGTTGTCTTCTATAGCCGACATCAAAGACTGTTGACCTAGGCTGTGTACCTGGCTCTCTGAAAACAAGTGCAATTTACATCTTAATGTGAAACTATAAAATGGAATTTGGCATATAGTACTTGGTTTAGAAAAAGTATATACTATATCACGGTCATTATAATGTCTAAATGGCAATCAATGATCTAAAAATTGTAAGAAATAATTTAAATTGAGTTCTTTCCATTGGCAACAACTTATAAACAGGTGGATTGTCACTACATATAATTCAGTGCTGAATGTCTCTTTTTATATTAAACAGGTAATTTCACTATCAGGTTTAAGTGTTATAAATCATTTCTTCTTTAAGATATATTTGCATAAATCTTGATGAAGTGAACACATGTTCATTTTTACAATACAATACAATATTTTATTGCTTTAAACATTTTACAATGCTTCTGGCAAATACAAAGTATACAGCAGGTAACATGGTTACAGCAAGTATAAATATAAAAACATTTACTTGCAAATTGTGTTTTACAGAAGAGTATATACAATACAGAAAAACCTATATCAAACTATTGTCTGGGTTTCTATAATTATTTAAGAATAAATTTCGTTTTTTTTTTTTTTTTTTGTTTTACATGTTCATTATGCTCCTCAAGTTGAGGAAATAAGGTATGTATTTAAATTAATTTTACTCAGCAATTGATATAATTCATGAAAGAAAGAAAAAATCACCTACCAAGTTGTGAGACAGTTGTGTCACTGTTGTGGAGAGCCATCAGCTGGCTGCTTAAAGTAGAAGCTGCTGAGATGACATCCATGATGATTGTTTTGTTCTCTAGTGTATTGAGATAATAAATTAGCTTGGTATAATTCTGCTCTCTAGTGTATTTTGAGATGATATATTAGCTTGTTATAATTCTGCTCTTTAGTGTATATTGAGATAATATATGTTCTCTACAAAGTCACTAAGTGTGTTGGCTTGGGTCTGGTGTCTGGTCAGTATTTATTAGGAAATCTTCCAATTGTTTTACAGTTTGAAGTTTAATTGTCTTACCAGTTTCTATTAATGATTTGAACACAGCTTACACTGAACAAACAAATTTACTTTAATCATTTAAACATCAAAGAAAGATCAAACAAGATCTGTGAGCAAAAGTAAATCAATTAAACTCCCTAATTAGGCTTATTAAAGAAATTGTTTGTTTGCTTATCTGTAAAGGAATTAATTAAGATTCATTGAATGATTATGATTCCAAAGTGTTAAATGTTGATTAACTTTTTTTTTTTTTAAATTTGTGAAAAAAAATCATTGAGAATGCAGTGTACTTATGTATTTTTACTTTGAATATTTATACCATAACCATAACTCTTCCTTCACTCATTACAGAGTTATTGCCCTTTGTTACTTTTCCTTGTCCTGAGCATAATTTGAAAACTACTAAATGGAATTCAATACATCTTCATACATTGGTCAAGTACATTGAGAGGAAGTGCAGTGCACAGGAACAATAACTCTGTCTTGACAAATTACAGAGTTATTGGCCTTTGTTATTTTTCCTTGTCCAGAGCATAACTTGAAAACTTCTGGTTGGAATTCAATACAACTTAATACAATGGTTCAGCACAATGAGAGGACGTGTAGTGTACAAGAACCATAACTGTATCTTGACAAATTACAGAGTTATTGCCAAGGACAATATCTCTATTTTAGTTTTTTTTGCAAGGTATTCTGTTACTACAAACTTCCTCAGTTTATAAAGCAGTCTTTCGGGGGTATTAACCACATTTAGTGATAGGTCTAGTTTTTTCTGTTTGAATATTTTTTCTATAATGAAATGATAATTCTATCCTTGATATTTTCCATTTTCCTATTACTTATAATAACCAATGAAATACAATAGTCTTTATTATCATTAATTATAGTACAATGATTATAACGACATAATTATAACAAGATGTATGAAAGGATACAGACAAAAGGCCTCATGATGATGATTTTTTCAGAGACAAATAGAATTGATGAACACTTGAAAATACAAATCTACCAGTTCAAACAACATTTTCAGTTTACCCGTAATTGCATAATTTTGTTTTACAAAAATGTATTTGCAAAGAATATAATATTTATCTACATTTAGTTGTACAGCTTTGGATTTGGATTTCATTTAGTGTAGTTCAATTGTACAAATAAGCTTTAAGATATTTTCCCAGGTTTTAATGAAAGTCCTGGTTATGGCAGGTGGGCAGCATAAAATAGGTGGTTGTTTGCAAAACAATAAATCAAAATAAATGTTCTTGTCAAGGGAACACTCCAAAAGTAGTAAAGGGAATTAATCTTAACTGCATACAAAGATAGAGGACAGTGAGGGAAAGTGCAGTATACAAAAAAAACATTTTGTCTGGAGCATAATTCTCCTTCTTACACAAAGGCTAAGTAGTTTATTTGACTGGTTAGTCATAAAATGGTATTGCAAGTACTGGGGTACTCAAGTCAGCACTAGGCACATACTACCCTATCTGATGTGCAAAGCTTTAATTGTCAGATTTTATTTCCTATTTTCCAGAAATTTGACCATTCATCATAGGAAAAAATGTAAAAGTAAGTGGACTAATATTGGGGTTGGGTGGGTATAGGCAAACATGGATAACCAACCTTCCTCCGGTCCGCTCAGTAAAGATAGACAGTACTCTTCCTTATATATTATACTTTCAGCTTGGTGATATATTCGTGTGTTACAAACTTGCATACTCCCTTGATCATGTCAAACATTGATTTTAAATCTTAGTTTTGTATTAATTAACTTGTTTACACAAAAATAATGCACTTTAATTTCTGTAGGTATTTTTAATGGCTTTATATGTGAGGGATATAGTTTGGCTTTATAAAGACAAATGAAATACTGTCTCTATGTGCTCTTATTCTGTTATGTTATATCCGATAATGGTCGAAATGAAGTGGTTCTAAATATAGTAAATTGTGGGTTTTTCCCTATCTGTGTGAGCAGATTTAGCATCATGCTAAAAATATACAATATTTATAGATAGAGATGTCGAAAAGGACACTTCAAATCTATTCATGTGCATTGAAGATAGTCATCAGGGACAACAACTTAAATGTTACTTCTTACCATCACCCTGCAATAAGTGCACTTTAAGGTGTTCTACAGAGAATAGAACTTTTTTAAGTTCTAAAGTAAAGCACAGCATTATTTGCTGTGAGAGCAGGCAGTATCTATGTATATGCTGGTAAGAACAGAATATATTCCTTCAAACAGGCAAATGGCACACTTTGATCAAGTTCAGGACTAACAGCTGAGCTAGGGATAAAGTACATGGTCATATTTGTGACTTATAAACACATGTTTTGGTACATTTACGGAATGGAAAACCCAGCTGTATTCTGCAACTGTAACAGAAATATAAATATATTAGAAAGCAGTACAACGCGTTGCAGTTGGCTTTGCCCGCTGGCTATTTTAGCAATCAATAAAATTACAATCTTACGTCACACAAAGGCGAATCTGAAACTATTAATAGAGCATGTAGATATCGGTTAACTCCTCCCTCCGTTCTTTCATTGAAAAGGTCAAATAGGGGCGCATTTGATTCTGACATTACGTTCCAGCGTGGAAAGAAAAATTTAAAGTCATAACAGAAGCAGTATCGGATAAAGTATATATTAAAGTGCCATTTGGTAAATAAGGTGAGCCAGGTGTACACTAATTGATGAAACTTTCCCAAAACTTTATGAAATAAACTATGGAAGTTTTATTGCGTACCTCAAAGAATAGCCCAACTAATTGCACGCAAGTGCTTTTTGCTACATACGATGGCCGCCCTTCGTAAAGGCAGACTAGATGTAATATCAGTTTGTAAAATTGTTCCGTCTTGCAGTCGAAACTCCACGAGGTAATACATGTGCATAAAAATAAAACACATTAACAGCGAAGTTTAAAGTAAGCAAGATTAAAATGTTATCCCAATACTGCAAATAGATCTAAAATGTCTGGGCTAGGTTAAACAGGACTTACGTACAATATTTATTCGTTTTAATTTTTTGCCCTCAACATTTCGCCAGGCTATGGCACAACCGGGACCCGGGACAGAAAAGCCGCTTGTCTGACAGCAGAAAGTCCTGTGCCAGACATGTCGGACCCCCTCTGTACTATGGGTTGGACATATACAGCAGCGTCCAATAGTCTAATTAATTTGGTGTTTCAGTGAGACCCCTTTCACAGATCTGTTATTTATAACTAGAAGGTGAACAACTTGAAAATATCAGCCTATAAAATCGGTTTGCCTTGAAGTCCATATGCAGTAGCCAACACTCGCTCTACATATTTTTATATTGGTTGGAATAAAACAGAATTGAAATACATGTAAATATATGAGATAAAGTGAAACAAATCATATAATCGTTATTAATCTACTGGTCTGACTGTCATGTCTGCAGTTTCATTTTTGGTATGGGCGGATAAACACCGCCTGTTCATTGATTTGTAATTATTTCTTAAACTCAACGCCCGACCGGACTGGTTTAAGTTTAAAGTAAAAAACACTGTTCACAAGGCAAAATTGTCGAGTTCACTGTCGGCAGTAGAGAGGGAAATGGGGTATGATAATACAACGTCCGATTAAGTAAAGATTTTGGCAGATGCACTGATTATGTCAGTACGTACAGAATGGCATTAGATACTTAGTATGTCAGCAGACTTCCTTACCTTTTGTGGGCGACGCTCTGCAGAAATAAAGGAGCTCCAGTACCGCCTGGAGACAAAAAAATTTTTCACGGATCGATGTAGATCTACTCAATTATTGATAATTTCGTCAATTTAATTACTTTCGTTGACATTTTGTTTCACTTTGGCAAACAAAGTTGAGAAACAGACTAAAAACGCATTTTATGAAAAATGCATCACAAAATTTATTTTTCAACAGACGGTATTATGAATTGTGTAGGATAACATGTTACTGCAATGAAATTCCATGTGTAAAGTTCCTGTTATAATTTACATGTAAACTAATTCATAAACTTACGGCCTACACTTATAAATGCAATGATACCGTAGCTCAATTGATGTGAACTGAAGGAGATCTCTTTTAAAGAGGTATATATTAATCAACATTTTAAATAAAACAGAAGATCTATATAATTTACAAAATACCGAAGAAACCTATATTTAACATTATTAAATACTGTTTGTCACTTGCATTAAAATTACCATGCGGGTTTTTGGGGCGGAGCAAATTGACGACGTGAGAAAGAAGCTGGACGCTCGCACCTAAATGTCCTTGAATGGGGAGGAGTTAACCTATAAACTAGCTCTAATAATAGTTTCAAAATTGCGCTATGAGTGACGTAAGATTATAACTGTATCGATTGCCAAGATAGCGATCGGGCAAACCCAACTGCAACGCGTTGTAATATCAAATATTGGTTACTCCTTTGGCCAAGAGCTTAGATATTTGAACTGTAGCATTCTGTTTTGGACCTCCACGAATATTGTTCGAATCAGGACCCCTAAGGTAAAAATTGGCTCTTCCTGCAACACAATTGTTAACCTTGTATTGTAGCTGAGAGATATAGGACCAACTTGGCACTCTTGTTATATAAACACAAAGTGATCAATATTTTTTATTTTAAGCTCTATTGACTGTGGAAAGGACAATGGTGTGATGTCCTTATTTTCCACAAAATCTTTCTATTCAAGAATGTTTTTTTGTCGAACAAGCATTTTAGGAATAAGAGGAAAATCTGAAATACCATGCTCGAGTTATACATAACTAAAGTCACATGACATTATTACATTACACAAAATGAATTAAGCCAGGTAATGTTTGTCAACCAGTACGCTGCACACAGTGGACCCAGTATACGACAATACATTGACAGAAAACTCATCGACTCGACAAATCACCGGCACGACAATACATTGACACAACAACTCACTGAAAGACAACTCATCAAAATGTCGCCCCGGTCTATTGTGGCACTGCGGTAACTTGAATGGTTATGTTGAATCACAAAGATCGAATCAGACATCCAGCGTCAGCTTCAAAAAAGTATTAAGTTATTTTTTTGTCAGAACTTAAAATATATATCATCTTCATGTTGATTTAAAATATTTATTCAGAAAATCGCGGCGTTCAAGCGTGTCCTTTATTTTTTGTCAATAATTGTTTCATCAACTGTCAAAGCCAACATTTTTCCAGTAACAATGTTCTACTATTAATTTGAATGAATAACCTTTGCGGAAATATTTATTTGTACTTCAACCTCTTTTATTCATAAAGATAAAGCCACAGGTGTCATGAGATCAAAGAACAAACGCCGACGCACATTGTACATGTGAGTTTTGTTTGATCTTAGTGAAGAATTACGTGGCATAGAACACACCAATATGCCATGCATATATGTTTATATTGGATAATAAGTATTGTCGAAGTTTGTCGATGAGTTGTCGATGTAACTTTCATCAGGAGTTGAAGTGTGATCTATTGTCGTGTCAGTGATTTGTCGTGTCTATGAGTTGTCTGTCGATCTATTGTCATAGACCCAGTGGACCTATGCTAATATGAGAAATATGTTGGTTTCTTCAATGTTTGAATATCATTATACCCACCTGAACAGTGTTAGAAGGAATGTTCTGGATTCAGCTTGTCTGTCTGTCTGTCCATCCAAGCCTTAAAGTAGGGGGTCAAGTGGCTATGGCAACAATAAGTAACAGTTAATTCTCTTTGATGTCTTTCATTCCGTATGTCTTACGTGGCTATTTTTGGGCTTATTTGGCTAAAAAGTACAATAGAGGACAAAAGAATAGCCATAAACTGTCAATTTTTAGTATGTCTGTCTGTAGACACAATCTTGTGGACGCTAAATCTCCAAAACCCCTGGCCAGAATTTAATGATACTTCACAGAAGTGATAAGTACCATGCCTAGTTGTGCATGGTCCATGTTTCCGGTCACTAGGTCTAAGGTCAAGGTCAGTAGAGGTCAACAAGGAAATGCTACATGCTAAATATCTCAGCTCTAGGCCTTGCGGTTTCAGAGAAGACAATTTTTAAAGTTTTCCCTATATACATAAAATCAACTGAATCATCCCCCACCCCAACACACAGGCAGAGTCATATTTATCCTGTCAAAACAATAACCGCTGGACCTCTACCAAGATTGTTCAAATTATGACCTGGCTAGGGGTCAGTTGATTTAACAAAGGTTTATATATAGAAAACTTTTAAACAATTCTTGTCTAGAACCAATCTTGTCTAGCCCAGATCTTAGATATTTAGTAGTGGACCTCTATGAAGATTGTTCAAATCAGAATTTCCAGGTCAACATTGACCCTATCTGCTATTGATGACCTTGTATTATAGCCAATGGTAGCCAGGTGAGCGATATAGGGCCATCTTGGCCCTTTGTTTTTTCAAAGCCTGTATAGGAACTACATGATGTGCATTGTTTTAGTTTGCTCTGGTCTCTCTTTCTGTATCTCTGTGAGTTTGATAATCATTCATGACAGGAATGTATAAAAATGTAAGTGGACTAATATTGGGGTTGGGTGGGTATAAGCAAATTCGATAACCAACCTTCCTCCGGTCCACACATTAAAGATATGTATTACTCTTCCTTATATACTATACTTTAAACTTGTTGATGTATTTGTGAGTTACAAACTTGCATATTCCCTCTATCAGGATGAAAGTGGATTGTACTTGTTTTATTAGATCAACTTTACAAGTTTACAAAGTGGTATGTGCATTAATTTTTGAAGACCTTTTAAATGTTTACATATGAAAGTAATAGGGTCTGGATTAATTAAGACAGATGAAATTACTGTTACCCTTTGTTATTATTTTCTATCTAATGATGCACTTAATAAATTAGGTCTAAATATAGGAAATGGTGGGTTTTCCCTATCTGTGTCTAAAATAAGTACAGATATTTATAGAGAAAAAGATGGTAAAGTGTGTTATTATTCTGACTGGATCAACATGAAATGTTGCAAAACAATCAAAAGCTTGTAAAAAGTTTGTTCTTGTTAGGAAGACAAGGCAAAATTAAGCCAATTGGACTGCTGATGAAGTCAACCTAGTTCATCTCTAGATTATTATTAACATTTGATATATTTATGGATTGGAAACCCAGAAAACTACTAAATTTAGAAGGTTTAATTATAGTAACTAATTTGCAGCTAAGCATGACTCAATATTCTGTTGCCATCATCTGAATAATATGAAAGACATGCAGATATTGACATTGATATTACTTTTGCAAATTCTAAGTGGTAATGTTTATAGTAGGGTATTAATATTATCTTATTTCATATCAGTTTAGAATGAACTTGAGAGTTGGTAATCACACATACACACACGTAGCAGAGTCAGTCCATAATTCTGTTTTAACAGTATTTTGCAAATAACCTTTATCCCCGTTTCTGATAGTTTCTTCTATTCTTGTGGCATAACCAGGAGTTGAATCCATGTTTGTGATATTCAGTGATATTTAGTGGCACATTTAAATTTTCTGGACTCACTTTTTACTGATTTCTGTCGTAAAATGCAGCAGAAGTAGATACATACAAAAATGTGTTGGATGTGCTTAAAATTGCAATTTGTCTGAATGCATACACCACCAAAATAAAAAGAAACAGCTTCAGATGTCAATCAATCTTCAAAATGTAGATGATAAGTGATAATAAGATGTAACTTGGCACTGAACAGAATTTTATAACTCTGTATTTATATTAAGATTGGCATCAGCAGCCAAATATAAAATCTGCTCAGCATATACAGATCATGAAGCCAAATGTCTCATGATAGAAACTTTTTCACAATGATGCATTATCATATAAAGCAAACGCTGTTTAGACGTTGTGTTTGGGAAAGTGAAGTCACAATGTTTGGAACGTTACATCACCAGTAATTCATGAGAGTCTTCTGGAATAGGACGGGTGCCAGACCGATTTTTCCGGCATGGGTAAAATCACCAGAAATGCCTGGATCCGATTTCCGCAAGATTTTCTAGCTGATTTTTTTTCTCAAAAAGCTCATGATGAGTTAAATCCATTTCACTATATTGCTTTGAAACTTATTTACCATTATTTCCCCCCAATGTACATAACTCTGTCTAGGATTTTGACTATCAATCTGCTGTCCTGTGTGCACCTAAATGATCTGATATGTCTGTGAGGTCAAATGTTAGCTTTTTATGACTTTGTCATCAGGAGCAACCAGACTCAAGTGAGCGATTACCCTTTCGTCCATTTGGAAGTGCAGTAATTGAACATGCAAAATACACAGGATATATAGCATAAAAAAACAGAAAGGATCATATTTTCAGATTTTATTTCATTAACAACTTTTAGTACTTAACTAGAAACAAACACTTTACAACAACTGTTACATCATAGCACTATTTAGCAATAAAAATTTGTAATAAATTGTCAATCACATCTAGAGAGTTCACAGAACACACTTGTCCATACGCCAACAGCTTTGTCCAGATTGGTGATGCCTCCTGTAGGTGATGATGTCATCACTGATGTCCTCTGCTCACTGCCTTCTGCTTCCAGACTGGATTTGATTGTTCTGGCTGTTTTCTGTACCTGTAATATAAGTAGAAATATAATTAGACAGTTATAGACTGACAAAATAAAAAAGATATGTCTTTAATAGATAGGTACACCTGAAATAGGCTGGAAGCTATCATTTAACAAATGTTTTATCAGTGTAATAATAAAAATGTCCTGTAGCGTAGGCATTTGCCATGATGCATAAATAACAGTGTAAGAAAGTATATCTCTCTTGACTGTAGATGGGAGGACAAATTTAGTGATCGTACAATCTCTTCATATCCAATTTTTGCTCTGTAGTTGTACTACTGTAATGTTATTAGTGAGCAGCGAAATAGTGAAAATATTGACTTACCTCAGCCCATTTCCTGTTAGAGTACTGTTTGTACATGTGACACACGCCCTCACTGACAGACAGACGGAGAACCAAACGTAGATGGTGTGACTGGTTGTCTTCTATAGCCGACATCAAAGACTGTTGACCTAGGCTGTGTACCTGACTCTCTGAAAACAGAAGTACAATTTACATCTTAATGTGAAACTATAAAATGGAATTTGGCATATAGTAGAATAGAACTTGGTTCAGAAAAGTTATACTATAACAAGGTCATTATAATGTCTAAATGGCAATCAATGATCTAAAACTTTGTAAGAAATAGTAACTGAGTTCTTTCCCTTGGCAACAACTTATAAACAGGTGGATTGTCACTACATATAATTCAGTGCTGAATGTCTCTTTTTATATTAAACAGGTAATTTCACTATCAGGTTTAAGTTTTATAAATCATTTCTTCTTTAAGATATACTTGCATAAATCTTGATGAAGTGAACACATGTTCATTATGCTCCTCAAGTTTTGAGGAAATTTTGAGGTATGTATTTAAATTAATTTTACTCAGCAATTGATATAATTCATGAAAGAAAGAAAAAATCACTTACCAAGTTGTGAGACAGTTGTGTCACTGTTGTGGAGAGCCATCAGCTGGCTGCTTAAAGTAGAAGCTGCTGAGATGACATCCATGATGATTGTTTTGTTCTCTAGTGTATTGAGATAATAAATTAGCTTGGTATAATTCTGCTCTCTAGTGTATTTTGAGATGATATATTAGCTTGTTATAATTCTGCTCTTTAGTGTATATTGAGATAATATATTAGCTTGGTATAGTTCTGCTCAGTGTGTTCTCTACAAAGTCACTAAGTGTGTTGGCTTGGGTCTGGTGTCTGGTCAGTATTTATTAGGAAATCTTCCCATTGTTTTACAGTTTGAAGTTTAATTGTCTTACCAGTTTGTTTTAATGATTTGAACACAGCTTACACTGAACAAACAAATTTACTTTAATCATTTAAACATCAAAGAAAGATCAAACAAGATCTGTGACCAAAAGTAAATCAATTAAACTCCCTAATTAGGCTTATTAAAGAAATTGTTTGTTTGCTTACCTGTAAAGGAATTAATTAAGATTCATTGAATGATTATGATTCCAAAGTGTTAAATGTTGATAAACTTTTATTTTTTAAAAATTTGTGAAAAAAAATCATTGAGAATACAGTGTACTTATGTATTTTTACTTTGAATATTTATACCCCTGAAACGAAGTTTAGGGGGGTATATAGGAGTCACCCGGTGATTGGTCTGTGGGTCGGTCGGTCAGGCGGTCTGTTGCATTTTCTTTGTCCGGAGCATATCTTGAAAACTACAAGTTGGAATTCAATATAACTTCATACAATGGTCAAGCACACTGACAGGTAGTGCAGTGCACAGGAACCATAACTCTATCTTGACTCATTACAGAGTTATTGCCCTTTGTTAGTTTTCCTTGTCCGGAGCATAACTTGAAAACTACGGGTTGGAATTCAATACAACTTCATACATTGGTCAAGTACATTGAGAGGAAATGCAGTGCATAGGAACCATAACCTCTGTGTTTAACAAACAACGTAATATATATGTGCTGAGGTCTATTATTTTTATTGTTTATCAATTAACACCTTTGGTAACGACCGAGACAGCAATGTGCTTGTTTTCAGGTAGTGTCTAATTAGCTACGCCTATTTTGGTATACTAGCCAACAGACGACAATTGATTTTTTGATTGACACAGCAAAATTGCCAAGATTATTTTGTTGGTGCCACTAAAATATCAAACTGAAAGATTTTAGCGTCAGAATAAATTTTTTGTCACATTTGGTGCCATGGGCGACCAACAGCAGGAACCCTGCATTCAGTGATCATTTATTCCACCTGAGGTTTAGTGTCAGTGTGTCTGTGTTCATGCATCTGTCCTTCAATTTTTTCATGACCAGGCTGTAACTTTGTCATGCACAAAAGGATTTTCAAATCTTATGCTATGGTGTCCCTGTCAAGATCACACTTGAGTTTAAACTTAGAAGAGGGAATGCTATATATATATATATTATGTATACATTTGTGTCCGAACTGTTACTTTGTCATACCTTGAAGGGTTTTAAAATGACTTGGCACATCAAGACGATGTTTGATGTACAAGACCCACATCCCTACCTCAAAGGTCAAGGTCACACTTGTTCTAAGAGGTAATTGAATGAATCCAGATTGAATCTAATTGTGTCCACACTGTTAGACTGTAATGTAATGTAATTTATAAATAACTTGGCACAAATGTTATTCACATCAAGAGTATGTTTTGCATACAAGAACCAATGTACAGTGTACAGTGTCCCTATCTCAAAGTTCATGGTCACACTTAGAGATAATTGAATCCTGTATATATGCACACAATCATATATATCCGGATTGTCACTCATTCATGCATTGAATTTGCACAAATTTGCTACACATCAAGACCTTGTGTCATGTGCATGACCCACGACCCTACCTCAAAGGTGAAGGTCACCTTTTGAATTCTGTAAGGTTTTAAAATTACATGGCACA
The DNA here is from genome assembly GCA_022818135.1 of Saxidomus purpurata. Taxonomy (NCBI): domain Eukaryota; kingdom Metazoa; phylum Mollusca; class Bivalvia; order Venerida; family Veneridae; genus Saxidomus; species Saxidomus purpurata. Next base: position 8,250,495 of record JAFMSR010000002.1, on the reverse strand, counting down.
ATTGTTGAGATGAAATGTCTCACATAAGTCCTGTATCCTTACCTTCATAGGTTTTAGACTTATTGGAACTCTGTTATACAGCAAAGGATTTTAAAATGAATTTGTTCAGGACATTGAGTGTTATGCGCAAGTACCTTTAAAGGTCAAGGTCACAGACTGTGAGACACCACTTTTGGGGCATTCATCAGCTCTTGTTCAGCTTCAATATGCTGGTTACCAAAGGATGGTCTAACATATCCCTATAATACTGTTTGTTTGGGTGTTGGCAGTTATGTTGTCTTTTGGACTACAATTGGTAGGAATTTAGGAAAACAGAAAGGATTTCAGTCTTGATATTTATTCAGTAACAAATTTTAGTACATCTGTTGTAAAGTTGCAATATTTTACAAAAACATTTTATTAGCACTAATAACACTTTCAATAAAGTTGTCAATCACATCTAGAAAGTTCACAGAACACACTTGTCCATACATCTGCAGCCTTGTCCTGACTAGTGCTGCCCCCTGTAGGTGGTGATGTCATCACTGATGTCATCTGCTCACTGTCGTCTGTTTCCAGGCTGGATTTGATTATTCTGGCTGTACGCTGTACCTGCAATATAAATAGAATTATGTATTAATCTTAAGATAAAATTATCATGTATTATTTTTCCCTTTGATAAGTATTTCTCTACCATATGCCAATATCATACCTTGATGTGACAGGTAGTTAGGTGTATGCATGGTGCAGTCGGCATGAAACTATGACTGTTCACAATAAGCCCTTTTCCATAAAAAAACATGTCTAGTTAAGTTCATTTCATTGAACAAAATTGAGAATAATGTTTCAATTGCTACATGTATTTAATATAACAATACCTATCTAATCTAAAATGATCATTACCAAGATATATAGGCTTACTACTGTGAAAGTTGCATATAACCTGTTAATTTTATTGACATCTAAAAACACAACATATAGTTTTCTTCTATTTGCTAAAGTTTTAGAGATTAAAGCATGTAAAATGAAGATACAGTTGACTGTAGACTTGCAAGTATATTAAAAAGACTTTGGGTCTAAACTAAACTTAATTACGATATGTTATAATAATATATACAGTGGAACTTCCGAAAACCGGACCTTCTAAATACCGGAAACTTCTGAAAAACGGACGATTTGTCAAGTCCCGAAATGTCCTCCTCTATTTTCTATGTAAAACGTACTTCCGAATACCGGAACTTCCAAATTCGAATACCGGACGATATTTTTGTAAATTTTAACTTCTCGCAGTACAAATTGTCTTCCAAAAACCGGACACAATAAACACTCGGATCAAAAATTAATTGCTTCTGGCAAAATGATTGCCATTGTTTGGCCAATTAACGGTTATCATTTATTTTGACACTTGTTAGAATCACAACCTGTCAATCAAAGGATTAAGAATGTAACACAAGACTGTAATTATTAGATGATGATATCGAATAAACAAAGGATCAGCGGATTAATGATAGTTGAGTGAAAATTGAGCAGATTTATATTGATGAAAAATAAGGACATCTTTGGGGAAAAAATGCCCGAGACAATCATAATTAAAATAATTTGTGAATCTGAAGTCGTTCCAAAACCAACTCTTAAGGTGTGTGTTTTATTTTGAAATTTGTTTAACATGATATTGATTGAAAAATCGTTTTCTTGAAGTACAAGTGTATCTTATTTGATGCTTTATTTTTTGTCATTTTATATTGTTAAATAAATTATAAAATGTGTTTAATATTGACAATATTAAACACATTTTATAATTTATTTAACAATTTGTTGCATGATACTAAACAAGGGTCACAATCACTTCTATGCATTAAAAGATAAGGATTTTCCAAACCATTGAGAACCTTTGATTATCTCTCCCTTTATCAGTCCAAATCACCCCAGACTTCCAAATACCGGAAACTTCCAAAAACCGAACTTTTCTACAGGTCCCATCACTGTTCGGTTTTCGGAAGTTCCACTGTAGTTACATTGCATAATCTTCAGGTTACCATTTAATACCAATTATTAGATTTTAGATTTTTTCTGAATTTGACCCTTGAGCTACGACCTTTACGTTTTTACAGTTCTTATATTCATTAATTCATGCTTCAGTGCTCAAAATCGACTATACGTATTGATTTACATTGTAAGTAAACACAATGGCTCACGTTTATTCATAGTACATAATGGTATATGATCGATGTGAAGGAAATATACACTGTGTAGAAGATGGAAGGAGCAAGATGCACCCCATGTAATGATGATAATAAAGTTACAGAAGCAAAGAGGTTTTGTAAGGACTGTAAAGTTTTATTATGTGTCAATTGTTTAGACATGCACAGTAGAATTTTGAAAAGTCATACACTGGCAGAAGTTTATAGATCTGGAAAAAGGGGACCATCAGCTGTGAAAAGAAATAGAAAAAAAGAACCATCAGCTGTGAAAAGAAATGATATACCGCTAATGCAGACTGATGGATCACGCCCAGAACCATCGGCTCCTCCCATGCTGCATATTGATGATAATGTCAACCAAAGTCAAGGAAACCAGATTAAACATTGTGATGAAATTGTCCACCAAAGTCAAGGAAATCAATTGGAAAATATGTCTGGTTATATTCTGTCTGGGAAAAAAACTACCAACATACGGATAGAGGGTGATTTACTAACTTCTCACATTCTTGGGATTTGTCAGATATTGGACGGATCTATTGTTATTGCTGATAATAGTAACAAAAAACTGAAACGATTGGAGACATACAGTGAAAGTAACAATGATGGGTTAAATATAAATTACTACGTCACTTGTTTCTGTGAACTTCCAGAAGCACCATTTGACATTTGCTGTGTCGAAAATGGCGAAGTTGCTGTATCACTAAATGGGAATATGATACAGTTTGTCAAGGTATCGCAGCGTTGTATGAGACGGACCAGATCCTTAGCATTATCTCATAGTTGCTTTGGGCTTGCTTTTGGAAATAACTTTCTTCATGTCGGAGATGGGTCAACTATTTATGTTTATTCTTTAGTGGGGCAAAAGTTTCCAAATCTTTATTCTGATTCAACTAGCTCTGCAGCAGCAACACGCTTTAAACTGAGCAATGATGGAATTAAACTGTTTGTAGTGAATTATACTCAAAACTGTGTGAATATGTTTGACACAAGGACAACATTCAGGGAACCAATTATACAAAATATGGAAGGAGCAAAAGATGTTGCTGTTGCCAACAAAGATATTATTTTTACATGTGAATTAGACTCAAATTTGGTTGCTCAGATTGGCTACCAGAAGTGTTCTGTCTTGGAAGAAAGAGGTTTTGGCCACTGTGAAGTGAATCAGCCTCAGGCGCTGTGTTTTGACAGAATAAACTCTACTCTTCTAGTAGGACAGTGCAAAAATGACTGTATGGCAGTGCTTTTTATGAAATAAATAATGTATATGCTCCTAGTACTTACTCATGTAGTGAAGGAGTACAGAGTACGTACATGTACATTTATTTTTGTCACGAAACTAAGATGTATACAAAGCAACCTTTCAGGTACAAAAACTCTTGGGAACACAGAATTCTGTATTATTGAGAGGGTGTTCTTCTGGAGAGGTCTATTTCTGCGACAGGAAAGAAAATATGTGTCTTTAAGTGAGGTTGTTGCTCAAAGGGGTGTCATTCAAGGAGATTGGACTGTTATATCAAAAACATCTTGAAATTGTTGTGTTTTATTTTATTTTCCTAGTACTTACTTGTAGCAAAAGAAAATTAAAAACATTCTTTTTTTTTCATGAAAATGAGATATTTCATAGTACGAAATAAATATTTTAGTTTGATTATTAGTTTTATATCAATTAATAAAAAGGCCAATTACAGTAGAACCTCGAAATTCCGGACGGCCTTCAGCGGGGAAAAATCAGCTGGTTTTCCGAGGTGGCCGGATTTTCGGGGATGAGATTTTGTAAGTTACGTACCTCTGGTCATTCCTCTGTTTCATGAATCACGACAGTCTTCACTGCAAACATATGTAACTTCAATATCGACTTTATTGAAATACATCTTAAAACATTTAAATGCATGTCACCGCCCATAAAACATTAAAATAGCATTCACAAAATTAAAAGCTAGAATACATGTACATTGTAATTAAATGTCAGCATCATCCGGTGCAACATGAAGATAACACATTCAGGGGGTCGGACGTAGGTTATTCGGCTTTAGGGGGATCGATGTAGTTCTGGTCAAAATGGCGGAAATTTAATGTGTTTTTGGGGAGACGGATAAGAAAAATGGTAAGAAAATGTTTATTATTAATTTGATCAGACTGTTATCATGCACTTTGTATAGCCACATGTTATATATGCAATCGTCACACCCGTTTTGGATCGTGGACCTAAAAATAAAAAAGTTATTGAAGGGATAAATTGGTCGGTAGTGTTTATGTTTGGATTTTCCGCCGTTTTCTCCCACATTTGGACGTTTCAGACCACTTTACTCGAGCTTGCATTTCGTATAAACTGATGGGCCCTCATGTTTATGGGGGGTGTTTCAAAGGGAAACTAATTTTTCGGCGACTATCCCCAATTTTTAAACTTTAAACCGATTTTTGATGTACTGGCTCGGTTGTTTTAAGACAATTTGATGTATCAACGGGGTTCCAAAAGTAATTTCGCTTATAACCCCAAAACTAATAAAAATCAATGATTTTTTTATTTATGAAAACTTTTTCGGTGTTTTTCATGCAGCAAATGAGCGACGGGATGATATAGGCGATTTGGGGGGGCGACTCATGGATTTGCCAATCCAATTCTGTCGTTCATTTCGCATGGACACCTAACAATATCGTTTCTTAAGTACATTATGTGTCACAAGGACAAACAAATTATTTCAAGTGTTATTTTTTTTAGACAGGGGGGGGGGAGTGGATATATGAACGACACTGTACTTTGAATATAGATAACATTACACCTTCTCTTTACACGTACATATCTTGCTAACTGTTTTGACAAAGTATTCTATTAAGCTTGTTCTACCTTGCTTGTTTAGATACAACTTGTGGAGACTTAACATTGTGTTGGACTGTTTACGGTTCTTACATGCACACTTATTCTGCCATCTACAATAAACCTCTAAATTTCAGCTGCCACAATGCCGTAACTAAGGGATTTCTGTTAAAAAATGCACAAGTAGATAAAAAGATTAGCTACATATAGATCTATTAATTTTGTTTCATTCAGCATAACATTTGACAGCAAATGTTTGTTGATTCAGTTTAATACCATTCAATTTTGTGTTATTTAATTCCATGGTGGAGAAAGCACTTGGGCAGCGCCGACTGGTTCGTTTACACATGGTACATCATCCATGCTGTCCGTTGGTTTACCGTCTACAGTTGATTTTGGAACCCGGTGATACATCAAATTGTCTTAAAACGACCCGAGATACATCGAAATCGGTTTAAAGTTTAAAAAATCGGCGATAGTTCGTTTTGGAAACTGCACACATTACATAACAATGGGTCGCATCATGCTTATACGAAATGCATTCAAATAAGCTCGAGTAAAGCGGTATGAACCGTCCAAACGTGTGAGAAAACGGCGGAAAATCCAAACATAAACACTACCGACCAATTTATCCCTTCAATAACTTTTTTATTTTTAGGTTCACGATCCAAAATGGGTGTGACGATTGCATATATAACATGTGGCTATACAAAGTGCATGATAACAGTTCGATCAAATTAATAATAAACATTTCCTTACCATTTTTCTTATCCGTCTCCCCAAAGAAGCATTAAATTTCCGCCATTTTGACCAGAACTACATCGAATTATCGCTTAAAGCCCCGAGATACATCGTTTACGTCCGACCCCCTGACATTGTGAATTTCAAAATACAGACGGAAGATTCTTTAAATTTTAACAATAAAACTTATGTTTGTTCTGTCCAGCACTCTAAACACATTAAATTCTTGTTTCCTGTATATATTCCAACATGATGATTGTAAATCCCCGCTACAATTCCGCTGTCATGATTTACTATGACACAAAATATAAAATGAGGCTCTACTGTTTTGCTAAATTTCGAACAAATCTGAGCGAAATGTCTTACTGCAGATTTCATAATAGCGCGCCATTTCATTGTTTGCGTATCGATTGAATACAGGTAATGCATGACTAAAGCGTCTGTAGGTGGAGCTACATTTTACACATACAAAAAGCAATCAGATAAAGTGTGTCTGTGTTTTAATAGTGAGAAAAAAATATTAATCAGTCATATTGTTTACGGCATTCAATAGTGTGTAGTCGGTGGTTACGTACATGTTGCTTGTGTGCTAGCGTCCCATCAAAGAAGGGGATATACGCATACAACATGTACGAATTTAGTGTAAATATATGTCGCAGTAGAATGAATAAAAATATTGTAAATATACAGGTCAAAATTTGGTCCACAACCGAAAAACCGAAGATTATCGAAGCCCTGTTCATACCAATGCTAGAACGGCTGACCAAGGGAAAATTTGAACTACATTGTGTATACATATATGCCTAGAAGTGGGAGTAATTTCAAATTTAAGTTTATTAAAAAAATAACTGCTCTATGCATCTGAAACAAGTTGGTAGTAAAACAATGTAATTACACAGTAGAAGTTTAATATAAAAACTTGTGAAGATGAGAACTCCTGCAGTTGCATGACGGGAACTGCCAGAAGATCTTGCAATAGCCTTCCTACCCAGTGCTACAATGATAAATACATTGAAAATTCTAGAAATAATCCCAAAATACAGCACCAACTAAAAACCAGACCCACACTATGTAATACTGAATCATCCAATTATGAGAAAAGGCAGTCAAAGATGCACACACTATATAGGATGCACTTGCCAAGTGCAACTAGTGGAAAACAACATAAACACAAAACAAATATAACAATCAGCCACAAAAGAACTTACAAATAAGAGAGTAATAGATTGAATTGGAGGTTGGTCAGTTACTCGGTGGTTTGGAAGTCTAGTTTGTAGCATGTTTACAATTACTTCATTTATTTCAGAACAACTGCTGACATCACTGAAAGATAAAGATACAATCGTCAGATGGTCAGCTGCAAAGGGGTAAGATCTCATGTGTTTATATCTGTATATATACAAACAATAGGTACACGAAATTCACATTTTAGCTTGTCTGAGAAGTAACGTGGATTAAGCACTTGCACTTGCCCTTGCCATAACAGAACAGTCGATACATTCAGTTATCTCTCCGTTCCAGAGTTTATTGAAAACACTTTTCACTTTATTTTCCAGTATTGGACGTTTAACAGGTAGACTACCACGTGAGCTTGCAGATGAAGTGGTAGGATCTTTGATGGACTTGTTTAACCTGCAAGAATCAGACGGTGCCTGGCATGGAGGTGGGTATTGTTTAACTCTTACCCTGCTAGGGGCAGTTTATTCTGCCTATGCAGCCAGTATAGATCATGATCTTCACTGTTCAGAAAGTATATTTTATGGAGCACTCCTTTGAACAATTAGTGGTACTGTCTAAATTGTTAGATGGACAAGTCCATTATAAAATTATTTCAGAATCAGGTTTTATACATTTCCCCTTGTCTGAAAGTGGAAATTAAGCCTTCATCAACTATAGATCTGTAATATGTTAAGACAATTGTCAGTGCTCGCATAGTTCTTTGTGACAGTGTCTAGTAAATATTAAGATGGTTATGTTTTTGTGCAGGTAAACATAACAGTATGAACAAATTATAAATTATACTTTGTTAAATTGTTCCCTTTTTGTAACAGCTGGTATGATTGCATCTGCAGTAAATTGGTAAAACTGGTAACTGCTAGCATAGTAAACCTTTGAGATTGAGACTTTAAATGTAAAATGTTACAATGTACTTATATTATAGACTTATTTCCTCAAATGATGGAATGTATTTATTATGTAAGTTTTACACATTGACTGTGTATTGTAGGGTGTTTGGCCCTGGCAGAACTTGGTAGAAGAGGTTTGTTGGTACCTCAGCGACTGCCGGACGGTAAGTAAGACATTGTATTCAAATAAGTACAGTCACAAGTTCTGTTTATGAGCATTTTTATACCCCCAAAACGAAGTTAAGGGGGGTATATAGGAGTCACCCGGTGGTTGGTCGGTCGGTCGGGCGGTCTGTTGCATTTTCCTTGTCCGGAGCATAACTTGAAAACTACTAGTTGGAATTCAATACAACTTCATACAATGGTCAAGCACATTGAGAGGAAGTGCAGTGCACAAGAACCATAACTCCATCTTGACTAATTACAGAGTTATTGCCCTTTATTACTTTTCCTTGTCCGGAGTATAACTTGAATTCAATACAACTTCATACAATGGTCAAGCACATTGAGAGGAAGTGCAGTGCACAAGAACCATAACTCCATCTTGACTAATTACAGAGTTATTGCCCTTTGTTACTTTTCCTTGTCCAGAGTATAACTTGAAAACTACTGGTTGGAATTCAATACAACTTCATACAATGGTCAAGCACATTGAGAGGAAGTGCAGTGCACAAGAACCATAACTCCATCTTGACTAATTACAGAGTTATTGCCCTTTGTTGGTTTTCCTTGTCCGGAGCATAACTTGAAAACTACTGGTTGGAATTCAATACAATTTCATACAATGATGAAGCACAATGAGAGGAAGTGCAGTGTACAAGAACCATAACTCTATCTAGAGTTTTTACAGAGTTATTGCCCTTTGTTACTTTTTCTTGTCCGGAGCATAACTTGAAAACTACTGGTTGGAATTCAATACAACTTCATACAATGGTCAAGTACATTGAGAGGAAGTGCAGTGCACAGGAACCATAACTCTATCTTGACTCATTACAGAGTTATTGCCCTTTGTTACTTTTCCTTGTCCAGAGCATAATTCGAAAAGTACCAGTTGGAATTCAATACAACTTCATACAATGGTCAAGCACATTGAGAGGAAGTGCAGTGCACAGGAACCATAACTCAATCTTGACTAATTACAGAGTTATTGCCCTTTGTTACTTTTCCTTGTCCGAAGCATTATTCGAAAACATTTTGTTGGAATTCAATACAACTTCATACAATGGTCAAGCACAATGACAGGAAGTGCAGTGAGAAAGAACAATAACTCTATCTTGACTCATTTCAGAGTTTTTGCCCTTTGTTACTTTTACTTGTCTGGAGCATTATTCGAAAACTATTGGTTGGAATTCAATACAACTTCATACAATGGTCAAGCATATTGAGAGGAAGTGCAGTGTACAAGAACCATAACTCTCTCTTGACAAATTACAGAGTTATTGCCAAGAACAATATCTCTTTTTAGTTTGTTTGCAAGGTATTCTGTTACTACGAACTTTCTCAGTTTATAAAGCAGTCTTTTGGGGGTATTAATCACATTTAGTGATAGCTCTAGTTATGCCCTAATAAATACATGGGGTACATAGTAATCGCTGTTTAGGTTTGACATGATCGGTCCAGGGATGGTAATAAACTTGAAGTTTTTCCTTCACAAGACATGACTTGCAAACTACTTGTTTGAATTCAATACAAGTTCATAGAATGAGTCAAGGTCACATTGGAGAAGTATGGAACAAGAACTTAACTCCATCTTGACTAATGGGGTACAGAAGGGTTAATGCCCTGTTAGTTTGGTGTCCGGAAGGTGTAGAAACACTGGTAATTAAATGGAACTTCATACAATGGTCAAGCACATTGAGGTTAGTGCAGTGCACAAGAACTATAACTCCATCTTGACTAATTACAGAGTTAATGCCCTTTGTTACTATTCATTTCACAATAAAATTGCATATATTGGTTGGAATTAATACAACTTCCTGTGATGGTCAAGCACATTGGATGAAGAGCAGGACAAGTAACTATAACTCCATCGGGGCTCATTACAGAGTTATTGCCCTTTGTTGGTTTTCCTTGTCCGGAGCATACTTGAAAACTAGGTTGGAACCCAATACAATTTCACTACATATGATGAAGCAAGATAGGAAGGCAGTGTACATGTAACCTTAACAATATCTAAGATTGTCAGATTATTCCCTTTTTTTTTTTTTTTTTCTCCAGGCTTTACTTGAAACTCTGGTTGGAATTCAATAACCTCATACAATGGTCAGAGTACATTGAGAGGAAGTGCTGTCACTAGACCATAACTGCCCATCTTGACATCATTACAGAGTTATTGCCCTTTGTTACTTATCCATTTTACGATATAATTGAAAAGTTACTAGTGGACTCAAAACAACTTCATAAGCAATGGGCAAGCACAACTGTAGTAAGTGATGCACAGGATTGATAACTGATCTTGACTCATTACAAAGTCTATTGCCCTTTGTTACTTATCCTTATTTTGAGCATCTTTCAAAAACTTCAAGTTGGAATTTGATATAAGCTCATAAAAAGGGCTTGCAGGTTTACAGGAAGTGCAGTGTTAAAGAACAATAACCCTACTGACTCATTTCAGAGTTCTTGCTTTGTTACTTTTACCGTCCAGGGTATTATTCCAAGGAACTATTTTGGAAATTGGATTTAACGGCTACACTTGGTCAAACACAATATAGGAAGTGCAGTGTACAAGAACATAACTCTATCTTGACAAATTACGAGTTATTGCCAAGAACAATCCTTTTTTTAGTTTAAAGTATTCTGTTACTGGAACTTTCACAGTTTATAAAGCATTTTTAGTAATATTAATCCATTTAGTGATAGCTCTAGTTTTGTCTTACTAAATACATGTACATGTAATGCATAGTTTTGACATGATGTCCAGGGATGGTAATAAAACTTGAAATTTACAACAAGACATGATGCGATATGTGTTTGTTGAATTTTTAGTTCGTAAGATTTAGGTCAATGGTCACCCCTTGGTATGGGAACACATAGCATTTTAATCTGTCAAAGGGGAAGAGGAAAGGTTCAAGATGAAGATGGGAGTGGAAGGTGTAGGAATATTTTGTAAATGGTTATCAAAGGTACTGCATATGTTACTAGCAAGTATCATCACGGTCTTTGCTTGCATATGTGAATGTAATAAATGCTATACATTACAATAAATTGCATTTATTGTATTTCAGTGGAACTGTGGTGTTGAAGGCAGCTGGCCTATGATGGTAGTGAGGTAACTCCTACAATCGGGGCTGACGTAAGGGGGGCTTCACTGTTACGGATGACTGGGCTTTTGCCAGAGCATATGAACCCGAGGATGTCAGAATCAGTATGTGAACAAGATAGCAAGGTATGTACTTTTTAAACTTTAATAAAACAGATTGTAACAAGTCATTATTTCTCTTACGGCACATACCGTCTTTTTTTGGAAAGTTTGAAGTTTTATAACAAGGATAGAGTCTAGTACTGGTCTGCATTTCACAAATGCCCACTTTTACATAATTAAGGATTTTGCACTTAGCACATTTTAGAATATTTGATGTTACAGGAATGAAAAATTGGACAAAAGCAGGCAATAATAGTTCCTCTGTACTAATTGACAATTGATGACTGTCATTACTCATGCAAATCTTTGCTTAGTTATTATCAGTATTTTGAATCTTCAAAAATTCAATACAAACCCTTTGATTTAAGCCATAACAAGGGCTTCAGGTTTATTGAGTGTGTTCCAGCACATGAGAAAGCAGTCAGTGCTGCTCTGGAAAGGTGTGTATTTTGTACCGGTAGATGGGTTTGGTGTACCAAGGTTAATCGCAACATCTGGTTTTAGTGGCTGACATCCTTGATATAACACCTTATAATTCCACATGTACATGTATTTTCAAGGGGTGTGTGACGAGTCATGACATCCAGTTACAATAAATGTTTCGGTGTGGACTTCCTAAAGATGTATTTGTAGTAATATTAACCCACCCATTGGTCCAAGTGATTCAGCTGTCCAACAGTGTAGATCATGACAGTGGCAAATTTTCCATTAAACAGCTTAAAGATCTACACTGTTCACCATTCAGTCAGTAAATTTTCATTGGACACCCCTTTGAACAATGAATATAATTGTCCAAATTGAAAGATGGAAAAGTTCATTTTAGAAATTAGCTGCAAAGTAGGGGGAATATTTTGTGATTATCAATCACTCTATTTGTAGCTCCCTTATAATTGCTTCCATATTTGATCGGGAAGTAAATGTTAGACGGGCTGCTTCAGCAGCATTTCAAGAGAATGTTGGCAGGCAGGGAACCTTCCATATGGTCTTGAATAACCTTACAACAGTTGATGCCTAGTTACTGTTCCTGGTCAGGAGACATTGCTACCTTGAACTGAGGTATGTAAGAAATCAGTCAGTGAAAGATGCAGATATTAATTGTTAAAACATGAATAAAAAGCTTGTTAAAGTGACATTATGACTCCATCTTGACTAATTACAGAGCTATTTTTGGCGACAGTTTTATAAAAGCAATTTTCGTTGTCTGTGCATTTAAATGTGTAAAACTAATGATAGCATTCCACATTAGTATTTGAAGCAATGGTGCCTTTAGAAATGAAAAAAGTGGACAAATGAAATAATAGTTCCTTCCTACTGATGATCTCCCTTGTGTTCAGAGTTGTTAGTTGTTGGTACAAATATTTCGGCTGTGGAAGGGAAGCAACTCCTGCAACTGCAGTTGTCTTTTTTTAATTGACTCTCATACCAGGTCAAAATAGGAAAAGTAATATTTGGAAAGTTATTATTTTGTACTTGTAGAGTACAGAGTTTGGTGTCTTGGTTTAAAAGCTATTACCTTTCCTGTACCCTTTTTACACACCTATTTCAAGCTGGATTTTTCTAAATAAATGTGCATAATGGTCACTTTAAGATAGGAATTATTAATGAAGGATATCTTTTAATTAATTGAAAGGTATAGATGATGCCATGTGAGCTGTCCCTTGGGATAGTGCAAATTTTTCCATTAAACAGAAAATATCGATATTCAACACATTCGTTTTTAAAGTAAATGTCTGAAATTGACACATTATTAAAGTAAGATTTTTTACATAGGTTTTATTGTATTAGATCTCAAAAATTTGGAATCAGTGTAATGGATTTTTGTTAGTCTAGGCATGAATTTGCTGAATTTGATGACCTTTGTCCATGTGTTTTGATTAAAATGGCAAATGAGACACAAGGGATCTTATCTTTCCTTTCATTTCAGTGTATATGTTGCACAGTTCCCTGAGTATACAGATGACCTGATTGATCATTTGGCAGATGTCAAAGTACATCACTGGGACAGGTAGGTAAATTTTGGCTTAAGGTCGAGGTAAAAAATTGAAGGTCAGAAGTCATCAGACTATCTTTCCTAAGCCCCTTGAAAGATTTTTATGAAACTTTGGTCAAATGTTTCACCATATTTAGATGATGTGCATAGTGTGTGTTTCAGCTATCTTTGTTCAATGCCAAGGGCCCACTTAGGGATCAAATGTCATGTGACTTAACCTTGTGTCTGCTTCGTAACTCTGGAACCACATTATGGGTTTCAAATGAGTTTGTAACAAATGTTGGTCATATAATTATTGATGCTGATATTGCAGTCTACGTTGCTGTGTTCCAAATTTTCAAAGCATTGTCTGCTTTTCTGAAGTTGTCTTTAAAAATTAAGCTGTTAGATAGATAGCTCCGGAGATAAATGTTGCACACATGTGTAGTACTTTATCTCATTTCAGTGTAATGGTCTTTAAGCATTAGTCTAATTAAATTTCTGGAGAGAGTTTATAAAAAAGCTGTCTACTCAATCCTGTACATATTGATTTTATAATGTTTATAGTTTGTAAATGCTTTGGGTTAATGAAATATTGTTTAAACTTTTAATTTTCAGTGCAATAAGAGAATTGACTGCTAAAGCACTTCATAACTTGACTGAGAAGTCTCCGCAGCATGTAACACAGTCAGGTAGGAAATACTGATTAGCATCTTTCTGTAGCTATAGTTACCGTTTAAGATATTAAAAGTCATTTGGATTAGTATATATATGTCAAATAATGAAAATTTGAGCCTTGCTCTGCAAAAAGTGTCTTTACATTCATAGTTACATGTATAAAAAAATTGGAGAAAGAAATGTCATCATTCTGGTACATATTTGTAGAAACAAGTTCCTATGTTGTTATTTGTGTTGTCTGTACTGGATAAGCAAAGTTAGGGAACGGTACAAGTACAGATTAGATTGCACGGACTTGTTATACTAGTGAAAAAGGGCCTAGTCTAATGTATTTCCTGCAGCAGATATTTAACATCATAGATATATAAGCATAGGATTAAGGAGATTTGGCCTTTGATTGACTGAAAATACATTTTTACCCCTGCATCTATGTTTGGGATGTTTTACATGATCATATGCCATAGGTGGTTGGTGTTCAGTTATGTTTTCTGCTTCTGAATTGAACAGTATTCCTTGGATCATCACGGAATCTGGTCACAAAGTTTATTGGCATATTTTGACCAAGTTTGGTCTCCAGCAAGATCACTCTAGGTGTTCCAGTCATAGCACTTGTACATTGTATTGCTAAAATGTCACCAATTCCACATCAGCCACTCTGACTTGGAAAAGACTTTAACTGATCATTTATAAACCTGATCATAAAGTTTATGGGCAAGCCAAGTTCTGTAACTAGTCAGATTGTTTTGGGCACTCTGAAGTTATTCCCCTTGAAGTAAACAACATTTACAAATTAGTATATTTTGTGCGCTATCTTGGAAACCTGGCGTGTAGGTGTATTTGTGTATTTCAGTTTTGCCCAAATTGTTACCACATACAACATGTATGGATCTACAGACAAGGCATGGAACCATTCTTAGTGTGGCAGAAATTGTATATGCACTTAGTAAGATTGCTGACAGTCAAGGGAAGTAAGTCATCACCACCATATTCATCTTGAAAAGATTGTAGATTGACCATTTAATATTCTTCTTTCATAATGTACTTTCATAGAGAATTTGCTAAAATTAGATGCAATACTATTGCTGTTGTATAAATTCAACAAGAATAAACTTCTTTCTACTAAAGTTATGGCTTGGCTGGAAGAACAATGACAGTTTTGCCCCAGAAGTGCCGGTTGTTATGAAAGCTATATTTGCTGGATATGAACTCGTCTTACTGCTCCTGTACTTTCATTTAAGAGTGAAGGTGAAACTAATGAGTTTTGCAGGCATTTGTAAGAGAAATGAAATTGGATAAAATACTGAAAAATTTAAGCTTTTTCTTTGCTTGTCTGGCAAAGACAAGTTTTGCTATGCATAAGGATGTGATGTCCATATTGGTTCTAATGATCGAGTCATAACTCAGAACCATTGTCAATTTCAGGACCATGACAGATGTTCTTGGGCAAGATGTTATAAATAGGATCAAAGAAATTGCTATAAAAGTAAGTGACAAATTTCCTGTCTGAAGTGAATGATTGTTTACAACATGTTAATTTAATGAGAAGTTTATGTTATAACTGTTTGTCATAATGCACCTGATAGTATATCCCTTACCTAACAGGAGATGACTATTTATACCTCTTTGTAGGGGCTACACAAAAGCCTTTTGTTGTGTTGTGTCACATATATTCTGTCGCATCACATGGTATTTTATAGGGTAAGGTTGCACTGGTTGCATCTGTCACATCTTGTTCTTTATGACTAAGACATAAGGAGAAAAAAATTTGTATGCAGTTACGGTCATTTATATCAAGGTCACTACATGTATTACTAAATTAGAAAGAAATTTATTTCACTATTTCTTCAGATGGTAGTGAGGTGACCTCACCCTAAACTGCAACTAATTTTCAGCTAATGTTGTAAATTTGTGTATATATAACTTACCATGATAGCCTTAGTTCTACCTTTGAGATGAGTGCAAATCATAATGAACCTACATCAATATCTTGGAAATGATATATCCTGTCTCCTGTTCAGTTTTACACTAATGAACCTTTGGAACAGTATCTGGTAAAGTCCAAATTGGAAAGAAATGAACCAGGTCATTTTTTAGATTTTAGCAGCTTCAGAAACAGTATTGGTTTTGGAAAGAGATTGTGGCAATATTGTTGATATTTTATAGTTGCATGAAGCAAAGTTGTTTCGAGGTTTGGGTGGAGAACTGATGAGGAAAGCAGTTAGTTGTCTCATAGAGCGTGTCTCATTATCAAAGTTTCCATACCACAAGGACCCAGTAATAGGTGAGTAACTGCCGCATTGATAAGCTGTAAAAAAAATTAGTAATTGAGTTCTTTTGAACAAAGAAGACTGGAGATGGTGTGTCTTTCTTCATAGAACTCGAAATTTTTGTGGTAGTTGTACATAATTATATACAACAAAAATATGCTCCAGTTGTTTAAGCAAGCCTAGTTATTTTATCAGTTTTCCTAAAGTCTATACATCCTTAGATACCATTGACATGCATTATAACCAATATTTCTGCTACAGTAAAATGCAATTTAGATTTCACTTAAATAAACAGCTAAAATTTTCAGTAGCAATACTGACTTGTACCCAAGGCATTGCTATATTAAATGCTCTGTGATACATTATACAATTAAAGACTAATTTTGAGGTCAAAACATAGTTTTGCAGACCTGTTAAAAGTGATATTGACTAAGAGTAGTGAAAATTATGCAAAAATATAACAGAAATGACGACTTAAAATCTGTGCAGGTCTACACATCATTTTCCAGGTCTACCCTTTCTTTTGCGGACCTGGCACGTGAGCAATATAGGCCAATCAGGATTAAGTATTTATGACAGGTATACGATATTACCCAACATTGCTGTAGTTTTGAAAATAATAAAATGAGTCGGGCAAGCTTTTCCAAATTCTCCTTTCAGGCCAGCAGGTCTGTTCCTCATCTCGGTCAAAATTCAAATTACTTCGGTCTAATACTTGATACATGGTATTTAAATCTTTGAACTTTTGTTGAAGTGCCTTGTCAGGTGGTCTTAATGTCCTTTCTAGATCTATGGCAGGAAATTCTGGACGATTGTTTGAACCACATTGAGCCAGAGATACATGAAGTTGCAGTGAATGCAATACCAGCTTTCTTCACCGAGTATTACAGAGATTCTAAAGGCGTGGTAGATCCAAGGAGGCAAGGTATGTTACCATATAAACTGATTGGACTGTGGAATCAATTGTCTGGTCCAAGGACACACCACTTTGATGGTGTCTCAAGAATGTTAAGTATAAATAGGGAGGATTCTTTTCACAATACTGAATAGATCTAAAACAAATTGGTTTAAAGATGTAGAATTAATGCATTTTCTATAATGAAATGTGGTTTAAATATTTCACAAAATGTGTGCTATAGAGAGGTGCAATAATTTGAAATGTGTTTGTGACCGTATGCTTTTTGATTGTATTTCCAGAAGTGGTTATTGAAAAGTACCTTCGACAACTCAGGAGCTCAGTAGAAGTTTCTAGGTGTGTGAAATTCAGCTTTCTATTGTAGTTTTCCAGCTATAACTGTGTAGAAAAACTACTGTATTGCCTTTCAATATTATCTGAGTAACAAACATGCAACAAAAGCTTTCTGCTAACAAAGTACATGTCTTCCTCACTAGAAAGCATTCATTAGCAACACCTTGTTGGTTTTAATCAATGCAATGTGTGCAATGTGTAGTTTCTGGTCAGGGGTCTCCTTAAAGCACAAAGTTAATTGAAAATGCTTTCAATCTGTCAGGTTGAAAGTGTCAATATATATAAAAGTTATTAAGGGAAAAAATTAATTTTGTAATTTTGTTTTATTTCCAGACAAGGTCATTCCCTAGCCCTTGGTGCACTACCACAGTTTATGCTGGCGGGTAAACTACGACCAGTCCTTGCTGGACTTATACAGGCTTCACAAATCTCGGAGAAAGAGGAGAAGTGGGCGGAGGCAAGGAGAGATGCCCTGAAAGCTATGACTCGGTAATTTAACTACCTTGTTTTCCCCCCTAAATGCATCTGCAGCATTTTGCTATATCTGTAATGCAATTGCTGCTGATAACTTATCAACCGTACTAGCACTGGACAGAAAAGCCACTTTTAGAGCAATGAACTTTAAATTTGAAGTAATGGTTAAAAATGAATTTTTATAGTCACCTGGAGTATGCACTCCAGAACACCCAAAATATCAAACTTAACATGAACCATCTATAAATTTTACTGAAATTCCTGACTTTCTTGAGGCTTGAAAAGGATTGAAATAATACTTGCTTTTATAATTGGGAAAAGCTGCATGCTAGTTATACTGCTTGCTTGTGAAAATAACTGAAATTTAGCATTAAATCTCTCTACACGAAAACTTTCTGGCTACAAGATTTGGCTCATTAGTTAAGAAATGAAATGTATTAGCCAATTCAGCCGAAAAAAGACATTGCTGTAAACTTGCGAAATGTTTCCTTGTATACTGTGAATTACATAATTTTCACATGATGAAAATTTCACGAATTTTTAGCAGACAGACTTATTCGTGAATTTTGAATTCATAAAAGAAAATTCTCTAACAGTAAATCTTTGTGAAATGAATCTTTTGTGAGATTTTTAAATTAGCAAAGTGGGAAATTCAAAAATTAATTCATGGCAAATATTACCCAATTTTCAATATAATGTTTTTTGTTCCAGTGTGTGCTGTACAGTCAGTGTACATAAAGATGGTGATCCAACAAGGACTCTGTGTCCAGCTAACTTAGGTCAGGTGTACGAGGCATTTCTGTGTGCATTGAAGGATTATACCCTAGACAGCAGGGGGGATGTAGGAGCATGGTATGATAAATTGTTTATCTATGGCATCTGCATATAGAAAATGGAGGAGCTGCAATAGATTTACAATCAACCCTAATAATGTCTTCTTTTTGAGATATGTGGTTCAAGGCCCATTATTAGAAGTGAAATTATGGCATGATATACAATATTCCTGACAAAGATGCAGGTACTGGTAAAAAAAAGTTATGAATCCAATAGGTTGTTGGGGCTTCTAGGACAGTATTTCTGTGGATGAGGTAGTGCTACACCTCTAACATGTGCAATTACTGTAAATCACTTTGAATTGAGTTTGTGATATTTTATCTTATGGTCTATTTGTGAGTTTGGGAAGAAACGATCCAGCTGGTTCACACTATTGTTGCAATATCAATGATCACCTAGAAATAGGGAAATGGTGAATATCTTACGAATGAAAACATCAAAATAAAATTATCACAAATATTTTATGATTTTCAGTAATTGCCAACTTACACTCATGAAAGATCCACAGATCATTAGTTGGGTTTGAGCACTGAGAGCTTGATTTACAAATGAGGGATCTTAACCTCTAAGCAACTAACTAGTTCTGGTCATTGAGCAAAAATTCAAGTTTAATGATTTATAATGTATTTCTAAAAATCAATTTGTAAAGATTGTCTCAAACTCAGTTTGTTCTTATTAGGTTATTTAGCAGTAATTCCAGGAGATGCTCAGTTAGACATGATATAAATACTAAATGTATGGCATATAAGAACTTTTTGTGTAATGTTGTATAGGGTGAGAGAAGCCAGTATGAGCGGACTACTTGAAGTCACATCACTTACTGTAAGAACACATCCTGATCTCCTACAACCAATAGTGTAAGTTCAGATCTAATTTTGTAGTGTCAATTTTTCTGGTTTCCATTATTTTTCCAACTTTATGTATGTAGAATTCTAGATAGGTATTTTATTTTTCCAACTCCCTATGCAAGTGTAGAGGGGGGGGGGGGGGGGGGGGGGGGGGGGGGGGGGGGGGGGGGGGGGGGGGGGGGGGGGGGGGAGAATTTCAGACAAAGCTAGGAGGGGATATTTTTTTCAATGTAATTTTCTACTGGCTACAGGGGACTTTGTATCGATGATTGTCAGGTCCGTCAACAATTTTGATCAAAGGACACCCTCGAACTAGGAGGAAAACTAGAGGAAGTTCCTGCATGAAGCTCTACCAAAAGTGTCAAAGAATTGCATTATGCAGAAGGTTGCTATGCAGGATGGAAAAATGCAATCTGAGAAACAAGGCCTAGAGGTTAGATATTTGGCATGTAGCATTGTCTAGTGGACCTCTACCAATATTTTTTCATTGACCCCGGAAAGACGCGGATGGGCAATTGCATTTTAATTGTAGGAAAAACTTTAACTTCTCTAACCACAAGGAGAGCTAAATATCTGGCAGTAGCATTGAGACTCTACAAGATTTAAATTATACAGAGACATATACTTAGATTGATACAGACATATATAGGAAAAACTTTAAAATGTTCTCTGTCTGAAACCCAGGCGTGTATTTGGCTGTAGCATTGCTAGTGAACCTCTACCAATATTGTTCTAAATTATGTAGTCCTGATCAATATTGACCCTGCAAGTACAGTCCTATTTGTACACAAGCTATAAATTTCAAAGGAAAACTTTTGTCAATCATTTCATATAGTAAAAACTTGATGAAATCTTCTTCTTTGAAACCACAAGGCCTAGAGCTCATTTGGTGTAGCAGGAGTGGCCCAAAGAATGTTCAAATATGACCCCCGGTAATATGAGCTCATGCTGGCATTTTACATACTTATATAGGGACTTTAAACTTTTCTCTTCCACAAGGCCTACTTAGTATTTGGCATGTAGCATGTACCTCAATTTTTCAAATTATCCAGTTGTGGGGGGGGGGGGGTTTTTTTTTTTCCGGGGGTTTTGGGAAAACTTATTTGTATATACATTAATTATGACTTCCACCAGCAAGTGGAATTGTAACGGGGGATATAGGGCTATCTTGGCCCTCTTGTAATTGTTTTAATCCTCACCAAGAAATTTCTGCACTGAGATTGATAAAAACAGAGACATATATTAGATTGATACAGACACATATTTTATGTGTCTCTGTTAAAACTTTGCTTGTGCATGAATCATATGTTCTAAATGATGTATCCTATCATTATTATGCAAGTACAGTCCTATTTGTACACAAGTATAAATTTCAAAGGAAAACTTTGCAATCATTTCAGATGTGAACACTTGATGAAATCTTTGATACAGCAGTCATGTGAGAAAATAGACCGGACTAGAGCTCATGCTGGCAATATATTCTCGTCTCTTCTTTATCATAGGTCAGTACCCAATTTATATCCAGTTATCATTAATTTTACTTCAACAGTAATTACAAATAATAGTGGCTTCATTGCTGAATTTTCACACAGCTAAACTTGGGTTACTGTTTACCGTTAGAAAGCAGTCACCAGTTTTGAGGCGGTTGGGGGGGAAGCCCCCCCCCCCGCCCCCCCCCAGGGGGCCCAAAATTGGAGTTGCCTTTGTGCAGTGGTAGCATATTCACCTCAGGATCAGAGGGTCCCAGGTTTGATCCCCGACAGCACCCAAGTAGTGGTTGTGTCCTTAGGCAAGACATAATAATTTCACATTGCCTCTTTTCTCTTTCTTTGAGGTTGATTCCTTCAAGAGTGAGTCTCGAGAGCAATTATAAGTTGTGAGAACAGACTTCACAAACAAGGTTAAATAAATTAGTAAAAACGATCAGAAGTGGCCAGGTATCACATGGCACTGCTTAGTACAGGTGTATGTAATCTATAGATGGTCAACTCGTAGACACCAATAGCAGCTACTCAAGACAAGTGATTTCTTAATTCAGGCAACTACTTAATATTCACCTGTTCAGCTGCACATCTGTGCTTAGCCTGCTTTAAATGACCACCGTCCAGTATTCCATGGCTGGCCACTTCAGACAGTTTTTACTAAACACAATTATACCGAGGCTTGAATGTATACATAATTATATACAGAACTTTTCCACAAGCAAGTCTTGATAAAGAAAACAAACAATTAAGATGGGTATTGGGCAAACTTCCTTGCGATATAAAGATCTGTGTATGAAAACAGGGAATGCTGGAAGTCTAAGGTTTTCATGCAAAATTGACTCATAAAAAAAAGTTAGGGGGAATACAACATTATTTCTAGCATAATTTTCTAACAGATAAAAAACCCTGTATACTTTGTATGATGAAATTGTATCCAGTTAGTAGACCAGCTTCCAAAGTAGAAAGGTTATGGTCACTGACTTGTAATCACTAAACCTCTTATCGATTAAGGGTCATGGGTCGAAGCCCTGCTGCCAACCTGAGAGAGTTTGCTGTTCCTTGGGAATAATGGGAGCCTAGCCATGGTTCTATCTAAGAAGAATGATTAAGTCAACTGCCTGCTTGTAAATAAATGAATAATGTATGAAAAGATGTTAAACCTGAAGAATTTTTTCTGTCATTTCAGTCCTCCTGTACCTCATATTCCTCACAGAGAAGAGTTACAGACAATTTTTCCAAAGTAAGTAGCTGTTGTTTATGTATCATTCTGATAATACTCTGTTATGTTGCAAGCACACACAAATACAGCTGTCCATTACGGTACATTATGTTTATAAAGGTAATAATGAAAATAAAAAGGAGCCTGAACACAATTGCAGGTTGCAAACTAAAGGGATTTCGGAACAACTCTAAACCATTTTAAGCTCGACTTTTCCATGCAAAGGAGCTTCCTCATGTAAGCTTTTAATCACACCTTGCAGTTAAATTATATTACCACCACTTTATCTCAAAAATTTTAAAGGATGGCTTTGAAACTTAATTCTTGTTTACTATCATAACCTGATCTACAGCAAGGAGACATAACTCTGGCAATGTTTTGGCAGAATTTTAGCCCTTTTCTTAGATAGAAGTGTATTGCAGCTTGATTCTGTCTCTGTATCCACCTCACTTTTATTTCAAAACCATTGGAGGTATTGCTTTGAAACTAACCATACTTGTTTACCATCACGACCTTCATCAACAGACAAGAGGACATAAGCTCTGTCAAGGTTTCTGACAGAATTATGCCCAGTTTTTACATCTAAAATACATTGAATCATGGGTAAAATCCACTTATTGTCTTAACCCTTTGAGATATTGCTAAATGAAACTATTATGGAATTATATCATTTCCCCATGGTATAAAAAGAAGGTAACTCTTCAGAGCTTTGTTTTGGGAATTAAGGCCTTTGATAGACTTTGAATCTTGGTTAAGTTTTTGTAACTCACGCGAGTCCACTTTTGACATGGACGTTTGAGATATTAGATTTTCCAGTACTGGGAAAACTGTGTTTACCATCATGATTCCCAAACATGGGCAAGAAAGATCATGTCTGTCAGTCAGAGGATTTTATTTAAAGTTATGGCCCTTTTGTACTGTTAGAAATGCTCAGTTAAAATTTTCATTCTTGGCCACTTGTTAACTTAACCATTTGAGATATTACTTTGAAAGTTGGAAGATAGTTGGCAGTTGCAAACGGACGTAATCTGTAAGCAAAGAGATCAGATATATCAACGATAAAACACTTTCCTGATTTGTACTTAGAAATTCCTGGTTGAAAGATCGTGTTCGTTGCCCTTAACTGTCAAAGTTTTGTTTTTTGGCAAGCACTAAAAAATTCCAGCAAGCTTCAACCGAATATAAACTTAATCCTCTATGCAAAAGCCTCATGTAATTTTAAACATGCAGTTAAATTTAATAATATTAAATAAAATGTAGTCTGATTAGGTCAAAATATACTTCAAGGAATATTGGCAATTGGTTTTAACCCTTATCCGTTAGTAGCAGCTGAACCTGTGTCTGTAGTACAATATAAATCATGATCAAGCATTTGTCCAGTTAGAGCATGATATGCAGTGTTAGTCCGCCTCTGTAGTCAAGTGGTTAGAGCTGCTGACTTGAAATCACTGAGGGCCATGGGTTTGAGCCCTGCTACCAACAATGTCTCTTTATGAAAGAAAGTTGGCAGTTTCAAACTGAGGATAGGAGTTCTAGTACTGGTTCTACCCAGGAACGTTTGTTAGGTAGACTGCCTGCCTGTTAAAATGACCAAAAACATGGTTAGAACGGGCATTAACTCCTACAACAACATTAGATATGCAGTGTTTGCTATTCAGTCAGTAACTGTTTACAGAAGACCCCTTTGACCAGTCAGTGGTAAGGTCTAATTTGATGGTCAAGTTAGTTTTAGAAATTTAGGGTGGTTAAATTTAATCATGTTATGTGTTTACAGAGAAGATGTTTCAAGAATTAACTGGGCAGCCCCAGGTGACACATTCCCAAAGTTCACACAGCTTCTGCAATACCCTACGTACACGTACAGTGTTCTGCTTGGACTTACAGTTAGTGTTGGTGGACTCACAGAATCATTGGTTAGTATCAACTAGGGAGTATCATTTCAAGGATGCCAGTCTGGCTCTTTATGATAGAAAGCTGGCAGTTTACATACAGGGGATGGGATTCTAGTACCAGTCTTCCTAGGGTACCAGTAAATGATTAGCTTAACTGCCTTCCTGTATATAACTGAAATACTGTTTAAACAGATGTGAAACCCTAAGAAAAAGATAGATTAGTATAAGCAACATGTAGATGTCTATTTATTCATTATATTGCAGTCATTGTAGTGGGACATGTGCTAGTTCACTTACAGCATACAATTTACAAATAAAAATTGAGGATGTCGAGATAAAATGGAAAATTCTGGGCATGCGTATGCTATATACTGTAAATTATTAATTAACACAAATATGTATATTGATGTAGATTTTTGGAAAGACTATGTTTTGTAATGAAAAACCAACATGGGGAAAAGTACGACATAATCTCATTTCGTGATAGTGAGTTCTCGGTGATGAAACTGAATGTGTTGATGCTTTCCAAAGCTGTAACTGCTTTTCTGTTGCAGGTGAAACATTCAAATTTATCATTACATACCTACCTGAGAAAAATCAGTAGAGACATGACAGAACTAACCAGGCTCACATCAACACTTACACAGATCTTTAAGGACTATCAGAAAGTTGATAGGTAAGTTCTTACAAACTTCCACCTAAGGAGTACAAGGAGGTATCTCACACTTGTCTGTATGTGTTGTTCTAGGTCCAAACCAGCATTATGTACCCTCTGCTACCCTTGTCAGTGTGTGGTAAACATGCAATCCATAGACCGACACAGCTTCTTATCTTCTGTGTTTTGTTATGTTGAGCCACTGTGGTGTGTTGGTACCGCGTTTGCTCTGGGATCGGATGGTCATGGATTTGATCCTCACCAGTGCCAAGGTAGTGTTCTTAGGCAAGACACAGATAAATCCACATTGCCTCTCTCTTCTCCGTGTGGAGTGAGTCTCAGGAGTAATTGATATATGTTTTAAGAACTTGTTTCACAATCAAGAGTAAGTAAATTAGTATATAAACATCTGGGTGGACTCTAGGTGTCCTGCAGAAAGACAAATCTCAAGTTGGCAGTTTCTTATGGAAGATTGCATTGTAGCACTGGTCCTGCCCAGGAACAATGGTAAATTAAACTGCCTGCCTGTAAATAACTGAAATACTTTGAAAATGACATTAACCCCCCCTCAACCACCACCACAAAAAAGAAATGGCCTGATATGTGTTCGACAAGATGTCATCATATTAAAGCAGACACCAAAACCACTCCACCACTGAGGCTCACATTACAGTTTCGCACGATCAGTCTTTAAAATTTTACCTGGAGACATGTTTATGAAACCATAAAAACTTAAATAACTTAATAGTCGTTGATAGAAGAATTAAATTGTCAGGCATTTCTTGTAAATTTGTAGGGTGTCACTGCCTATGTTGAAGATGTTGGACCAATTGCTCTCTACTGGTTGTTTTGATGCCTTGATAGAACAAGAAGGGTAATTCTGCTGCTAAAAATTTATTTTCTTACATGTTATACAGTTTTTAGCTACAGAACATATTCATGTTGTTATACCCCTCCATGAAGTGGGAGGGGGTTTATAGGAATGGCCTCCATTTGTCCTTCTGTCCATAACATTTTCTGTGTGCTCCATATCTCCTTAACCCCTTGAAGGATTTTTAGCTCGTCTGATTTTTGAAAAAAATGACGAGCTATTGTTGTCACTTGATTGTCGTCGTCGGCGGCTTAGTTTTGCGTTTAGGTCACTTACATTGATACTAGTATTTTAGTATTTTTAACTTATTCATTTTTAGCTCGTCTGGGTGAGCTTTTCTAATTGATGATTGTCCGTCGTCCGTCAACATTTTGATTCAGATGACATCTCCTCTGAAACCACTAGGCCAATGTTGATAAAACTATGCAGGAATGTCCCTTGCATGAAGCTCTACCAAAATTGTTCAAAGAATTCCATTCCATGCAGAACTCTGGTTGCTATGGCAACAAATAGGAAAAACTTTAAAAATCTTCTTCTCTGAAACCACAAGGCCTAGAGCTTAGATATTTGGCATGTAGCATTGTCTAGTGGACCTCTACCAAGATTGTTCAAATTATGACCCCCGGGTCAAAATTGACCCCGCAGGGGTCACTTAGTTTTGCATAGGCTTAATATATAGGAAAAGCTTTAAAATTTCTTCTCTGAAACCACAAGGCCTAGAGCTTGATATATGGCATATAGCTGGCTAGTGGACCTCTACCAAGTGTTCAACAGACCCTGGTCAAATTGACCCGCATGTGGGGGGCCCCAAAAAACAAAAGCTATATAGGAAAAACTTTTAAAAATCTTCTTCTCTGAAACCACAAGGCCTAGAGCTTAGATATTTGGCTTGTAGCATTGCCTAGTAGATCTCTTTAAAGTTTGTTCAAATTATGCCCCTGGGGTCAAAATTGACCTTGCCGGGGGGGGGTGTCACTTGTTTTACAAAGACGTATATAGGAAAACCTATTGTATATAACATTATCTAGTGATCTTCCACCAGGCAAGTGGACTTGTACCAAGGTGAGCGATATAGGGCCATCTTGGCCCTCTTGTTTAAGTTTTTGGTTTGGGTCACTTACATGGATACTATCAAAGCTATCACTTTCAAACTCTGAATACCTGTTCACTATCAAATGTACAATAGAATAAAGGAAGATTTTTACAAGTTACATAACCCTGTAATGTATTTGGCTGGATTATTGCCCCTTCTTAACTTAGAAAGTTTCACACACACAATATTTTTGTAACAGTCAACATAATGCAACCAAACTTAGTGTATAAGAAATATTTATGAGTATCCTTAATTGGATTGTATTTTAGGGCTCCTGGGGTCAAGGTCACTGTAACTAAAAATAGGAATAAAAATAACTAATATATTCAATATCTTTAGTTACAGTTGACATGATGTAACCAACTTTTGTTTGTAGTAAGTATTTAAGAAGATAGGGCTGGTTTTTGGGGCTCCTGGGGTCATTGTCAAGGTCACTAACTAAAAATAGAAAAAACAGTAATATGTTCAATATCTTTAGCTATAATTGACATAATGTAACTAAATTATTAAGTATGTAATACATATGAATAAAGAATTTTAAATTAATTGGAATTGTGTGGGGCTCACGGGGTCAAAGTCCAGTTTTTTTTTCTTAAAAAAGAAAAATGGGAAAATACAATATCTTTAGTTGCAATTGAATTATTGTGACCAAACTTGTAGTGTCTAGTTATTATCATGAAAACCTTTTGTAGGATTGTGTTCCGGGGTCAAGGTCAAGGACACTGTTACTTAAAAAATGGTGATAAATATACATAAAAGGATAAAATCAGTCGAGCGTCTGGCACCCGCAGGTGGTGCTCTTGTTATGAAACTCGGGTCAGATGTTCACCTTGTCAAGATGATGTGCAGAACCAAAACAAACAGAGATCTATGTACTGCAAAGATAATGTGTTTCATTGAAAGTTTTAATTCATAGTACTACATTATAAACAACATGTATTTTACAAGAAGTTTATATGGTAAAAAGAACAAGATCACGGTCACATCCTTTTTGAAATCTTTACTTAAGTTAATAAATCAAATTAGAGGTAATATATGCAACATGTTTTTGCTTGTTAGACATAGCATTTTTTTTCATCTCAGTGTCTTCTATTTTCAGGCATACATTCCCACTTGATGTGTATCAGTTAGTTAAGGCAGAAATCCAGAAAAGTGGAGAACCACAGAAGTTGATAGCAAGTGCAGATGTGTAAGCTTTTATAGACTTGTTTCCATTGGAATCAGTTTGATCTGAAATACAACATTGAAGACTTTTGGATGATAACTTTTCCCACATTTCTCTCTCTCTCTCTACACCATCATGCCAGTCACAGCAGAACTATCTTCTTGAGCCTCTCCCTCTTGGAGGGACCTCAAAGATTCAGCATCATCCTGATTTGCTCTAGATTGTGCAGCCGTGGGAATGCATTATACCATGGTTTGCAAGAATGCGCCAAACCGGCCTGGTACATTTGATTTCAGCTGTCTAGGCTTTTCTCAGGGTTGCCCCACCTTTAGTTTCTGGAGTGAACTTGATAGGGTCCAAAAATTTGCCAATAGCTGGGAGTCTGTTCATGGACTCAGGGCATGTCCACATGTTGTTGGACTTCCTCCAAGTCCTTGCAGTTCAGCCCGAGGCCACGAGGTGCCTAGTTAAGCAGTTTTTGAAAAAAACCACTTATAGAATGGCGATGGGGGGGGGGGGGGGGGGGGGGGGGGGGGGGCAAAGGTTAAAAAATTATAAAAAAATTTTTTTTTGGGGGGTTTGGGGGGGGGCTCGCTTGGGATTTCATTTGGGGTCACCAGGTCAAAAGGTCACGCTAATAAAAAGGGTTTGTCTGTGGAGAGGCTATGTACTGACAAAGGAGACTAAGACTTGAGCTCAAAAGGGTTCCCTTTTTGAGTGCCTGACGGTTAGGTAGGTGACAAGCACACTTGTATTCAGCACACTAGATGCATCACATGGACCTAATTGACACACAGAAACAGTTCCTATGCGTGAGATTTGAATTGGGCTTAACGAGGCATTTCAGAAATCAATATACATGTATTAAAACAACTTCCATTGTTAGGGGTACTTGGTCAATAAGGGCTCTGTTACTAAAAATGGAAAAAGTTGTTTTCACTCAATAATGGTTAGGATGACCAATTGTTCTAGTACAGTGGCATAAGGTAAAGGAAGGTCAATGTTAAAATTTTGTTGGATTCAACGCACTAGGCAAGGCCAATGTAGTGTAACTAAAAATAGATTTTTATTTCTTTAGTTTTTGATTGTTTTAAGCCAAAAAATTTTTGGGGGTGAAGGTAACTGGGGGTAGATGTCACTATCCATAAATATTTAAGTTTTTGCAATGTTTTAAGCAAAACGGTCAAGGTCACTTTCTCAAGGTCAAGGCCCTGTTACTAAAAATTTAAGATTTTAGTATTTTATGGTTTTAAGGGAAAAAAAAAATTTTGGGGGGAAGGTCACCAAGGTCAAGGTCAATGTGCACTCAAAAAATTATTTTAGTTTTTTTTTTTTTTAAAAAAAAATTTTTTTTTGCCCACTTCATATCTATTGACTGTTAGTAAGATAGATTGGTTTTAAGCAATAAAAAAATTCTGGGGGGGGGGGGGGGGGGGGGGGGGGGGGGGGGGGGGGTTTTTTTTTTTTTTTTTTTTTTTTTTTTTTTTTTTTTTTTTTTTTTTAAAAAAAAATTTTGGGGGGGGGGGTACTGGGGTCGGGGTCGGGGTGGGGGTAAGGTCACTTTTTCTAAAAATAGATGCACAGTTTTTTATTTAGTTTTTTAAGGAAATGGGGGTCAATGTTATACTGTTCCAGATACTGTGGTTAAATTAACTACAAAAATTTACCCATAAGGTGAAGGTGAGAAAGGAAAAGTCTTACATGACTCTGTATTTTCCTGTTCGTCACCACAAAGAGCATAAGGTTTTCTTAAGGATGTACTGACGAGTGAGCGAAGCTCAAGGCCCCCTTTTGTGGAAAAATACAAGCACACTGTATTTAGCACACTGTGCTTGGACCTATTGACACAAGAACATCCTGGTGATTTGAAGGGCTTAAGCGAGGCATTTCAGATCAATATACATGTATTAAACAACTTCCATACTTGCTCTTTTCATTTTAACGTTCCAGATCTGGCTTTTTTTTTGGGGGGGGGGGGGGGGGGAGGTTTTTTTTTTATTTTTTTTAATTCCTAGGTGAGGGGGGGTCAATAAAAATAAACATTCGTTGCTTGGTGAAACAAGCATTTTGTGTATTAGAGTCCCAGAATGTCTTGGCTTTTAACTTACGTGTGGATAATGTAGTTTGGTTACCTTAAGTTAATGATGCGAAGTTTTCTCTGTCTAAACTTTTAAACAACAGGTAACATTTACAGTATATATGTACAAGACTGGCATATCTAATACATGTACTTATAATGTGTGTCAACAAGCGAGTTATGATATTTAATGCAGTTCTGCAGAAATATTATGAAATATTTTTCAGTACTAAGGACATTTACGTTCATATGATGTAAAACCATTAAAGGTCATGGGGTACTAATTTCTGTGGATTTCTTCTATGGATGATACAGCAAATTCAATATCCCAACAAAAAACTGGCAGCATTGCCATTTTCTGTGGAGAGAAAAAGAAATAAAAAAATTCATGTATTCAATTACCCATGAAATTGCATTTTATTAATGATCCATAAAATTCTATGCCCATGGAATAACATGCTTTTACAGTAAAGTATATCTGCAATCAGTTCATTGTAGATTTTATTTTTCATTATTATTATGATATACGGGTGAATCAATATTAATTGGGAGGTGGGGGGATTTGTGCCTTATGTTGTCCTGAATATCTTGGCTGCAGAAGCTGTGTCATCTCTCTAGTGGGGGTCAGTAAGGAGTTACACAGGAGATGAAATTCTGTTTCTGTTCCAGTAAATCCTGTTTCTATTCCCTTTTAACCTGTTACTGGCCCTGTTAATCTGGTTACTGTTTTTGTTAATCCTGTTACTGTTCCCATAGTGCCACAGAGCAGTAATGTTTGTATTTTATGTACTTTTTGTATCAGATTCGTAAAACCACAGCAAACAAGTTATATGAAGTTCTTGTCACCTATGATGACATAGCACCCATTGAAAATTTAGACGAACTCATGACTGTACTTAGTGAAACAATCTGGTAAGTATTTAATGTTGGTACCATTCTAACAAAAATAGTTAGCTAGAGACTTTCAGATGGTAATGTTATTCTTCCACAGTGTAGCATTTGTTCTAGTCTAGCAAAAGACATTGTATGAAAGATCATTCCACTCAGAACTAAAAGTTACACATTTTTAGCTCACCTGGCACAAAGAGTGAGCTATTACGATTGCTCACTGTCTGGCGTCCGTTGTACATTGTACGTCTGTTAACGCTTTCATTCAAAACATCTCCTCTGAAACCACTAGGTCAATAATGATGAAACTTGGCAGGGATGTTCCTTGCAGAATTCTGGTTGCCATGGCAATGAAAAGGAAAAACTTCAATAATATTCTTCTCAAGAACAGGAGGGCCTAGAGCTTAGTGATTTTGCAGTTGGCATTGCCTAGTGAACTTCTTCCAAAATTGTTCAAATTATCCACCCAGTCGAAATTGACCACACCCGGGGGTCACTTGTTTTTACAGAGGCTTATATATGGGAAAACTTTTAAAAATCTCTTTTCTCTGAACCCACAAGCCCTAGAGCTTAGATATTTAGCATGTGGCATTGCCTAGCGAACCTCTACCAAGATTGTTCAAATGATGACACTCGGGTCAAAATTGACCCCACCCGGGTGTCTCTTGATTTAACATAGACTTATATAGGAAAAACTTTTAATATCTTTTATCTCTGAAACCACAAGCCCTAGAGCTTAGATATGTAGCATGTGGCATTGCCTAGTTTACTTCTACCAAGAATGCTCAAATCATCACCCCCAGGTCAAAATTGACCCTTTCTGCTATTGATGTCCTTGTATAATAGCCAATGGTAGCCAGGTGAGGGATATAGGGCCATCTTGGCTATCCCAAACTAGTCAGGATTACTGTACTTTTGACCAAATCCTGACCAATAAACAGTATGCAATTTTAGATTGGTCTCAGGAAGAAAATATGCTTATGAAGAAGGTGAAAACAAATTTATTTTGCAGTAGGAACACATACTTAATATGCAAATGAAATTTACTCTACAAACAGTTTAGCAATAATTTATCAACATAAAAGTAGTCAGTTCCAGTCATTTGAGCCCCAACAGTTGTGGCAGCAAGCTATTCTCCTTAACAACTAGTGTAGACTATGATTAGCCTGCACATACATAAAAAAACTGATAAGTGATTCCCCTGTTTGCTATTTAAACATAAAATTTTCCTTGTAATGATACTGTCCAAATTGAAAGGTAACCAAATCTTGTTTGAGAAATCTAGCAGGGTAAGTAAAAGTGGAAAACATCCATTTGACTATGTTCTCAATGCTGAAGAGTATTTGTGTATTTTACTACTTTAAACATAGATATTTGCTAATCAATATGAATGTAGAATCGTTTGTTGTTCAAGTTAAAGCTCAAAACTATTTGTCCTGTACATTTTCAGGGATAATGATGTTGAACAAATTCGACCAATTAGGAACAACATTTGCAATCTGCTAGATGTGCCTATGCCAGTTCCACTTAAAAAGGTAGTACATGTATATAAGATTTGCAAGAATCCTCTTGACTGTGTTGGCAAATGTGCTAATGGGCAATATTTGAGCCAAGAACACCAATGTCTGTAATGAGCCTGGCTATGTGAAAACCAACATTGTTAGGTTCATAGACATTGTAAAAAGAAGAGAAAGTGTTCTGATCATGAAACATAAACTAAGATTATTACAAGTGCTATGTTGTAACCCAAGTTGTCTGCGATGGATATGTGAAAAGATGCAGATCAGATATGCAGTCTGATTTGGATTCATACACGTTACCAAGGCCTAAAACTGGTTGTCAAATAGCGGGGACTCAGACATACAACTGTTGAAATGTCATTCAGGTTGCCTCTGTGATATATGAGTTGTCTGGTCTCAAAGCCAAACCTTGGTGTCTTCACAGCAGAGATCATTCTACTGCATTTTACCAGATTAATGGTACACATTAACGCACACCTTTTCTTATGACATGACAGTCTGACGGATAGGATGTTTGCTGTTCAGTCCAGAGGTTAAGGGTTTTAATGCAAATTGGCTGACAGCTCCATCTCATAAAAGGTAATGAAATTGCCGGCTGCTGTTATGTCAGGTACTGCCATTGCCGGCTGCTGTCATGCCAGGTACTGCCATTGCCGGCTGCTGTCATGCCAGGTACTGCCATTGCCGGCTGCTGTCATGTCAGGTACTGCCATTGCCGGCTGCTGTCATGTCAGGTACTGCCATTGCCGGCTGCTGTCATGTCAGGTACTGCCATTGCCGGCTGCTGTCATGCCAGGTACTGCCATTGCCGTCTGCTGTCATGTCAGGTACTGCCATTGCCGGCTGCTGTCATGCCAGGTACTGCCATTGCCGGCTGCTGTCATGCCAGGTACTGCCATTGCCGGCTGCTGTCATGCCAGGTACTGCCATTGCCGGGTGCTGTCATGCCAGGTACTGCCATTGCCGGCTGCTGTCATGCCAGGTACTGCCATTGCCGACTGCTGTCATGCCAGGTACTGCCATTTCCGACTGCTGTCATGCCAGGTACTGCCATTGCCGGCTGCTGTCATGTCAGGTACTGCCATTTCCGACTGCTGTCATGCCAGGTACTGCCATTGCCGGCTGCTGTCATGCCAGGTACTGCCATTTCCGACTGCTGTCATGCCAGGTACTGCCATTGCCGGCTGCTGTCATGTCAGGTACTGCCATTTCCGACTGCTGTCATGTTAGGTAATGCTCTTGTCAAGTCATCAGGTGTCATTATACAGTTCTCACATTGTCAGTTTATGAGATCACTTCAGTTGTTATAAAGCAGTTCTTTTTTGTATTTTTCAGAAGGAAACAAGTTGAGAGGCATTCAGTGAACCAGAACAAAAGGATGGTGACTCACAGAAAAAAATAGAGATTTAGAATTTATGGATAATTGCTTGCTTAATCACAACCCTACTAAAATGGACTTGTGCATCTTTTAATCAAAATTAATGTAGACAGTACCATTTAAATATGATAGGAGTGCTCAGTAACTTAGTAACTGAAGAGTTAACAATGAAGACCATAAGTAAGACTGCCCTACTTGGGTTTATTCAAAATGCTGTTGACAAAGAAAGTGAATTCAAGATTGATATGCTATCATCATTATAATTTATTAGAAATGATATGTCTAACAAAATAAAATCCTAAGTATGAAAATTTCACCAAAATCTGTAAATTAATTGCGCAAAAGAGGTACTCCATTAAAACACCCAAAGTAAAACCGTGTAGACAATGGTGAGACTATGTTGCTGTTCTATTTGATTGTTGTCTATACTGTAAGAAGCATCTCTTACACAAGGGTAAGGGATAAGAGCAAAGCTGTCTAGGTACCGGGTACATGTATAATGTATCGTCTCTATGGACAATCCAAAGTACTGTAAATTAAGTAATATTCACAATGATGTTTGGATATTTTCGCTAATTTCCCACTTCTCCAATTTAAAAATCTTGCAAAAGACTCATTTCACATAGATTTATCTGTTCACAAATATAAAATTTGTACACACAAACAGTGAAATTTACCCAGTTTCTTACCAATGGAATTTTGGGTTACCTCACTACCTAATCAGTTAATGCTTTGATGCTGTCCTGTATTTTCATTGGGCATTTAATTTGAACTCTACCATATATACCACCTTTACAAAGTCAGTATTTTCCACAAGTAAATAATCTTCATGCGAGTCATTCTATAACTGTGATTCATACTTGATCAGTCAAGACATTTTCTTTTCTTGTATTTGAAACTTTGTGATGGATATGCATTGTAGCGTTGTGAATATTTAAATTACTTGACATTTGGCTATTCTTGATGTGCATAGATCTATTATAAATTGAAATTGTTAAACAGATGCCATGGTACAAACAAAATATCTGAAATTTAAATGTGAAACTTCCAATAGTAATTTTTGCTCATAACATATGAATGTAGGTAAACATAAAAAAAGAGGGGGAAATGATGTCTCCAATGGGGTTCAATCCTGGGGCCTTGGGATCTTATGACAGCGGATTACATGACTGAGCTATAGGTTCTGTTGATGTGTTCTTTTTATAACAACCCAGAAATCCTAGAACCCTTCCACGGAACAATTGGTTACACTTCACATCTCACTGACTGGTTTTTAAAAAGGCTCCAGAAGGAGTGAAATAAACTATTAGCACATTATTTATAATAAACAAACTATGGTTACTTCTTTCTGCCATCTTTTTATTTGTCCCCTATTTGAATTCAAAATACATTGTAAAGGATTTTGTTTTTCTGATATGTATTGGGGGGGGGACTTGTACTTTGAAATTGATTTTGTTTATTGTTCTAGTGTTTTGTTAGAGAAAACATTAAATGGGACTGCATGTATCGACAGATTTGATGTATCAACTAGTTATTAATGTAGTGCCATTTTTTACTAAGTGTAAAAAGGGCAGTTTTTGTAAATTGCTTTACTTTGATTGATAGAACAGGGGATTTGACAAAAATTTGTATGTACAAATTTCAGATCTAAGACTGTGGAACATTTTTCCTATGTTGTAGATTGAGGGAGAGTCACTTCTTATATAAACTATTGCGAATATGTAGCAAGATGAGATAACTTTTGTCATTTTCAACTAAGTGTGCACCAGCTGTGATAAGTTTAACATTTTCATTTTGTAGTGTACGTGTATGCATACATTTTTATTTACATGTATTAATTTTGTATTAGTGAATAAATGCTTTTGATAAATTGTTGTGTTTTATATCTCTGGTTATGCATATTAAAGCTGCTCGCTCTCAGATTTTGGTGAAAAAATAAGTTATTTAAACTGTATGAAAATAACATATTTCAGAACATATAGTCATATAAGAATGTTCCAGTATAAATTCCTGTAAAGTATATCTGTAAATTTGAAATTATACACGACCAAACTATAAAGTGTTACACATGCTTTTGATTTTCCAATATAAACTTATAGTGTTGCGGTGCCATAAAACCAACATTTTCAATTTGGGGGGGGGGGGGGGGGGGGGGGGGGGGGGGGGTTAAGGGGGACTTGTCCGCCGGACAGTAACTTTTTCATGCATTGAAGGGATTTTAAAATAACTTGGCACACATGTCTAGCACATCAAGACGAGTGACGTGCAAAACCCACATCCCTACCTCAAAGGTGAAGGTCACACTTGGAGTTGAAGGTTATGGAATCCTCTATATTGCACACTTCGTGTCGGCGTCTGTCAGCATTGCAGGATTTTCAATATAACCCCCAAAAAAATTTTATAAAAAAACAAGGGGGGTGTGGGGGGGGGGCCCCCGTCCCTAGCTCAAAGGTCAAGGTCATACTTATAGTGTTGCAGGTAAGTGTTCCTCCATAAAACCAACATATTCAATATTTTCTAATTATGTCCACTTAATTTGTAGCATGAAGGATTTTAAAATAAGTCTGGCACATTATTTTGAGTTAACCACGTCTCAAAGGTCAAGGTCTACTTAGTTTGAAGATGGATTCCTCTATATAAGATATATGCACACATTCGTGTCCGGACTGTAACTTTGTCAGCCTTGAAGGATTTAAATAATTTGGCACAAATGTCTAGCACATCAAGACGACGTGCGTGCATGACCCCATCTTCCAAAAAAAAAAAGGAAAAAAAAAGGGATTATTGGGTATGGAAACTTTTATATATTCAAAAATTTGTGTCCGGACTATAACTATTATGCTTTTGAAGGATTAAATACTGTGCACAAATGTCTAGCACATCAAGCGGATGTGTCGCGTGCAAGACCCAAGTCCCTACCTCAAGAGGTCAAGGTCACACTTAGGTTTAAAGTAATGGAATACGTATGCATGATTACTTTGTCTGCATGGAAGGATTTTAAATTACATAGCACTTTTTGAGCACATGGAGAGGACACAGACTGTGAGGCACCTCTTTCGGGGGCATTCGTCACTTGGGAGGGACAGCTCTTGTTTCTAATTATGTACTAAGAAAGTGCTAAATAAGTACATTATTTTGAGTTTCATACAAGGTCACTGTCTAGGTTGATTTTAAGGTCAAAATGATGAAAAAAATCTGCACGCTGTTCAACCTCATTACTTCTTTTATTGATTCCAAACTATATGAAGCAACAAATGGATTGGCAACTTCTAAACACCGATAAAACGATACCTGGAAAGAAGTTGCCCATGATGCCTTGTGCGCACCCGGCAGCAGCTCTGATAAGGCGCACTTGTTAGACATTGCTAAAGTAAAGAAGGGGAAAATGCAATATTTGATTGACACAATCCCCGTGTAACTTTTTTTCAAGATACTTCTTGTCATACAAATCTTTTTAAGTATCTTGCAATAGTTTTATAAGGCGTGTGTATATACGTCCGTGGAAGCAGCAAGTCCTGTTTGAAATAAATGATTTTTTATATGCATGTGCTTTTATTTAACAACCATTTTATGCAAACGAAATCGGCTGAAGGGCCGTAGCTGCTATAAACCAAACCAGGCTCGGGCCTACAGCTTGTTTGGGATTAAATGTCAAATATGCAATAACAACTGAGAGGGTAGAGAGGTTAAGGGTTTTGTTTGCAGCAAACTCATCCGCTATGAAAATAATCTTGTGTTTCCGATGATCCTTTTACATGAATAGTAAAACTGAAACAAGATGGCCCTATCTCACTCATCTGACTACCATTGGCTAGAATACAAGAGGTCATGATTTTAACATAATTCGTAGAGGTCCACTACACAATGTTTTGTAACATTCCAAATATCTAAGCTCTGCCTGTGGCCTTGTGGTTCCTATATAAGCCTATGTGAAATTAAGTGATCCCCCCACCTCACAGGAAGGGTTAATTTTGACCAGGGGGTCATAATTTGAACATCTTGGTAAAGGTTCACAAGGAAATGCTACATGCTAAATATCTAATCTCTAGGCTTTTAAAGATTTTTAAAGTGTTTCCTGTATAAGCCTATGTTAAATCAAGGTCTTTCAAATTGGTAAAATTAAGTGACCCCCTAGAGATATCAATTTTGACCTAGTGGTCATAATTTGAACAATCTTGGTAGAGGTTCACTAGACAATGCCACATGCTAAATATCTAGGCTATAAAGTTCTAGGCTTTGTAGTTTCAGAGAAGATTTTTTAAGTGTGTCCTATTTGTTGCCATAGCAACCAGCGTTCTGCATGGAATGGAATTCTTTTAACAACGTTGATAAAGCTTCATGCAAGGAACATCCTTGCAAAGTTTCATCAACATTGGCCCAGTGGTTTCAGAGAAGATGTCGTCTGAAGGAAATGGTGGACGACGTACAACGGACCCCGGACGGTGAGTAATCCCAATAGCTCAGCCGTGAGCTAAAAACATGCAGGGGCAGTTAAGTCATTGCGCGCTAAATTTAGATTTTAAACACGGTACACGACCGATGGCATTCCTCACATATTGCCTGTCCTAACTTCTGTATCATTCATATGTCATATGTCTTTTGATTGTTCAAAATCTTACTGTCTGGTCTGCCCAAGAGATTTCCTTCCTGCATGCCCGACATTTGCGTATTTTGATGTCAATAGTTTCAATGTTTCTGGCCTTGCGACCTTTATTTCTTTAAATCTCACTTTCACTGTATCTAAACCAATTTGTTGCGTTTTCAGTCTATGTTATTGATATTTATATCTCTGTTCTACGTTGGACTTCAACTCGCTTTAAAACACTAATATAATTACTTGGGTTTAGGTGTTGAACGCCTTCAACTAATATTGCAAGTTGAGGAAACACTAGTCTTATCCTATTATGGTATATTTGTTTTATAGTGCAGTGTTTGACGCCCGAGTCGCTGATGGACGGCACTCATTGGATTTGTTTGCGATTAAAGAGCTAGGCTTTGTGCTTCAAAACAATGTACACGCAATCCAGTATTCACGAATTATTAAAACTAGCATTAAAATAGAACAAAGTAGTCATGATTCAGGCATAGATACCTGTGGTATTTACGACTATGCCGTGATCTGCACATTTGTTTCACTATAAAACAAGGTAATATGCCTTTTCCCACGCATTGGAAAATGTATCTGATATCGCGTCATAGTTAATGAAATACAATCTTGATATGTATTGATTATGTTTATGCACATTACATCAGCTGTCATCATACAGGTACTCAACAGGCCGTATAACATGTACCCCATTTGCAAACCCTAGAACAAAAGTAGTAACTCTTGACTGAACCAAAATGATAATATTATATCAGTAGGAAAAATAAAAGAAAACATTTCAGTTTGAGTTTAAACATACACGAGGTCACAGTTGCATTGTACCAGTTCTCAATATCTCATATAAGATATATATTTTCTCTTGTAAGATTTCACCTGTTCTCTCCATCTTTATTTCTATAATTATTCTAAAGATGATTAACAGTTTTTGCTCAGTTATGTATTCTTACATGATTTTGGAAATACAATTTTTAATTCTTGTTGAGAATTTTATGAGCAAATAAATGTAAATAAAACCGTTTTACCGTGACAAAAAGTACAATAACTATGGTCTTTACTTTTTGGTAAAAATATTCCCCAGAATGCAGCTGTGGCGATATAGAATCGCATTATTTTTGCGAGGGAGCATGCCCCCAGACCCCCTAGAAACTGTGCATACGACTTGTATTTGCCCACCTATGCTCCTGGTTGCCACGGCGAAATGCAAGATCATTTTTAGATGGCGCCCAAAACGGCTTTTCCACAACGGCAGGCTTCAAGTTAGTCAAGGCATAAAATAATTATGGGAAATGAAAGTATAATGAAACATACATAAGCATAGATTAGTGACTAAGCTGTCGCTAAAGGTGGTAGTGTTTTCGTCGACCTCCGCGCTAAATACAACGCGTTGCAGTTGGGTTTGCCCGATCGCTATCTTGGCAATCGATACAGTTTAATCTTACGTCACTCATAGGCAATTTGAAACTATTATTAGAGCTGTTTATAGGTAACTCCTCCCCATTCAAGGACATTTAGGTGGAGCGTCCAGCTTCTTTCTCATGTCGTCAATTTGCTCCGCCAAAAACCCGCATGGTAATTTTAATGCAAGTGACAAACAGTATTTAATAATGTTAAATATAGGTTTCTTCGCGTATTTTGTAGGACTGCGAGATAAATTATATAGATCTTCTGTTTTATTTAAAATGTTGATTAATATAATTATACTCTTTTAAAAGAGATCTCCTTCAATTACAGCGATTGAGCTACGGTATCTTGCATTTACAAGTGTAGACCGTAAGTTTATGAATTAGTTTACGTGAAATTATATTCGCGGAACTTTACACATCGGAATTCCATTGCAGCAGGGTCCGTATATTACACCGTGTAATATACGGACCCTGATTGCAGTAACATGTTATCCTACACAATTCATAATGACGTCTGTTGAAAAAATATATTGTGATGCATTTTTCATAAAAGGCGTTTTTCAGTCTGTTTCTCAACTCGCCTTGTCAATTTGTTTGCCAAAGTGGAACAAAATGTCAACGAAAGTAATTAAATTGACGAAATTATCAATAATTGGTAGATCTCATCGATGCGTGAAAAATATGTTTGTCTCCGGCGGTACTGGAACTCCTTTATTTCGCAGAGCGTCGCCACAAAAGGTAAGGAAGTCGCTGACATACTAAGTATCTAATGCCGTCTGTACGTACTGACATAATCGGTACATCGCCAAAATCTTTAATTGTACGGACGTTGTATTATCATACCCAAGTTCCCCTCTACTGCCGACAGTGAACTCTTCACCTTCTAGTTATAAATAACAGATCTGTGAAAGGGGTCTCGCTGAAACACCAAATTAATTAGACTATTGGACGCTGCTGTATATGTCCAACCCATAGTACAAAGGGGGTCCGACATGTCTGGCACAGGACTTTCTGCTGTCAGACAAGCGGCTTTTCTGTCCCGGGTCCCGGTTGTCCGCAGGCTAGCCGAAATGTTAAGGGCAAAAAATTAAAAAGAATAAATATTGTACGAAAGTCCTGTTTTACCTAGCCCAGACATTTTAGTTCTATTTGCAGTATTGGGATAACATTTTAATCTTGCTTCTTTAAAAGTGCGCTGTTAATGTGTTTTATTTTTATTTGTATGCACATGTATATATTACCTCGTGGAGTGCCTCAATTTTCGACTGCAAGACAGAACAATTTTACAAACTGATATTACATCTAATCTGCCTTTTTGCGAAGGGCGGCCATCGTATGTAGCAAAAAGCACTTGCGTGCAGTTAGTTGGGCTATTCGTTGAGGTACGCAATAAAACTTCCATAGTTTATTTCATAAAGTTTTGGGAAAGTTTCATCAATTGTGTACACCTGGCTCCGCCGATTTACCAAATGGCACTTTAATATATACTTTATCCGATACTGCTTCTGTTATGACTTTAAATTTTTCTTTCCACGTTCGGAACATAACGTCAGAATCAAATAAAAGAATGATCGTATGCGCCCCTATTTGACCTTTTCAATGAAAGAACGGAGGGGAGGAGTTAACCGATATCTACATGCTCTATTAATAGTTTCAGATTCGCCTTTGTGTGACGTAAGATTGTAATTTATTGATTGCTAAAATAGCCAGCGGGCAAAGCCAACTGCAACGCGTTGTATATATGGTATTTTTAGTTGCATACAAAGTGATGCATCAATTATCAATGTCATATTCAAGGTCAAAATATAAAAAAAAATCGCCGTCAAATTCACCTCGATCATCACTTCGTCTGTTGATTCAAAACTATTATGTGGAAATATAAAGGTGAAGTACAGTAATTAAACTGGCTTTGTTGTAGGCTTTATGTGAGGAAGCGATTTGTAGAAGGATATGTTCAACGACTTCAGGCTGCCTTCTGCGGTCCTATTAAAATGCCACTCTTCCATACAGTCTAAAGCGTACGGCTGATAATCATTGTAAAATTTATTTGCGAACAGATGAGTTTTACTAGCCAAGGATTTCAAGTCGCCAACACCGAAAACACATACACCGCGTACATACTTCCCATGGCACGGACTTTCGTAGCTCCATGCGGCAAAAACCGCTGGTCGTGGTATGTCATCAGGTATACCTGGAAATAAAAGAACGATCAAATAAATGTCCCCGCCGATTTCACGGATGTTAATTACAAAAACTAGAACTATTCATTACTGAATATCGGAACG
The DNA here is from genome assembly GCA_022818135.1 of Saxidomus purpurata. Classification (NCBI taxonomy): domain Eukaryota; kingdom Metazoa; phylum Mollusca; class Bivalvia; order Venerida; family Veneridae; genus Saxidomus; species Saxidomus purpurata. The sequence goes on along the minus strand of JAFMSR010000002.1, from coordinate 8,208,417 downwards.
AATACTTTCGAAGATATCCACATTCTTAGACTTTAAAGATCGATTTGAGTCCGTAATCTATGATTTAACATTTAGATACAAAATTCAACATTGCTGAACAAGACATTTACATACATTTGTATCGATCCAAAATTCCGATCTTAGTAAATACATTGTACAGGAGATTTTGAAATTAATTTAAACTTTCGGTTGAAGTGTGTTTCTTTTTTTTTTTCGAGGACTGCACTTTTGTTCGTAAATGGGTTCCAATAACAAACTCAAATCGGGCCTTAGTCGCCTGAAATAAATCCTGCGTTGCCCGATAGAATCATATAGTATTTTCAGAAAAGGAGCCGTATTGTTATTGCAACAAGCTTCTGTTAAATGTCATTATGGGAGACTTCTACAAGTATCATTTTGTTGTAATTAAAGGTCCATTACTAACACCAAATCGAATTCAAGTTTCTTTTAAATCTGGAAACGTAACGGGCGTCTTCTCAGAAGGAAAAATATGACATGCTGCATTGAATGTGACCATATTGTGTTGAAAATTTGGGTTAAACAAAAGAATTAATAACTTATATTTTGTCTTTTCAAAAACGAAAGTAGGTTTTCCAGTTTTCAAATATCTTTGTAATTTTCCAGAAATCTCCCAGAAAGAGGCTGTAAATAGGTTGTACATTAATAAGCATGCCTATTTTGTATTATAATTGAAGAACTTTACTTCAAATGATGTGCGAAGTATATGTCCGACTGTTTACAACATTCCATAAAGCGAAAGTGGGACAAAATAACCACCCAGGTCAGTCTAAGGAAATACACAAACATTCACTCGTTTTTCTGCAGCAGTATGAAATACTCCACGGCTATTGTAAAGTTTTAGAAGCCAGTTTCAAACTGTATTTCCCTGTTACAATTCCAGATTTAAAAGAAAATTCGATTTGGTGTTAGTAATGGACCTTTAAAGTTCCGATAATAAAACCAACCTTCGGGCGGAAAAAAGGGGCCTTTTACTGAATCTTATCATCGAAAGATTGACCTTTTGGTTCTGAAATGTTTAGTCTTAATATCGATGACGGTCTGAATATCGAGTGGTCTGAATATCGGACCTTTAATTAGCTATCTTAAGAGTATTTTAGTAGTCTCTGGAAAACTTCAGAAGTGATACGTGTGTTTATTGACACTGGACAAAAATAGTTTTATAACTGCCGTATGCTATAAAGTACAGACAGACGCTGGACCATCTGTCGTGATGTTTTCATTATTAGTATATTATTTATCTCACGGGAGCCCATTGTGGCTAATGTTTATTGTATTGACTTTCCGTTTGTGTATGGTATTGTATTATGTAACACGAGCTTTTCTGTTTTATACAACTACATAAACAGGTGTTACATACTTCAAAAATATGGCTGAACGTAACATATGGCAGAGAAAGACTAACGTCATTGATTTACTGGGTGGACTGTAAGAACTATTTATGAAGTAATATCCGTTCCAGCGGTATTCATCGTGTAATAAACAATGATTTGGAGTTCTTTAACCACGAAGGTCGGAGGCCCGAATGGTTTATAATTGCGCATCAGTACGGCAAATAGTTGTTTATTTAGGAAATATATTTTACTTTTGTGTGACTTTGTGGAGTTTAGATGCGCAGTATTAAATCATGCAATTACAAACCATCTAAACGACAAACAGTTCTGACCAACCGGTATATCAATCAGAAGTAAAATCTATTTCCATTCTAACACGTCAACTTGGAAATAAATGTTGAATGTTTTCATTACGCAAAGCTCAGTGACTTTTCATGCCGAACATGTTGGCCTTTCCCAGAACTTTCACTCCCAATTTCTATAATTATGACATTACTTGCACCAGGATCCGTAATATTCTAAATTGCTTAAAAACGGTTTTAGATTAAGTTTTATTTGGTGGTTTTCATGAGTGTAGCGAGATATTACGACAGATTTTTTATAGAACAGAACAGAACACAACTTTATTACTCTCAATACATGTAAAACATGCAAATATGAGGTATTCACAACATACAAATACATGTAAACGAGGCTAATGCGTTACATACAAAACATACAATTTGACAAATTATTAGAAAGTATTAAAGCAGAATGTTTCACAAATATAAATGTACCCCAAAACTACGCTCTTACATTTTGCAATATTAGATATTCTACTTTAATAAACCTACACAGTTTCAGAAATTCAGATTTGTTACTTGTACACATTAAGTTTTCTAATTTGAACATATTTGGACGGCGATAAAATACGGGCTAAAGATATTGCTTTCTTTCATCAGAGAATTGAAGACACTCAAATAAGTAATGAAATTCGTCGCCAATCTTATCTCGACAAGTAGTACAATTTCTTTGATCAATAGGTATTCTTGACCAGTTTCCAGTTTCACTCGGCAAACGATGATTTCTTGGTCTTAATTTTATAAAATTAAATAAAAGATATGTTATACCAGCTCAGTGAAATCATCTGCTTTATATGTAAACCGTCTTACTTCAAAGAGCTGAGCGCTTATGGTGACGGGTTTAAAACGTTGATGACCTACACTGGCAACATAACGCGCAAAGAGCGTCCCGCATAATTAAAAAAATATCCCCAAACTAGATGCTTCCTGCATAAAACAAAGATAATTACTGTTAAGTTTTGGTGCACGTTTAATGAATATTTAACATGTATTACAATTAGAACTATAAACGCGTGTGGACGCTTTTATTTATGTTAAAATACGCGGGCGTAATTTTCAAAAGTTGGTCGTAGTTCCGGTCATCAGAGTGATCACGCTCAAATCCGTATCCTTACATGAGACGAAATGGAGGTAGTGCTAGAATAGACGATAACAACACTGAAAAGGATGTTATTTAGATTCTAACACGACCAGATATTACAAAAGGCGAATTAATGCAAAGCGCTATTTTCTACGCGGATATTCATTAACGTCATGCGACACTGTATGACGTCATTTTGACGGCACATCGGCCCGCGCGTTGTTTATGGCATAATGAAACCTAAATTGTTCTACGCTTTGTATATAGAGGTAAAATCGTGAGACTTGTTAGAATTTAAAATCGCAAACAAGTCTTTGTAAATTTAAAACTATAAGACTAACCCCTTTTTCTATAGTATCACCTTAAAATATGAATAATGCATTGTTCTATAAACACTTTTAATGAACGAAAAAGCAGTGTTATTGTACTTACATGGCGATATCCTTACGGAGGATTCCAGAGATGGTCGATTTAGTATGGCAAGTCACTTTTCTATTTATTCCAGAAAGAGGGATCTCTCTAATTTCGAAGAGATATCTTTCGTTTTAATAGAGATATCTATTTCGCGCTGAGAGATATCGTTATGTCTCCTATATATAGAGATGTCCGTTTTAAACCTAAAGAGATACACACTGTTTTTGTTTAACATCGTTTGAGAGATATATATCTTTATTTTTGAGAGATATCTTTCGAAGTTACAGAGATATTTTTCAAAGTTACAGAGATATCTCTCAAAGATAAAGGTTACAGAGGTATCACCTTTTGAAAGATATCTGGAACAGAAAGAGATATTTCTTAAAAGACAAGAGATATATTTGAAAAAAAGGATATTTTTCAAAGCAAGAAACACATAATAACTGATCCCCGTACCTTTGTTTTGGACAAATCAGAGAGCTTTACTCATTCTCTGCTTTCTTCGTCCTTTGAAAATATTGGAGAAAGTAATCAAGATCATTTCTGTCCGTACGTCACGAATATTTTATGGCACGCACTTCTCCTTTACCTGTTTACTAATTGACCAAACTTCACCAAAAAATCAAATCTGAATAAATCTCTTTTTAGGAGATATTAATATGGCCAAAACGAATTATTTTACCGTATGAGAGTATAAAAGATATCTCTCAATTTTGCAGATACAGGGGGGTAGGTGTATAGTAATAGCAAACTTGTTTTAAGTGGGAAAATTTAGAGCAAACTTGAGAAAATGGTGGAAAACGTGTTTTTTTAACTAGGTCAAGCGCATTCATACCTGGAAAAGTCATTTTCTGTACGCTAGGAAGTTATATAAATATGTCGTTAGTCAAGGGTTTTATGTTACCTTCACTTGGTTCTTTGTTTCCACCCGCAATGATTCGCAGTTTTGAAGTTATTGAAGGTTGAACACATTTTGGAGACAAACTTTATACTTTAATACTGTTTAAAGACAAACTTGTCACGCGCGATTCACTTAATATACGACTCGTTTTTGGACGTATCTCAACCCTCGGGTGGGATTTCTTTATCCACAACTCATGAACATGTTAGATTCACGTTATCAATAGAAATATTTCTCGTAATTTAAGAGATATTTCTGAATTTAAGAGATATCTCACCTATTTCATGAGATATTCTACCATATTGTCGTAGATGTCTCTACGAAATCCGAGGGATATTTCTTTTTTCATTAAATACATGTAGTAAATTGGCTTGCCATTAACTATATATTTTTCTTGCATTCCAGATGGGGAAATCTGCAGTTTTTACCAGTGCTGGAAAATCTCATCTTACACATCTGCCCCCTTGTAAGACGACTCGCGTGAATTACGTGTGACGTAACGTATGCTAGAATATTAGTTTCTTACATGAGCACGCGGTTCAGATGGAAATATCCGTCACTTCGGTTATCTGTTTCGCGGGAGCTCGGCAAAAACGGTTACCCTCAGTGACGGATATTTCCATCTGAACCAAATACCTCATGGTAGAAACTATTTCTTGCATACCGTCTTGCACTTTAAAATAGATATTTAAATACAAACTTATCGAAATGATGCATTTTAATATAAAAACAAACGTTATTCAGATGCTGTGTTTGGGAAAGTGACGTCACATTGTTCACAAGTAATTCACGCGAGTCGTCTTACATGGGGGGAGGGGTGTAAGATGAGATTTTCCAGCACTGGTAAAAACTGCAGATATCCCCATCTGGTATGCAAGAAAAATATATCCGCAGTTTTCACCAGTGCTGGAAAATCTCATATTACATCCCCCATGTAATATGACTTTCGTTAATTAATTACTTGTGAAGTAACGTTATAAACAATTTGACGTCACTTTCCCAAACACAGCATCTGAATAACGTTTGTTTTCATATTAAAAGGCATCATCACTTAGTTTGCATTTAAATATCTCTTATTAAGTTCAAGAGGGTATGTAAGGAATAGTTTCTACCATGGGGTATTTGGTTCAGATGGAAATATCCGTCACTGAGGGCAATTGTTTCATGGGAACTCGGCAGAGCCTCGTTCCCGCCAAAACAGTTACCCTCGGTGACGAATATTTCTATCTGAACCGCATGCTTATGGAAGAAACTTATACTCTATACGATAGAGAAATATATCTATTGCATTGAAAGATGCCTCTTTAATATTGGGAGATATCTTTCAAAACATGAGAGATATACTTTGCTCATGGAAGAAACTAATAATATGAAAAGAAAAATGTCTTCTAATTTATAGAGATATCTATGAATTTAAGAGATATCTCCCCTGTTTTAGGCTGAGATATTTCTATGAAATCAGTGAGATATCTCTTTTTTATTTTGTAGTAAATTGGTTTTCGCTGATCTAGTACCACGCGGTATAGTGCATGACACTGTTTTCTGTCGTATGGCATGTAAGCGTTGATAAGAATTCTGCAACAAGACGATAATTCGAACCCCGGACCTTCGGATAGAATATAAGACTCGCCAGACGTCGCCAGAAAAGAAAGCTGTTTCGCAAGGAAGTACCGTATTAAACTTATAAACATGTTAGAATTATAAAATTATTATGTGTGAAGTATCCATTTATATCATGTTTCATAACATAAATGAGAAGATGAATGAAGTCAAATAAAAATTAACCTTTATAATACGCCCCTGGGGTCCCAATGTGATGGTTGAAGTTCAGGGTCGCCCAGTAATATTCATCGGGACTGAGCACATCTCGACACCAGTCTAGTAACATCCGAGCAATTTCATTATTTAGTACAAAATGTACAAATTCCCGACTGAAAATACCGTACGCACCTCCTTTCACCACAGTTATATTAAACGGCGGATCCTCCTTTTTCTGGTCAGTTTTAAAGATTGTTGGCTTTGTTCGGTTGTTCACATGTCTATATTGAAAGCGATGTGTATACCTATACTGCAATCTTTGATTTCCGGTTCTACCCGCAATTTCGTTTGCTCCGTTATATATTTTTAATATATTCACTATTTCTTTATTTGTCTTTAACGGAAATTCTTGACTTGGTAAGTTTATAAAGTATTTCCAGTCTTCGCCACGCTTTACTAAATCTTCCATGCAGTTTAGATCCGCCTGCAAACGAGTAAAACCAGCGTACACTACATATTCTTTCCTCGACACAACAAAAACGTTATCAAAACAGTTTGCTATGCCTTGAATAGCGTCGTGAACATCTTGTTCAGAGTAGGCATCAACATGTAAACAATAATAATTCTGTGGTGTATAAATTGCTCTTAATAAACGCTCAGTCTGTTCTACGTCTTTATAGAGCAGAATGCTGTAAGCAATAGGGAATTGTGTTTCCTCTATCGACGCAGAGTAGTAATCATATCCGCGCATGTCTTTGAAACTTTTACAATTTCTCGTTAAAAGTACATATTCTTTGTCTTTGATAAATGTTCGAGAATATTTCCCATTTTCTGTAAGCTCTTTGGCTTTATCAAGCTCGGCTTCGTCTCCATCAAAGATGGCTGCGCAGTTAACATCTTGGACAAGCCGCCTTGGAGACTTCCTGGTCCAAGATAGTTGAAAGGCTGAATGAACGTCGAACGGCTTACCCGAATATCTGTACAATTTAAAATGATAATTTTCCTCATTTGCGAGAAACAACTTGCCGAAAATGATTAGAAAAATAAGCATGGATCCGTAAAACAAGAAAAACCGTCTGTTACAGAACTTCCGAGACATCCTTTGTAAACCACTAACATAAACTAAGATTAAATTAATTGTATGATGTTTCCGTACGGATGGCCATATAATTTGCCAAAATATGTATGCTGAAAAAGTATTGTCCCTACAGTCTGCCCAACTCTCTGATCCAATCAAATGCTACCAAATGCTACCATTGCATCAATAACCAAGATCATTTTACCATACTGATTCAATATCTACAATATGGACAACTTTATTTCACTTATTTTTCCATCAATTAGGACCGACATCACGCGTGTTAAACATGTGCCGTGTAATTAAACCATTTTTTTCATTTTTTTGTACCATTGTTGAGTTGTTATCACAAGTTTAACTAAGGTACTGACATTTGTGCCAATTTAAGACACTGTCAATTCAAAACACTTGAAAAAACGCCAACATTTAAAGCGTCATACAGTATATTTCAATGCAAAAATTACCCTGTAGGTGTGCCAGACATACTATTCATCAACCAGTTGAAACAGAGGTTTAATTTTTACACTTTAAAAATCTGACCAAATTGAAAGCATAGAAATTTATTTAAAACAAAGGGGAAATGCTATATTGCGGCGCTGATTAAGATACAACTTTTACGGAAGCCCTGGAGGGACACTTTTAGTTACTTCTTATTTCGTATTTCTTATAACTTAACTTATAAGAAGTAAGTAAAAATGTTCCTCCAGGGCATCATTTGTTAATAGCAGAAAAGATGATAAAGGGGCAAGTGCAATAAAAAATGTTCAGACTCATCAAACACACAGTCATACACGTAGGCGCACACACACCGGATACAGCTCCTTTCGAATACAGCTCCCCAATAATATACTAAACTCAACTTCACTCAAAGACTGTCTTTTAAATGTTTTAACAAGTGTTATAGGCCTAATCAACAAGTGTTAAATCATGTAGAGAATAATAAACACTCGGAGTTCATTGTTGGCGGAACAATAACACAATAGATAACAACAACAACACAAAAATAATAACAAAACAGTAAATAAATGGTATCGTAACATTAATCAAGTTAACTGGACGTGTGTCATCCATCGGATCCCTCCGCTTTGCCCCAAGTTATCCACAGTATGCCATGTAAGATTCTCTATGCGTCGGGTAAATTGAACAGCCGAAACACGATGCGCGTGCAGCGTCGTTCAAGGTCGGTTTATTGCAGAATAACCCAAATAGATTTTGTTCTACATGTATGTAGGTTTGTTAGAATATAGATCTAGATTCTAACATGACTCACGCTTTTGTCTCTATATACAAAGAGTAGAAAAATCATGTTATATTTAAGAAATAATCTATGGCTTGGAGTGCTTTATCGAAATTGAAACATTCCCCGGAGGTGATGTGCCTGGCGGAATAATTCACGAGGGGAAATGCTTCAATTTCGATAAAGCACTCCAAGCCATAGATTATTTCGATTCTTATATGCCGAATTTATGAAAACTATCTGAACTACTACGGACCTTTTTTCAGTTCGGCGGTAATTTGTAAAATAACATAAATAGTGGCTGTTGGAATTCACTCCCGCATTCGGACAACCAGTCAAGATATCATACATAACTATATTATACAAATTTATTTTAGTTTAATCATCTAATACATAAAAATTTTAAAAAATACCCGACTGTGACATTATGCAGAAGACGTCAGATTTAGAACCCAACAAAGCACACAATCGATTTAAAAGCGAACCGTTAATCTGAACTGTACAACGTTTTAACGTGGAGTAATGACGTCAGTGTGATGACGTCAACGTTTTCATTCATTGTTTTGTCTCCCGGAATCAAAACATTGTATGACGTTAATCCTGAATTTTCTTGGCCTTTTTAAAAGAAAACAAGGTGAAGGTATTCTTAGGCTTACTTGACGCAATCAAAACTAATATTTAGGTTCTTAAACACAACTATTTCATGCGACTGATGTATTTATACAGATTTTATTTCTATTTCTATCTTTTATTTTCTGCGCGGGAGTAAATTAGAAAAGTCGGAAGGAGCTACTTCCATGTCCGAAACTCCGCCTTCTTTTCCGAGTGCTTTAATCATATTAATGCACTCGAATTGACTATACTGAGAAATATACCATAGGCATATTAGAATAAACCATAGACAACGCAGGAACCGAAAACAATTTTGGGCCGCACGTGTTCTACGGACAGTTGAATGAAAATTTGAAGTTTAATTACTTTTTTGCTCATATTGAAGAATTATTTTCTTTCATTAAACTTTCATGGTTTCATATGCCGATATCACATAAGGCAAAAAAGGTTTGGAATGAAGCTGGCCTCGTGTGTACGGCCTCACAGACGGACGGATAAGACAACAGACAGGGTAGGACAACAGACAGATGGTGGGACAAATAGACGGACGGAATAGATGTAACATGCAGTATATGACAGGGGCGTAGCTTCCTATAGGCACTGTAGGCACGTGCCCACACTTTTCCCCCAAAAATGAAAAATATGAAAATGCCAAATATGAAATAAAAAGGAAGGGGGTAGGGGTTTATGGATCTGACCAATATTGTGGACCTGTGCAACAGCGAAATATTTCGTTAATGTAAATAACTAAATATACTTTATGACCAAACCAAAAAAATTAAGCGCTAGTTCGCTGAGGTAGTAATTTGTTAATACTATAGATACGGCCATTCATGATCCCCTGAAATCGGCAGTTCTAGATTTTTGCTCTGCTTTTGAAGAAACTTGGATGTCTGTTGTACCAATTTTAATGTTTGAAATGACCCTGATTTTCATGATGTTCATTAACGAAAATATCAGGCTGCGATTTCTTCAGAAGGCGTTGAGAACAAGCAGGAAGGCGTCTAGATCTACAAACAAACAAGGTTTGTATCCCTGTATTTATCATTAACATAGTGAGGCTACGTAAAAAAACTGTCCAAGACCTAACATAATATACAAAACATATTCAAACTACTATTCATTTTTCAATACAATCACCCTTAGTTCAATCTCGATATAAGTTCTTTTCCTGCACTGCCTCAAAGGCGTCAACACAACAAATGACATCGTTATCACTGTCAAAATGGCAAAAAGTTTGGGAAAGAGGTGAAAATCCGAGGGTATTAGATCAGTTGAATACCTGGAGTCAAAGCCACACTTAGCAGCTTTTAGCTGCTTCAACTTACAAGGTGTATGCAGATATATTATTCGGAAGCAAAAGGATATATGCTCTGAACTTTTCTCACCGTCTTTCTCGTTATTCATAAGCATAGAACTGCCCAGTGATGGTTTGACCATTCTGACGATAATCCACCTTGAAAACACCTTGTAATCCCAGAATAATGATCTCACAACCTTGCCGTCTGCAAGAATTTCTTCGGTGGTGAACCTTGATGTTTCCACTTTGAACGTTAGATCTTGGTTTTGCTGAAAACGTCTCAAAAGCTCTTTGGAAATATTCTCTGGCATTAACATTCATAGAACCTATCTTGTCAAACGTTTGCTCATGTGAAAAACATCAGACAAAATGAACTGGAGGGAATCAAAACTCATTCTAGACTTATGAAAGTATGTTGAAATTGAGATGTCATTTTCTCTTGAAAACTTTTTTTTCTTTTAAGAATAATACATTTGTATATCAGAAATTTGTCTCAAGCATTGCTCATCTAGGTTCAAGGGAAAAAATGTGAAGATGTTGTAAAATGTCCCGAAAATATATGCGTAATGACTCTTACGACTGATGCCAGTCTAAATTCATTCCTGTGGTTTTAGCAATTTGCTATACTATAATTCATTACCATACGATGTACATTATCAAATTGATTTTCGTTAGTGGCATCTTTAAAACGACCTGACCATGGATCATTTTCAGTGCTGGTTGTTGCTTGAATTCAGCAACCCATATCTTTATAGCTAATTATGTGCACACTAGGTGCATTTTCCGTTATGGATGAGACTCCTTTCTTATGCAGATACTTTATAATCGCTCCCTTTTCTGACTATTCTTTCTCACCAATAGCTAACAACTCATCAGCAATGGCACATGCCCTCCGTCACAACTGTCGCACATGTACACAATAATGATAGTGACTTAAAACTTTTACCCTCACTCACGACTGCGGAAATGAAAATGTGCAAGGCAATGGACTTTTTTATATATATTCTAAATAAAGTTCGAAATGTTTTTAATCTAATTGTTTTTATTATGATTACTGTAGTGCTTTGTTTTAGCGCATAAGTTTTAAGATAACTGATTTTCAGTGTGGCAAAATTCACAAACTTTTTCTCTTTATTTTCCTCCAAAATATACCCCATGATACGCCAGAATGCAGCTATGGCGATACGGGATTCAAATTTTTTCCGGTAGAGCATGCCCCCGTACCCCCTAGAAAATATGTGCCTACACTTTCATTTCTTTCAAGCTACTACGCCCCTGCATGTGTTAGATGTTTTGAAGCAATTAAGGTTCCTAATTTCTATCTGTGGACATTTTTAACATAGGGATCATGGTTCTTAATATATTCTAATAAAGCAAACATAGGGGGGAGCTTTGGTTTAGCTGTAAAACCTGCCAAACTAAGCATGTGTCCATAAAACATACTGGCAAGCAGACCCAAATTAGGGCACATCCTTTGTTTTGGTAGACTTTACAAATGAACCATACGTACATACGTTTCTTTTCGCTGTAGTTACGTCTTTCTTGGTAACATGATAATAGTTTCCATCATGAGACACTTGGCTCGGTGATGGATATCGTGCTCATGACAGAAACTATTATTCTGTTACCAAGAAAGACGTAACTACAGCGGAAAGAAACGTATGTACGTATGGTTTAAATTATAAAAATAACTAATTAGAATAATGGTTTCTGTCATGAGCACGAGGTTCAGATCGAAATATCCGTCACCGAGGGTAACTGTTTTGGCGGGAACGAGGCTTTGCCGAGTTCCCGCAAAACAGTTACCCGATGTGACGGATATTTCAATCTTAGCCAAGTGTTTCATGATGGAAACTTTTTCTTGCATACCGTCTTGCACTTTAAAGTAGATCTCTAAATGTAAACTTATCAAAATGATGATTTATCATAAAAAACAAATGATATTCCGACGTTGTGTTTAGGAAAGTAACGTCACATTGTTTATAACGTTGCGTCATAAGTAATGCACGAAAGTCGTCTGGCATAGGAGGGGTGCCAGACTAATAGTTTCTGTCATGAGCACGAGGTTCAGATCAAAATATCGGTCACCGAGGGTAACTGTTTTGGCCGAACGAGGCTCTGCCGAGTTCCCGCAAAACAGTTACCCGAGGTGACGGATATTTCAATCTTAGCCAAGTGCTTTTTCTTGCATACCGTCTTGCACTTTAAAGTAGACTTCTAAATGTAACTTATCAAAATGATGAATTATCATAAAAAACAAACGATATTCCGACGTTGTGTTTAGGCAAGTGACGTCACATTGTTTATAACGTTGCGTCATAAGTAATTCACGAGAGTCGTCTAGCATATAATAGGAGGGGTGCCAGACCGGTTTTTCCGGCATGGGCAAAATCACCGGAAATGCCGATCCGATATGCAAGAAAAGAAAATAAGAAATAACAACTAAGAAATAACAAAAAGAAATAACATATAACAAATAAGAAATATCAAGTAACAAATAGGAAATAACAAGTAAGAAATAACAAGTAAGAAATAATAAGTGAGACATAATAATACTCATGCATGAATGATAAACTAATAACTGTTAAACAAATAAGTAATATAGCAATCACTGTTTTGTAATTTTGATATTGGCGACTGTATATACGGTTTTAAATGGTCGCAAATATTTTTAACGGCGACGGCGTTAGCCGGAGCTGTTAAAACTGTTTGCGACCAGTAAAAAATGTATATACGGTCGCAAATATCAAAATTACAAAACAGTTATCCTTTTTCTAACGCACAATGTGTCTAAATGCGATACTTGAAACGCCGTACGAATTCTGCGACTATATATACGTTATTTAATAGTCTTAAATTCAAACGACGTCACCAATCAGAAACGACGTTACATCGGTACTGCGTTGGAATAAGAAATAACTCCCATATACGTCTATAATACTAGGTACATGTACTATTACGCATACATACATGAATATTTGTTTGAGTTACATGCATTATAATGCACATTTACATACAAATATCTAAACATAAACAAAGTTCAATCAATTTAAGATACCTTAAGAATGAAATAACTCACAACTGATAACTTATAACAATTAACTTATAACAAATAAGTAATAACTAATAATAAATAACAAATAAGTCCCAAGTGCTAACAAAAATGTCCCCCCAGAGCTTCCGTAAACTTCAGCAGCAAGTGAAATACTTATTGCTATACCCAGTTGTTGGCGCCGCCGATGACGGCGGCGGCCTATTATGGAATAGTTTTTCCGGAAGTACATGGTAGGGGCGGTTATTAGAATGCGAAGAAAAATGGTTTTAACTGTATGCTAAAATAATACGAAATAGACATTAAAATATTGATTATACACATTTCCTTCATTAAAACGTAATTGTTTAATTGTAATGTTCCTTTTCATATCTTTTAGAAAAACTACGAAAACGTAAAACAACTTCTCCCTTATCAGTTTTGCAAAATTATACTATCAGCTTATTTTTTACCACGTGCTTTAAAGTCAGTCTCCGTGGTGTAGTGGGTAAGCTGATGACCGCCTAATTTTACGAGTGGAGTTCAAATCCCGGTCAAACCCAATTTTTTAAAATAATTTTTCTTCCGTTCTTTTTTTCAGCTTTAAAACCACCATGATTTTAAATGTTTTCTGCAAATATTCATAATTTTTTTTATTCAATTCAAACTAATAATGATTGCTTATCAAAAAGCTAATTTTAGCTATTTAACGACACACATGTACATTACTTGAGAACGTATAAAAATTGAGAAGCATTAATTTTGATTAATTTTACAGATTAAACATGAGAATAAAAGTAATGCTACCTTCACACACACGGATTTGTCTTACGAATCCTTACATATGGCACAAATTCGTAAAAGTACACGGATCATTACGATTTGGTCACTTTTATGAGTTATTACGATGTATTTACGGCAAAAATCTACGATTGCTTCCGAGTTACCACGGATAAATACGAGCAATACAAGCTTTTTATGGATTGCTACGAGTATGTTACGGAATGTTACGATTCATCTAAATAAAGCTTTTACGTGTAAATTACGACCTGTTAACGTGTTGTTACGAATAGTTGCGAGTTAGTTACAAGTATTTACGAGTCCATATGTTGTTTTTTTTTTTGCAAAAAAGTATGCAATTCTCTATGTATCATTCGACAACTGACATCCAGCGAGACAACATGGCATATGAGAGAAACAGATTGCAGTCATATCAACGATTTCTGCAATTGCTCCTTGCACTAGCTCAGAGGGAAGCATCCTCATGCATCAGTGGTTCGCCAACCTTTCAGACAAAATACATGAAATTATGTAACGAATGCTCTGGACGTACGAGAATGAGAGGGAAGAGGAAGATGTCCAACAGCAAATAGATAAACCTTACCTACACCCTAAAGTATTCGTAAAGTTGTCGTAACTATACGTATAGTGCTCGTAATAATTCTTAACAATCCGTAAAGCCATTGTAACACGACGTGAATGAAATCGTAAACATCACTTCTTGCGAGTAGTTTACGGAGGATTATATGTTGTTGCGACCGGTTTACGAGTATTGTTACAAGTTATTTACGAGTTATGTTCGGAAATGTTATCCGTGGACAATCGCAAGAAAAGTTTTGACATGTCAAAAAATTTGCCTCTACTTTCACGGATCCTCACGAGTGTTTGCGAGTTGTGACGAGTTATTAACGGATACCAACGAGTTATGTACGGATGTTTGCGATTGACTACGAGTTGGCGATCCGTAAAGACTCGTAAGAACTCGTAAGAAAATAAACGTGTGTGCGAAGGGGGTATAAAACAGGGGTGTTGCAGTATAACAAAATCGTTATACGTTTTTGTCAGGCTACATTGCGATATGCAAAAACCGTATAACTAATAAATGTTGAAATAGAAACTATTTTCGGCGCCCTTTGATGCTTTGCATCGATTGTATTCTTGTTTAACTAGTGGTATATGTGTTGGCCACAACACACGCTACTTTAAAAATGTTATAAACACTATATAGATCAAAGCGCTGTAAGCGCTGAAGGCCTGGGGGCTATAGGTTAACTCCCCGAAAAACAACTTTTGACCTACGTGTTTTGCGCTGAACCTTACCTAAAGCGCGGGTCGAAATGTGCAGAGGACGAAATTCAATATATGACACAGAATGAATGATTCACAAATATATGGGTGGCAGGGAAGTTTGTTTTATAAAATTATAAAACGTACGTTAAATGAAAAATAATCACAGTATAGTCAACATAATAAATTGTTTAAACCAATAAAAATAATTCGATCTGCGCTTTGTACAACTTCAAGCGATATGATCTGATGATGTGGATCGAAAATTATTGTGTACCAAGGACAAGACCTTGAAACAGAAATAAACAAAGCAATACCAGCAATGAAATATAAATACAGTACTGTACAATGTGTATAACAGAGAAAACTAAAAATGATTCTGGGATACCTTGTAGTTGTAATCGGTGAAACCGTTCACTGGGCCTTTGACATGCAGCGTCCTCTATAAATGGCGGGTGATTTTGATCACGTGAGTTCCTTCTCGAGAATGTACGTAAATTATATCTTTTTTTAGAGAAATTTATTTTTAGGTAAAGGTATATGTAATCGTTCGTAAATAACAAAGTTGTCAATGAAATGATAACATCGGAAATTTGAAAATCAAACTACAAACTCTTATATCGAGCTCCGTACGTTTCCGTAAATTTCCGTTAATATCCGTACTTTTCCGTGATATGCATATGATTATCTTCCGTAATCAGCTAACAGCGCATTAATTTCTAAAACAGAAAAAATATGTCATGTGCGAATAACAACTGTAAACATGCGCTATGCGTAAGCTATATACCTTTCTGCAATCGTTTGAAGTTGTATGTACTCTTTTTATTTGTAATATGTTCTTATCATATGCGACATTCAAACAGAAGATTGATCTGGTCTGTCTTGCGCTACTTTCGCATAGCGCATGTTTACAGTTGTTATTAGCACATAGCAGCAGTGTTTGAAATGGGGTATGCTAACTTATATGGAAGGGAATCACCGCCATAAGTCTATGGGTCTAGATGACATTCTTATTTATGAACATTACATGCTCATTTGTCTTCTTTCTTACATCTTACATGCATGTGACATCTCATGTGTCATTCTTACGAGTGCATGTTGTATGATGCTAATTTCATGTTTCTTTCTTCCACGTGCATGTTATATACTTGTTATTTAGTAGTGTATGCTTGTGTTGATTACTTCTATGTTGACCTTATGATTTCATTCATCCTACTTCTTTCGTGATAATAGTCTGTGAAACTATGGCAGAAAGCATTTGTGGTCAAGAATTAAGACGAACCAAGTATGCACTAACAAGAATGGCATTAACACGAATACGGTAGGTCATATTACGATACCAGATGGCGCTTTAAAAAGTCTTGGTCTAAATCCGAAAAGAGCTGTTTTCGCAAAAAGAGAATTTCACATACGAAAAGAGATTATTATTCTGTTACTGGTGAATAAAATGGATAAATAAACACATATTAACGTGTGTGTCACAATTTTCGAATTGTAACAGATGTTTTGACCCATTTTGAAATAGAATTATGTTGTATAAAGAAAAATGACGAAAGACAGTCAGCAAGTCTCCGTCCGTCCGTCTGTCAGTCAGTCAGTCAATTTTAAACACTTTATTGCTAAAGATATAAATATTTTCAATACTGGTATAATACTATCTATCTGCATCAAGGCCACACCACTGGGAGGCGCTCTGATCATGGCCCGCCCTAGTCCCCTTAATAAAAGAAACTTTGATTTGTTGAATACATAGATTTATTGAGTCGGTGTGCTGAACACCCGGTGTGGTCCAAAAACTTCCCTTTCCGACCGATATTTTAAATGATATGCCAGGAAATATAAAGTTACTATAATCACAGATGGCATAAATTGAATAAAAAATCTTGTATTTTTGTGTCTTTTTAAGAACAGAAAGAAAAGCTGTTACTTCACCAAATGTCAACATTATAGAAATAATTGTATGTAACAAATACTAGCAAATAAAACAGGTGTGTGATTCAGGAAACCTGTTCGATCATTGTTTTTTCCATACTTAGAAACGGATATCTAATGTATAGTACATGTATACTGATGGGAATATTTTATAAACCAACTATTTTGAAATATTAACTGAATCATGCCTGCTTTAGCAAAATAGTTTTTTAATCTATGTAAAAAGGTCACATTGGGTGGCTGACGTAATTGTTTGACTGGCGTTGAATTATCCCCTTTGTCAGCGACACAAGTAGACACGGCATTGAATAAATAATTCCCATCACTCGTACTATACAGTGCGACGTACTCTCTTAGTATTGCATTTGACACTGGACACTGCTCAAAAGCATCAACGCGAATGTTCTTCACAAACAGCAACTCTCGGCGCACACCTTTTTTGTAATGCTAGAACAAAAGGCATTGTCGCGAAATGGCAAACAGATCATGATCTGCACTAGTCACAAAGGCAGAATATTGAAGTCCACATTGTCATTTTTCCTATAAAAACACAGATATATATCAAGTTGTTCAATTTGTTCATTGCGCCTGACCACAGCTGAAATTTCATTCTACAAAATCACCCTTCTCATTTTATACAGTTTAAAATCATATAATTTCACCTAATACTTAGCGACGACATATAATCAATGTTTGTATTTTCTGTTTGTTGCGGGAACTGAAAAATATGGACGGGCAGACAAAATATTTCGCGTAACAGTCACTCAAATATCGCGTTATCATGCAGGTCAGTGAAGTTAGCTAGAAGATGGGATTGGTTATTGGGTATTCAATACAAGCTAAATTTGAATATCCAGCTAGCCATTAGTTGCGTTTTTGCATAAGTTAAGGGCATCACCCAGTAAGCTTCGAATAATCAGCTAACTGGGAGTTGGGTATTCGCAAAGAGTAAAGCCAAAATCCAGCTAGATTCGAATACCCAGCCAGCTGGTAGTTGGATATTCGCAAAAAGTAAAGCGAATACCCAGCTAGATTCGAATACCCAGCCAGCTGGGAGTTGGGTATTCGAAAATCGAAAAACGAATACCCAGATAGCTTCGAATAACCAGCCAGCTGGTAGTTGGGTATTCCTGGGAAGATCTTCTCTTGGTACCAGCTAAAACTGCTTTCGCTCCGGGTTGAATGACATTTGAGGTAGTAGGAAAACATACAAACTTCCACTTCAAGGTCATGCGTTTAAAGATTGTCGTCATCTTAGGTTATACTAACCTACAACTTAAATGGATTGACGTTTTATCAATTAACACATAATTAAATCAAAAAGTCCTCTTTTCGTATGTGAAATTCTCTTTTGCGAAAAAGAGCTCTTTTCGGATTTCAGCTATGGGATATTTTTCGTTCGTACGCGGTTATCTCCCTGGAATAAGAATTTAATTACTAAAATGACAAGTTTGTTATTTTATACCACGTATATCTGCTACTTTTTCATGTCGGAGACTTCCAAGAATAGAATAGTCAGTCATGTATTTGGAAGAAAAGTAATATGCTTTTAGCAACATACAGCAAGCACTTGGAAGAACGACACATGCGATGACGCATAATGGAGTAATCAGAAGTACAAATGCATCATTACTAAGTAATCAGCACAATCACAATAGAAAATAGCAAATATATAACAGGCATGTGCAATAAAGATGCATGCAAGTGGAAGAAGAAACATGCATGTGGAAGAAAGAAACATGAAATTAGCATCATACAACATACACTCGTAAGAAGACACATATGAGAGTCACATGCAGTAAGATGTAAGAAAGAAGACAAATGAGCATGTAGTGTTCATAAATAAGAATGTCATCTAGACCCATAGACTTATGGCGGTGATTCCGTTCCATAAACTTAGGCCTAGGGGACTTTCAGTCCCCAGGCCAAAAACCCTAAGCATTGGTATAGAACTCATCATATTGTTTCCCTCGTACTACAAAGATATGTTATTTGGTAAAGTGACAAATCAAAGCACTGATCCGACGCACGACTCGAGCAAATCCGGCATGCTGGATCACGTTACTATACTAATAACCCTATTATATTTTATATATACTGACAATTACGTTCTTTGAAATCGTAAATGTGCATGTACATGCACAGTTTTCTTTTCCATAATAACTTAATAAGTGATGACATTGACGACGACGGCGATGATAATGATAATGATGATGATGATGATGACGTTAGATATGGCGGTCGTTTTTGTTATAACAGGTTTTTTCTTAATGTCTAACTATAATTTTTTTATCTAAATGGCAGATGAAAAAGAAACACACATTAGCATATGTACTAAGAAAGTGCTAAACAAGTACGATATTTTGAGTTTCATACAAGGTCACAATCAATGTCGTGTTCAATGTCTTGTTCAAAACTATATGATACGAGGGGTGTTCAAATGGGAGACACTCAAAATCCCCTTGGTCATAATCCCCTTGGTCCAAATATGGCATAGTAGTCATAATCCCCTTAATGGATTTTACATTTTAATTTCAATAATTTCAATTTTTTTCAATCATTCGCTATAGTAAAGTTAAACTAGAGACAAATAAACATTTAATAATTTTTTTATTCAATATATGCTTTCCCACTTTTTGACTACTCTACCATTTTTGGACCAAGAGGATTTCGACCAAGGGGATTTTGAAATACACTCGTTCAAATATGAATGCAACTAGGCCAATATCTCGTTTTTAACAACGATTTGCACGAAATAGGTACATGTATCGCATAGAGGATAGAGGATTGCGTAAGCTCTCCATTGATTCAATACATGTTTAAATCCGTTCAGACTAGCTTTGACAATTTAGCTCGATTAACACTGTCTACTCGTGTACACTAAAGCTAAAATGGTTGGGAAAAGGTCTCCTTTCACTGACCAAATGCGGTCCTATATCAAGAACCGCTGTATTCTTGGTATACAGGCGAAAGACATATTGAATGAAATATGTCGTGTTTATGGGAACAATGAACTTTCTTGTTCATCTGTCACACGGTGGTGTAGGAAATTTAAAAGTGGTATAGATTCAGTAAAAGATTCGCCTCATGCACGCCGTCCGAAAACTGCAATTTCGCCAAAAATAGTTGAAAAAGTAAAGGATTTGATTGCTACCGGTGCAAGATTTACAACTAGGCATATAGCTAAATGCGTTGGTATCTCAGTAGGAGCTCATACAATTCTCAGACGTGATTTAAAAATGAGAAGGATAAGTGCCAGATGGATACCCCATCTCCTTACAAAAGAGCAAAAACTTGCTCGGGTAAGAATCGCCAAACAATTGTTGAAACAGTTCCCTAAATACAACAATCGATCTTTCGCAAATATCATCACTGGCGATGAGACGTGGGTTCGCTTTTATGAGCCCAAGCGAAAGATACAGAACAAAATATGGGCAACCAAAGGAAGCCAAAGACCTTGCATAGCAAAACGCACCGGTAATGTATGTAATTTTCTTTACAAATCAAGGTCCTGTTATTCAAATTGCCGTACGAAAGGGTAAATCTGTCAATGCCAAGTTTTACAAAGGCAAGGTCCTTCATAAATAAAAGAAATATTTCGCAAACCGTCGACCAGCAACTGGTCTCCGTGGTGTCAGGTTGTTGTCGCGGCCATTGTACGCGAATATCTGGAACAGGAAAAGGTTGTCGAGCTTCCTCATCCTCCTTATTCGCCAGATCTTGCCCCCTGTGACTTTTTCAAATTTCAGAGACTCAAAAAACACCTTGCTGGAAGAAAATATCAAACGCGCAAAATTCTCGGTTCGGCTATTTTCCAGTGTCTGAACAGTATACCTCGAAAAGATCATGAAAACGCCTTTAGAAATTGGATTAAAAGACTGAAACTTTGTATATCACATGGTGCTGAGTATTTTGAAGGCTTGAAATAATTATTTTGGCATTGTTTGTTAAGCACTTCTGAAAATTTTCCCAGTCATATTTGAATACCCCTCGTATAGCATATCCTTTTCGATATGAATAATATTTTATATGCATGTGCTTTTATTTAACAACAATTCTGTGCAAATGAAAATGCAAGATGACGCTCAAAATGGCTGCCTTTTTTCAAAATGGCAGGTTCTAAGCAAGTCAAGGTATAAACTATTAATGGGAAAAGAATGTGCAAATGAAACACACATAAGCATGTTATCTAAGAAAGCGCTAGATGTACACGGTATTTTGAGTTTCATACACGGTCACTATTAAATAATATTCAAGTTTAAGGGTCAAAATTACTGCATTGTATAATATTCACTGTTTCACTTCTTCACTTTTTGTGTTGATTCAAAACTATCCTTAAAAACTGTATGATGAATGAAGTCTTGTTTTAATACATGTATTAATAATGCAATACAGACAGACACTAAAGTGTTTAAACCATTGTGTGTGAATAGGATTGGTTGCCATGGAGAAATGCATACTCAAGCTCAATACGCTTTTATTTCCGATGATAGCCATTTTGTGCAAATGATATTGGTTGCCACAGAGAAATTCAACATGGTCCAAAGCGGCCACTGTATTCACAATCTTTTACTAGTCAAGGTATGGAATAGATAAAGAAAAAGAAGGTGCAAATGAAACATGCATAAGCATTTGTACTACAACATTACTTAACACTATAAGTTAATTTTATGGGACATTAAAAACTTAATAGGAAGATATTAAATCAATTAACCAAACACAGCACTCGCCAACAACTCGTTTGCATGCTCAACAGGGGTCACAGCTGCGAAAGTAGGAATTTGATCATCACATGTGTTGAACACAGTCTTTCAACACATTTCAACTGTCGACAAACAAAAGTGTAAATCCAGCTAACTAGCGCAATTCAGATTTCAACAGCACAGTGCAATATCTACGGTAAAAATTTTCTGTCCAGAAGGTTAACACATCATCCTGACAACAGAAGTTTGGCATCCCTCCTTTCGGAACAAACTTGTTGCAATATGCTATTAAAAACTGAATCTAAATTCTAAATATCTACTGTTGAGAAAAATTACTTCTTATAAAACGAGAAACTTTGAATTTATCTTCCACGGAGTAATCAATATATCTATTGTATGCATCAGAGCGCCAATCTCCCTTAAGTTCAGGAGTAACTTGTAATCTGAAAGCTAGCGTAGCAAAACCTCGCCGAAAAGAATGAGTTGAAAAAAAGTGAAGGATTTAAACCTATTTCCTTAATTAATACACAGTCTTAGTTTATTTTGAAAAATCTGATATGTAACAATCTTCCCTGATTTCAAAATAAACAACGATGAGGAAGCATCTGCTGGAACTTTAATAATATTTTTGTAAGCGGTAACTGGACACAAACAAGAGCTAACAATTTTAGTTAATGGTCTATTTAAAACTCTTTCTCCTGCCTGTATTGTTTTGGTCCAGTGCATAGAAACCAACAAATCATCACTCTGAAGCAACTCCACATCTTTTCTAAGTAAGAATTTAGGATTTTTAAAATCCTTTTGTGAAGTTGGCACCAAATAAGATTTTCTGGCCATTAGACAAAAGGCAAACAAAAACAAACACCAAAAGGTTAAATCATTACTATCTGAGATATTCAAAGACAGATACATTCGTTCTAGCACTAGAGGGGTTATTGCTTCCGCTTGTTTAACTGAATGACACTTTATTTTAGCAATGCCTTTGATCGATAAATTTATCAAAATGTGAAAATTTGATCATCACATGTGTTGAACACAGTCAAATAAGAATATGAGTGCAAAGTGTTACCTAAATGTACCATCTACCACTACTCTCTGAGTTCTTTTTTTAAGAAGGCTTTAATCCAGGCATGTGTAAAGCCCCTAATGCCATAATGGGCTGGTTTTAGTAAAAGTCTGCCATAGTGAACTACATCAAAAGCTTTACTGAAATCCATGATAGCAACAATCACTTGGCTTCGTTGAGTCATGAATAAAACCCACAAGTTGTGTTTCCAAGCAACGGACCGCCGAGCACTAAAACCGTGCTGATTGTCCACCAGGATACTAAATTTATCTAACTGATCTAGGATGTTACTAACAACAATAAAGGGGAGCGGTGGTGTAGTAACTGATCTAGGATGTTACTAACAACAATAAATGGGAGCGGTGGTGTAGAGGTTAAGTTGTCGGCCGCTCGATCATCCCGGAGGTTGCGGGTTCGAGCCCCACTGGGGTCACGACCGTACTTCCTCATATGACACCAGTACTGGTTTTTCCAGGAAGCAGACTCGAGAGTGACTCGATAAGCTACAAACTCTCTTCACAATCGAGCTAAAATAAATTAGAATAAACAATATGTTCTAAAAGTTTACATGCGATACAAGTTAATGATCAGACTGGTCTGTAATTAATACTAGCTTGGAATTTTTCGCCTTTTTAGAAAATGGGTGTTACATTGGTTTCAGACCAGTCTGAAAGCACAAAACCAAACGCTAAAGATTTATTGAACACAATTCTGAAAATAGGGGCTTTATCATTCTTATAAGAGTCTTGGTGATCTGGACCTGCTGCATTTTGCGTATTAAGATGGCAGTGGCTAGGTAGCCGTGACCGGCTACCTAGTCGATTGGTCTAGGTAGCCGGATCCGGCTACCTAGACCAAAAGGCTAGGTAGCCGTACATATATTTCATACGAGGCTCTATATAGAATCGTTATTGAATAATCATTCATTAAGGTACATTATTTGTAATACTTAACTTGTTTATTAATATTAGATAAGGATCGAAGTAGTACGTGTAATTTACCGCTACCTTGTCACTGCCTTCTTTAAGCAGTTAAATATGCCCGAAATATTGAATTTAAGTTTCTATCACCGTTTTACTTATAATTTTTCTTTTACATATTCATAAAGTTCATAATTTCAGCTTTCATTTGATACCAAACTTTTAAAAATCATCAAAACAATAAAGAAAATAAAGGGTACGGCTGTATTTTCCAATATATTCTTACTTCGTATATTATAGAACAGCCAGATAATACACTTTTCCGAACAGAACAAGTTGTTTTGAATAAACAACATTCAGAACATTTTTAATGTTAGAGAAATATAATTTTTCGCATTCATAAATTAACGAACATGTGTCACATAGCTTTGACTAAATTGATAAGAGATAATTTTGTCATCATTTATGACAGGCAATATTTTTCACACATATCGCGAGTGACAAATGACAAGTGGAAAATAAACATTGACCAGTTACGGTTTATCGGGAAAAGATATATTAAAACATTTTAAGGTTCAGATAAAAAATTCTTTATTTTTGAAAGACTTATTTTAAAACACATTACGTGATAGTATAGCGGCGGCCATTCAAAGGATCTAAATGTAACAGGTTGCTTTTACAGGTGTATTGTACCAACAATACAGCGAGGAAAAAATTATGACTTGTGCAACACGTATTAGACTGTCAAAAATGAAAAGAAACAAACAGTTGAAATAAATGTACGGTTACCTAGCCTTTTGGTCTAGGAAGCCGGATCCGGCTACCTAGACCAAAAGACTAGGTAGCCGGTCACGGCTACCTAGCCACTGCCTATTAAGATTAAGAGAAATTTTTGACACTGTCTTCTGTTACATTACCCGATATACGGCAATATCTGGCATACCACTAGATAGGCTAGATCCTAAATCTGGTAAATTAGTGTCCGGGTCATTAGTAAAAACTGAAGAAAATTGCTGATTTAAAGTTTCAGCTTTATCCCGAGCACTTGATTTTAAAACACCATTTTCTCTCAAAGGAGCAACACCACACGAGTCATTTCTCGAGAATAAGGTGAGGATTTTACTTTTCTTGGCTTTACTGTGCAATCTATCACGTTTTTTCATTAATTTTTTTATCTCACAGTTCAACCATGGAAGGTGTTGTTAACCAGAAACAATTTTACAGGGTATACATTTAAGGGGAAGTAACCGCGGCGGCGAGTTTGTGCCCTAGGCGTAAATCGCCGATTACCTCCGTTAATAACTCTTCAATTGTTGAGAACAAAAAGGACTTCCACCACGTCATTTGTCAAGAGAAAAATTTGCGTTGCTGTCAAACAAATTTTCCCAAATATATAGACTTTGTGGGCTAATGTTCTGGTATTTTCTGAATTTAACAAAACTCTAAAGAGTAAGCTAAAGAATCAGTGTAATGAAATGACGTGAGAGTGTTAGAGAACGACCACACAGTACAGAAACATAACTCAAATTTGTAGCCCACGCATGAAAATCCATATCTTGAGTTGTTACCGGAGACTAAGGTAGTATGTTTGTTCACATTGTGTTTAAATGTTTACATTGCATGTAAAATAGTTGAGTTTTGATCGAGGGCTCTGTTGGAGTGGTAGAAAATAACTTATTTGTTGAGTCAAACCACAGTATATTTGGCAGGGCTCTCGGCAATTCTTAATTACTAATTATATCAAAGAGGACGCATAAAAATGCTGACCGATGATTCCTCAAGAGGCCTGTTTTTTTTTGTGCACATGTTTGACCCAGAGGTGATTTAATTTTCCCGTAATCGCTACTGAACAGGCTGGTAACATTGCCCGATCAGGCTTATATTTATTATCAATAGAAATTATCTTTATTGTAAATATTTTGATAAGTATTTTATAGATAACATCTGACATGTCTGAAGTCCAATAATATGTTACATGCCACATTACAGTATGTTAGAAGTCAACATCGCCCAACCATAATCAGCCTCTTTTTGCGTCAGAAATCTAGCACTTCTACTGTCACTTTCCATATACTTTTAATGTAAAATAAGCAAAGCCTCTTGAGCAAAAAAATGTAACTTTTATTTGGATAAAAAGTAGGTGTTCAAACAAGGGAACACCAGCTGAAGATATACATGTAAGACTTTCAAAGCAATTTATTAAATATTGGAAGTGGCTGCTCGTCCGGTAACCGGATGGCTAGAATTTTTTCTAGTCGTCCGGTAACGGGACGAGCAGCCTATACTAGTGTGCTAGGCTAGTCGTCTGGTAATCAATTTCTTTACCTTTCCTATGACATTTGTTTGTTTCCTTCATTAAATGACTTCAATCTTGTGTAGAAGTGGTGTCGAACCAAAATTAGCGATGTCGCGGATTTAGGATCCTGGTACAATATTACTAGGCAATAAAATGGATAATAACAGAAACACATAATACTGTGCGTGTAACATTTTTTTAAATTTACAACAGTAGTTGTGACCCAATTGAAATGGAATTATGAAGTAAAGTTTGGTTGCATACTAAGAGAGATAGCTCTTACGGTACTATCGCATTTTTTCAAGGTGATAAGAAGATAGATTCAAATGCTTCTCTTTTTGAAAGTATGAATTTTGTTCAACCAGTAAGCGCTGAAATAGTATCTGTATTTATGGAGAGCGTTCTGTCTGCTATATTTTTCTTAGCCAATGTATAATGACGAAATAATATGTCAGTGACTTTCAAAAGCCTGTTTCGATTAGCATGGTAATTAAAACCTTTGATCCGTTTGAAATGGTTTTAATTGAGGTTTGTTAGCACTTAGTAATAACTAATAGTAGAAGTTAGAATTATTCAAAGATGCCGAGTTTAACAAATGACTTTGTTTTTCAAACAAACTTGTTAAAAAAACTTTTTTCTTGGCTGTTTGATTGCCTGAACAAACGCACGTGGTATTCAGCATTATAACTGATGGAATTACATACTTAGATTTGAAAATCGCTAATTTTGGTTCGAGACTAAACCCCGAGACCACTTCTACATGAGATGAAAATCCTTTTATGAAGGAAACAAACAAATGTCATAGGAAAGGTAAAAGTATATGATATATATATATAACACAGATTTTTTTGCTTTACTACTGCTCGTACATTCATCAAGACAAACTCGTATACAAAGAAATTGATTACCGGACGACTAGCCTAGCACACTAGTATAGGCTGCTCGTCCGGTTACCGCATGACTAGGAAATATTCTAGTCGTCTGGTTACTGGACGAGCAGCCACTTCCTTAAATATTTCTTGAAATATTTATACAAATCTTAGTTTCTTTTCATAAATTTAAGCCAGATCGAGCAATGTTACCAGCCTGCTGAATAAATTACATTTAATTGTTTAACAATGGTACCAATTAGTGGTGCCTATGCAGAGAAGTATTTGGAAAATTGGCGTTTTTAAGATATATTAGTGCTGTATTTCAGGACCGTTTACTAATTGAAAAAGACATAATCACTGCTCATGTGTAGATTGATTAATATGCATATGAAAGTACCGGCGTGTTTGCATTGAAGTGACTTAAAAATTATTGTTTGCAGACAGATGACCGCTAATTTTCGCCATCGTTTGTTGAGTTAAAGAGAAATAATCACAATTTAACTTTTAATTGTTTAAACTATTGTTTGGCCGCGAAGTTTGACCCATTCGCGATTTACATGCATAATAGTATTTTTTATATAACAATAATGTGATTATTTTGCTAAAAGGGACGGAATTTCCAACCCTAAATTATTTGAATTTGTTGATTTTTAACATGCTAATTCAGGTTTTACTGCATGTTTAAGAAAAAGTACGAGGAATTTATGATTTTTGGAGGGATTTCTAACTTCAAAAGTAGAAGTCCCATCAGGATTTCTGGTGTAAAAGTTAGTGTCTAACTTTGAATCTTGGTCAAAAACATTCCCTTGAATTTAGAAGGTTAATGTAGATGGCAGTGTATATTGTTAATTTATTGCCTTATGACTTGCGTCAGAAAATACAGCTAAGCTTTTCATGGCCAAAGATTCACTACAGACCTGGAGCAACTATCCCCCTAGTACACCATACTGAAACAAGGTTTATGTACAAGTTTACACTCATGAATGTTGAAAAATTGCCTTAAACGAATAGCACAGAATTTCCCTCAAGAACCCACCATATTGCGGGATTTATAAGTCTTATTTAAAATAATCTTGGGGGAGACCCCATTAGGAGGGGGATACAGATTAAATATTAAGTGTCTTTAAACATATGTTTGTCTTGTAAATGGGTATGAGCCTGCTATAAACATATGTGATCACCTTTCCCGAAAGAGGAAATGGATGATCTGTTTGGTTAATTGGCCGCAATGGCGTTGCTGCAAAGCTTTTACACTAAGGTATTTTGATAGATTATTACAAGAAATAACATTATTAGGCAATGCCATACTCTGAAAGTAATGTGTAATGTTTTTAAAATTACTGGTTTTGACATTTTGATCAGTCAGAAATGATAGATGTTTATTGTATATTTTTCAGAACAGATGACATCTCCAAGCAATGGAATCTACATCATCCAGGGGGAAATCTCCCTGGTGGTGACTGCCATGAGAAGGACATCAAGGTGGAGTACGCATTCCCAACGAGATGATGATGGCGATCCACTATTTAGTAGCTTCTCACAACTCAAAGATGTTCTAAATACCATTACTGGTAGGTCTTCTCTCCACAAAAGTACTTTTCTTCATATGAAAACGGTAGAAACATGAACTGAAATGCTGGAAATAATGCTTTTAAGCTCACCTGGGGCAAAGTGCCTAAGTGAGCTATCAGGATCGCTCAACGTCTGATGTACATTCACATTTTCCTTTAAATGACATCTCCTCTGAAACCACTGTGCCAATGTTGATGAAACTTGGCAGGAATGTTCTTTGCATTAAGCCCTCTCTAATTTGTTCAATTCATGACCCCAGGTCAAAATTGACCCTGCCCAGACTCACTTGATTCTACACAGGCTGATTTAAGGAATACATCAAAATTATTATTGTTTAGAACCACTAGGCCAGAGGTTAGATATTTGAAATAAAGCAAAATATAGTGGACCTCTTCAAAGAGTGTTTAAATCAGAATTCCAAGGTCAAAATTGACCCTTTCTGCTATTGATAACCTTGTCAGTAAACTCCCTGAAAAGCGGACTCTCGGAAAACCAGAATCCTCAGAAAATCGGACGATTTTCGAAGTCCCGTAATTTCTTCTATTAAATTCATTGTAAAAAACTCAGAATTCTGGACTCCGGACGATTTTTTGCGGATTCTTGACGATTTTGAACCATGTTTTATTCCTGAAAACTGGACGCTACATGTCATGTTCAAATGTCAAAAGTTTTACTGTGTATTCACGATTTGACCATATGGTTGGTATCATCAACTCAACACAGGTGGCATTTTCAATTGTTTACCATTTATCGGTCGCGCATATAATCTTTAAGGCGTTAAAAATACTTGTAGGTGTGAGAGTACAATTCGCCGACTACAATTAATGTTGCGTGAATAATTTCTTAATTACGCCACTCATTAAATACGGCCGCAACTTTTGATCTTTTGTTGTAGAGATATATTTTAAGACAAACATTATTAGCATTATTAGTAACTATGCATCTAATTAGCACCGATTTATTTGCTAAGGTTTGTATTTACTTAATTAATTGAGGTCTTCATTCTGCATACCATTGGGTGTATCAAAATGACCAATGAAAAAATAAGAAGTTTTAGTAAAACATGATGTTAGATTTTGTTTTATAACGTATGGTTTATTTATCCCCCTGCCGAAGGCGAAGGGGATATTAGAAATGGTCTTCGTCCGTGCGTCCATCCCAATTTTGTCCGGAGCATGACTCCAAAAGTACTTGAGGGATTTACTTCAAACTTCATACACTGACAGAGCACATTGGGAGGAAGTGCAGTGTGTAAGAACAATAACTCTACCTTGCCTTCTTTTAGAAGTTATTCCCCTTTATCAGATTTACTTGAAAAACTTTGTCCGGGGCATAACTCCAAAAGTACTTGAGGGGATTTTCTTCAAACTTAATACGCTGACATAGCACATTGGTAGGAAGTGCAGTGTGCAAGAACAATAACTCTACCTTGCCTTCTTTTAGTCAAATAGAAAAATATCATACATATACTGATAATGAACATGAATATAATTTTGCAAACCTTCTCTTCATTGCCTTATTCTTTTTCCACTTACTTGAAAACTGTACTCAGCATGACCATAACTATACGGCTTTTTAAGGATTTCCTCTCACCAAGTAAAATATACGAAAGTACAACCTTCAGGTAACTTCTTCCTGGCGGGGGGATTAACCATGTGTAACATGGCTCTTGTTTCCTAAAATAAAATATATATTTGTTTACTTAAACATTGTTTATGTTCTTTGCTTCAATTAAAAGAGTCAGTCAAGAAGTCTGATTCTGAGCAAATTTTAATCTGTTGATAAATTTCCTGAAAACCGGAACTCACAGAATACCAGACTTTTTCCCTTGTCCGGACAGGGTCCGGTTTTCAGTGAGTTTACTGTATTATGGCCAATAGTAGCCACGTGAGCGATGTAGGGCCATTTTGGCAGTCTTGTTTTTTGTTGACTTTTTTTTTCAGTGCACACAACATTCTGTTTTGAGATGATTTTTTCTTATTTTCCATTTTATATTATCAGATTCTAATATCTGTTGCAGTCGGGGGTGGTGAAACATTTGTTGTTGTTGTGTGAGTTTAATGCCTGTTCCAGCTGTTGTTGTTTCATTTAGTGAAATGAAATATATCATGAACGTGATAACCAGCATTCAGTTTACCATAATTTCTGGGTTTTGCTCTAAAACTGGTTCAAGGCTTTCCCATCAGAATCCCAGTGTATGCAAATGTGACATATTCTGAAATGTTACAAGTGCTTTCTGATTCCTTAGCAAAGGTTTCAGCTGGTTCACAGTTGAGTAGAAAATTTGAAGATAAAAAGTAATTCAGGCCTCAAACATGACATGTATGTTGAAGTCTAAAATTGTCATACATACTTGTATAATGAAAGAAATTTTGCAAAAACATTTTTGAAGTAGTGAAATTAAAAAAATTGTCTTAGATTCAAAAAGTTTGCAATGCTTTTATGTAATTTTGTGTTTCATATTTTCATGTAACAGCTATATATCTGTAACATTTCTCCATTTTTCACACTGAGTTTACTTTGGTCTCACCTTTAGATTTATAGACTTTAAAGATATTTTTGAAGAAACTCAATTGTTCAGCAAAATATGTGGGCAAACATTTAAAAGTTTTTATCTCTGAATTGATTCTTTTGTCAGAAATTTGGGAAAGATACACATGCATAATCCAGTAGAGACAGACTATTATCCCAGCCATTTTTATGCACCCGAAGGGTTGAAGATTATAATTGCACTGTCTGTCCGTCTGTCTGTGCATGCGTCCGCCCTTACATTTTTTCGTGTCCAAGCTAAGTCTAAGTTACACTTTATCATGCATTGAAGGATTTTAAAATAACTTAGCACAAATATTCAGCTCATCAAGACAACGTGTCGTGTGCAAGACCCACGCCCCTACCTCAAAGGTGAAGGTCATACTAAGAATTTGAAAGTAATAAAATCCTGTATATATGCACACATTTGTGTCGGGGGTGTAACTTTGTCATGTATTGATTGAATATAAGATAACTTGGCACAAATGTTTAGCACATGAAGACAATGTGTCACATGCAAGACCCACGTCCCTACCTCAAAGGTCAAGGTCACATAGTTTGAAAGTAATGGAATACTGTATACATGGTAACTCTGTCATGCATGGAAGGATTTTAGAATTCAATGGCACAATTGCTGAGCACATGGAGAGGACACAGACTGTGAGACACCTCTTTCGGGGCATTCGTCACTTATGAGGGAGAGCTCTTGTTTATCAGTGCAGACCTTGATGAACTGGTTGTGGTCTATAATGCTCGTTGTGTCATGGAACATGTCTCTGGAAATTAACTTATAGAAATTGGAAGTCTTTAATTTTGAACAGTGTGGTTTAAGCTGGACTTTCTTGTTTTATTTTTCAGAACTAAAGGAAATAGAGCCCAATGCTTTCTTGGGACCTTTTCTTGAAGTTATAAGGTCTGAGGATACTACTGGACCAATCACAGGGCTGGCATTGACTTCGGTCAATAAATTCCTTTCCTATGGGCTTGTAGGTCAGTACACCATACATGTATATACATGTAGTTGCATGGAGGATTGTTTGTAAAATATTTGGAGAGGTCTTTTCTGTCAACAGAGAAATTAATCATAGTTGGTCTCATTCTGTGGCAACAGATTGTCCAGTCAAATCTAAATCTGTGGATTGCTGGTCACATGACCAGCCTTGAAATATGTAGTAGAGTAACTTCGGGAATATTCGACACCTTAAGCCCAAAAATAGTACCAAAGTTTTCGGTACAAAGTGAACCGAATAACATTAAACGAAAGTAGATGTTTTCCGCGCATTCTGTATAAAACGCTGGCGAGCTTTCTGATCTGTATCGTCATAGACGTGCCGTTTAATTATGATTGATGTCGTCGTGTAAATTCGACACCTCTCGCCAAAATTCGACACCCGGAGGAAGTTTTAAAAAAATAACCAATATGAACATAATAAGTTAAAGATATTTACTGTAGTTTCTATTTCCATTCCAAAATAAATATTACAGCAATTTAAAATTATCAGTCTAATATTTTAAGCACCGTAGCAAAAGACGCGAAACTGTCATGTACATCCTAAAATAACTACGGCGCAACACAGCAAATGCCGATCGTCTGTTCAAGAAACAAAACAAACATTCTCCGACATTGACCCACTTGTTATCATTTGGACAGCGGTAGCAAGTTTTGATGGAGAATAGCTTCTATATTGACCAATGTGCCTGGACATTAAATAATAGACGCAGTGTGAGTGACAGAAAATTATGTCATTGATAAGATCAGCTGTGATAATTAAATAACTGTGATATCGTAGATCTCTTTTATATATGATTTTATATAGACGTTATATTTATATTTTTATATACTAGACGTTCGTCTGTTTTATTATAATTTAATCTGTATCGTTTATTTTATAGATTTTCTACATGATTCTATGTAGATCTAAATGTATAAATAGTTCTACACTAAAGTGCTATAAACGACGTAATTGACTTGTTGCAGCGCCACGTAATTGCTGGTTAAGTTATTGTGAAATAAGAAATTGTCTGGACGATTTTAATATACGGAATATGTTAATGATGAGAAAATCAATCGCAAACTACACGTACGGTGTCACCATATTTTCAAGAATATACAAAAAATTAATATTGAACGGCATGTCGAATTTGCACGACATTCTAATATTTTGTCGGCGAAATTCGACACCCCTAGTCAAGGTCAAACAAAGATATTGGGATATTTAATTTGTGACAAAATATCGATATAATATATGTTTCTGTTAATATTTAGGTCAAAATAAGACACGTTTCAATCAAGAATGATAACGGCACATACCTCTGTCTTTTAACCCTTCTTACAGATGTCTGTAAAGGCGATTTTCGTTTAAAATAATTTCAAGGTCGTGAGAACATCCGATGACGTTCCGAAAAAAAAAAGAGCACCGAGATGATCAGGATGACATTATTACGTCATATATACATATGACGTCATACAAATAGTATGGTAAGGTAAATAAATTACATTATGTGCCGATCAAGGGAGATCTTAATTAAAACTGTCGAATTTGTCCGACTGTCGAATATACCCGAAGTTACTCTAATTATGAAAGAGACAAAAAACTATTCTTATATTAAATAGAATGTAAATGCATGTGAACTAGTGTTAATGAAATACTGTTGCATTCATTGTTACCTTTTTTTCTCCAGAGGTATGGCAATTGAATTTAAATGTTAATTCTGTAATTTATATATATATATACTGTATTGTTACAGTTAGTAGCAGTTTTTGTGCTACATAAATTCTTAATAATTGCTGAAGTGTAAATTAGGCATTGTAATGAATATAAAAGTGTAAGTATTATATGGACTTCCATTAGTGAATGGGCATTTGCCTGTGTAGATATTTAGCCGCCAATAAAACTAATTAAAGGGAAGGGATGTTTCCAATTGTCTGTTTTGTATTGGCACATAGTTCCACACTGAGCAATTTTTGTATTGATTAGGATTAGTTACAAAAGAGACAACTTGCCAAAGAGGACACTTACACACCCTGCAATATGTGAAAAAATGATGTTGCTTTTGTTATTAGTACTTTCTTGTCGCGCATGTATTTTCTATTGTCTCCAAATTACATTCATGTATTTATGGAAGGCTACAGTAATTTGTTCAAAATAAATTCCATTTACTGGTATATTAATTTATTTTGGTGTATTATAAATATTTAAGAAATGCTCTGTGGGAAGACGTGAAGTAAAAACTATGAGATGTGACTTTAACTAAACACCATTTTTACAGCTAAGACTGTGTTGGCAGTATACTTGTGGTACAGTGACAGACAGTATCTGAAATATTAACATTGCATTTCAGACCCAGGTTGTGAAGCTGCTTGTCCTGCCATTGAGAATATAGCTGATGCAGTCACACATGCCAGGTTTGTCGGAACAGATCCTGGCTCTGATGAAGTGGTGCTGATGAAAATATTGCATGTAAGCATTAAGGGTATTTTTTATCATTCGACCTTTTGAGTGAGTTGTAGGCAATGATATTTAATACTGGACAGAGGAAATAAGTAGTAGTACAATATTAAGAGAGTTTGAGATAGGGTGGCATAGGGTGGCATGGTGGTCAAGTAGTTAATGCTCCCGACTACCAATCTGGAGGGCCCAATTTGAATCCCGGCCGGGGGTAACGGAAATTTCAGAAACAGCTGAGACTAAAAACAATTTAAAAACTGTTTGTGATGAGTCCTTTTGTGATGAGTCCCTTATTGTCAGTTAATTTAAATGTACTGTGTATTAAGACAGAATCGTTTTTTTAAGTAGAAAGCAGGTCAATTACTGATCAGACTGAAGAAATTCTGACTTACAATATAAAAAATAAGTAAATATAGTCTACTAATATTACTAACTGAACTTATATGAGCTAGTACCAGTAGCTAGAAATAAAGATGTCATTCCTTATTTTACCTTCTTCTTTTAGGTATTGCGGACTCTTTTGTTATGTGCAGCTGGGGTACTGCTCACCAATGAATCAGTCTGTGAGATAATGCAGTCGTGTTTCAGAATCTGCTTTGAGATGAGACTTAGTGGTAAGTTGAGATGTTGACCTGTCTCTTGGTTACAAAAGGGCACAAAATTAGCAGATGTTTTAGTTATAATGAAGTTTGGCCTTAGTTACAGACCAAATTTATATATTTGTTTTCCTGAACTGTTGGTTCCAACAGTATTTGTTAAAATAAAATTTGTTGATAAAGTTGTGTTTTGAAAAGGTACCAACTTGAGATGTAGCAATGTAGACTATGAGTTGACCAGAGTTATGCAGGATGGAATAATTGGTGGTTTACATTTATAGTAAATGCAGATGTACATGTCTCAAGCAAAGTTAGAGTGAGTATATAGTTGTACCATGTCAGGTAGAAATATCCCTTCTACATAAGTCTTGTAAATAATAGAAACATGTACTTTCCAGATCACTTAATAGATCAATATGGCTGTATTGTTTGTAATGCTAAGGTTACATGTAATAATTAATGATGTTTCAGAGTTGTTGAGGAAGTCTGCAGAGCACACCTTAATGGACATGGTTCAGTTACTGTTTACCAGGCTGCCCCAATTCAAAGAAGATCCCAAATGGACAGCAAATATGAAAAAGGTGACTTGAGGTTTTGCAGTATTTATTTTTGATGTTTAAAAAAAAATCCCTGAAATGGCAGTGTATATGTTATATGTGTTTTAACAATGGCTTTGACCTGTTATGTGGGTATCTCCTTTTGGACCTGTAGGTAATTATCAAATCATCAAAGATTGCCTCTAGGCTGTTCAGTAAACATTGACTACCACATTTGTTATCTATGAAAGGCAAGCAATTTTGCACTGAAAACAAACAATTGCTTAGTATCCTCTATGTGGGATTAAAATTGAACTGTGTCCTTGTTCCAGCTAAAGATGAGAACTGGTGGGGTAGACCAGGCTAGGATGGGGAGGAGGAAAAGATCTCCGAAACCTAAACCTAAAAAGGTAAAACCAAGCCAGACATCACAGTCTGTGCCGGGTTCCTCACAAACCAGCACACAGGCTGCTCCTACTTCCTCGGGGGAACCAGCTGTGCAGTCAGGAGCTGGTTCCGATACCATAGATGGAGGTAGAGATGGACAGAAGGAAGCAGAGATTGAACAGGCAATGGCTGAGGAGATAGACAAATCTACAGATAGTTTAGCTAAAGAGGTATGATATGTAAGCCCTGAAAGTCTGAAAACGATGTTTTGGGGGGGTATATAGGAGTCACCCGGTGGTTGGTCGGTCGGGCGGGCTGTCGGTCAGTCAGGCGGTCTGTTGCATTTTCCTTGTCCTGAGCATAACTTGAAAACTACTAGTTGGAATTCAATACAACTTCATACAATGGTCAAGCACATTGAGAGGAAGTGCAGTGCAAAAGAACCATAACTCCATCTTGACATATTACAGAGTTATTGCCCTTTGTTACTTTTCCTTGTCCGGAGCATAACTTGTAAACTACTTGTTGGAATTCAGTACAACTTCATACAATGGTCAAGTACATTGAGAGGAAGTGCAGTGCACAGGAACCATAACTCTTTCTTGACTCATTACAGAGTTATTGCCCTTTGTTACTTTTCCTTGTCCGGAGCATTACTAGAAAACTACTGGTTGGAATTCACAATGAGAGGAAGTGCAGTGTACAAGAACCGTAACTCTATCTTGAGTATTTACAGAGTTATTGCCCATTTTTACTTTTCCTTGTCGCAGAGCTAACTTGAAAACTACTGGTTAGAGTGCAATACAACTTCATACAATTGTCAAGCACAGTGAGAGAAAGTGCAGTGTACAAGAACCATAACTCTATCTTGACTAATTACAGAGTTATTTCCAAGAACAATATCTCTATTTTAGTTTTTTTTGCAAGGTATTCTGTTACTACGAACTTCCTCAGTTTATAAAGCAGTCTTTCGGGGGTATTAATCACATTTAGTGTTAGCACTAGTTTAAAATGCCAACCAAGTTCAATTTTTTGGCAATGTGAAAGGGTGGTTTAGAGTAAACTGTTCGCTATGTTAAATACACAAGTTTCTAGATTAAAGAGTTATAAATTTTACGTCATGTAATTTAGCCTCAATATGCAGTTTTGAGAAAGTTGTTCGGGTGCCGTTTGAAGATTATTTTTTCGCCGGACTTAAAGAAAACAGCTAGCTTGAATATTGAAAAGATTGTCCATTTTAGGTATCTACAGAATCAGGTATGGCGGACACTGGAAGCCACACTGAGAATGTTGGTCAGGAGAGTGATGGTGGTGTAGATCCAGGGGTAGCCTATGTAAAAGCAACAAGAGAAAGCATTGCAACCACACCGGTTGAAGGAACAAATATTATAGATATTGTCAAAGGGTTTGAGGTAAGCTGTTGTTATCTCAAGTCATTTTATTAG
Source organism: Saxidomus purpurata (assembly GCA_022818135.1). Lineage (NCBI taxonomy): Eukaryota > Metazoa > Mollusca > Bivalvia > Venerida > Veneridae > Saxidomus > Saxidomus purpurata. The sequence continues at coordinate 8,170,942 of JAFMSR010000002.1, read as the reverse complement.
TTTGTGGTTAGACATAAATTCTGAGAGAAGTTGCTTTGCTCCCATTACAGTTGAAGAGTTTAGAATACATGCTTACTCTGTTAAAATATCCCTGTAAATGATTCTATTAAAAAAATAGTTATTCAACAGAACTGCTGTGTTAGAAGTTTGTTACATCTTTCATTACAGAATTGTGATGAAGGAATTATTGTACTTATTATGCAGAAAAATATAGTCATAATTGTGTATGAACAATTTGTTTTTGCTTTCCTATACAGAAATGAGTTTTTGATGGAGAGAATTTTTTTGAGCTTCCCTAGATGACTAATGGTAGAAACATGAGCTTTGTAAGGCTTTATAGAGTTTGGTTTATTGATATGATAGATGTTTTTGTCTCCAGTCAAAATCAGCTCATTCCCAGTATTATTTATCCCCCCGCCGAAGGCGAAGGGGATATTAGAAATGCCCTTCGTCCGTCCGTCCGTGCGTCCGTCCCAATTTTGTCCGGAGCATAACTCCAAAAGTACTTGAGCGATTTTCTTCAAACTTCATACACTGACAGAGCACATTGGGAGGAAGTGCAGTGTGTAAGAACAATAACTTTACCTTGCCTACTTTTAGAGTTATTCCCCTTTTATCAGATTTACTTGAAAAACTTTGTCCAGAGCATAACTCCAAAAGTACTTGAGGGATTTTCTTCAAACTTAATACAATGACATAGCACATTGGTAGGAAGTGCAGTGTGCAAGAACAATAACTCTACCTTGCCTACTTTTAAAGTTATCCCCCTTTATCAGATTTACTCTAAAAGTTTTGTCCGGAGCATAACTCCAAAAGTACTTGAGGGATTTACTTCAAACTTAATACACTGACATAGCACATTGGTAGAAAGTGCAGTGTGCAAGAACAATAACTCTACCTTGCCTACTTTTAGAGTTATTCCCCTTTATCAGATTTACTTGTCCAGGCATAACTCCAAAAGTACTTGAGGGATTTTCTTCAAACTTAATACACTGACATAGCACATTGGTAGGAAGTGCAGTGTGCAAGAACAATAACTCTACCTTGCCTACTTTTAGAGTTATTCCCCTTTATCAGATTTACTTTAAAAGTTTTGTCCAGAGCATAACTCCAAAAGTACTTGAGGGATTTACTTCAAACTTAATACACTGACATAGCACATTGGTAGGAAGTGCAGTGTGCAAGAACAATAACTCTACGTTGCCTACTTTTAGAGTTATTCCCCTTTATCAGATTTACTTGTCCAAAGCATAACTCCAAAAGTACTTGAGGGATTTTCTTCAAACTTAATACACTGACATAGCACATTGGTAGGAAGTGCAGTGTGCAAGAACAATAACTCTACCTTGCCTACTTTTAGAGTTATTCGCCTTTATCAGATTTACTTGTCCGGAGCATAACTCCAAAAGTACTTGAGGGATTTTCTTCAAACTTAATACACTGACATAGCACATTGGTAGGAAGTGCAGTGTGCAAGAACAATAACTCTACCTTGCCTACTTTTAGAGTTATTCCCCTTTATCAGATTTACTTTAAAAGTTTTGTCCAGAGCATAACTCCAAAAGTACTTGAGGGATTTTCTACAAACTTAATACACTGACATAGCACATTGGTAGGAAGTGCAGTGTGCAAGAACAATAACTCTACCTTGTCTACTTTTAGTCAAATAGAAAAATATCATACCTTTACTGATAATGAACATTAATATAATTTTGCAAACCTTCTCTTCATTGCCTTATTCTTTTTCCACTTACTTGAAAACTGTACTCAGCATGACCATAACTATACGGCTTTTTAAGGATTTCCTCTCACCAAGTAAAATGTACGAAAGTACAACCTTCAGGTAACTTTTTCCTGGCGGGGGGATTAACCATGTGTAACATGGCTCTTGTTAACAATAGTAGGAATAAATTTTCTTTCTTAACTTTTATAGGATGCTGATCAACCACCAGATTATATGGAAGTCATTGGTCCTTCCCAAACTGGAGAGCTAAATGAAGGGGGACAACTCTGTAGATCAGGCTCTAATACAGATTTAAAAGTAAGATTACAGATCATATAAATTAACCTTTCCTTTGAACTTTTGTAATAAAGAGAGCTCTGATTCTTTTGAAATAATTACAACTTTCTTTGGTATTGTCAGTGAAAAGGGCAGATGTTTAATAGATTCGATGGTTTAACTACTTGGTTTAACTACTTTCTATTAAGTAACAGCCACACTGACTTGATATGGAACAATGATAGGATGAAGATAGCTGAGCATTTAAATAAATTTATGTGTAAAGGAAATCTTAAATGGAGAAAAGGTAAATGAAAGTTTATTCCAGCTTTCAAAATTAGGACTTAAAGATTTTATCTTGCAAATTAGTAAAGGAATAAACAGATTGCAATCATTTTTTACCCTAACCCTGTTGGTAGCAGGTGTTTCTGCCTTTGAGGTCAATGCTGATCATGATCTGCACTGTTTACTGTACAGTCAGTAACTTTTCAGTGAGCAGCCATTAGTACTGTCCAGATTGAAAGGACTATACTTTAGTCAGTTTTAGTAGTTCCTAGGAGTAAACGTTGATATACATATATTATATTTTTTGCAGGACCATATATTTCTGAACATTCCGAGTGAGGACAGTTTAGTGCGAACCTCAAGTGAAGTAAGTTTACCTCAGTCTGAGACGTGGGAAGAAGACTCCATCAATTCTTTACCATCGACGACAGATACGTCTGTTCCATCTGCAGCAGATGGATCCGCGACAACAGCAACTGATGCTGTAGATGGCGTAAATGTAAAAGATGATTTTGTAAATCCAAAAGGTGTAAGGTTTATACCTCATCATCACCATGGACATGAAGGTAAGTACATGCAAGCCTGGTAACTAACTTTTTTCAAAACATACATTTTACTGTGAAATCATTAATGTTATTGGAGCAAAAATTTATTCTGATTTTATTAATGAGTCAATCCATGACTTTATGATCCCAGTGAAAAAACGTCCAATATTATCATTTACTGTACAAATATATGATATCCATGAATTCATGGTAGATGGTTTAAATATTTGGTATTTTCCAAAATGCATTTACATTCCATGTGTATCATTCACTTTAATTAAATACATGTATTAAGTTACTTGTTTAATTTCAGGGTCTGTACCCCTTGTACCGTATGGTTTGCCATGTGTCCGTGAACTGTTCCGATTCCTCATCTCCCTGACCAACCCCCTGGACAGACATAACACGGATGTGATGATACATATGGGTCTAAGCCTGCTTACAGTGGCATTGGAGACCGGGGCAGACCATATTGGACAGTTCTCTTCACTAGTCTATCTAGTCAAAGATGATATGTGCAGATACCTGTTTATGGTAAGATTTTAAATAAATATTATGACTTGTTTGACCTGTATTCTTTGTTTTTCGGTATAATATTGCTTATGTCAGTTTTGTGCATCTAGATTGAACATTTTTGTGTTTTCTTATTGTATTGTCATGTGATATTTACATAATAATGTGGGCTTGAATAAAGTTGTGTGCGACTTTATTTTGTTTTGTCTACACAAGTTACTTTTAGTCCCATATTGAAATTTAAATTAAATGATTTTATTTAACTATCAGGTTAGTGTTTCGATTAGTTCCAAAGATAAGTGGGTTGGTCCTAGGATAGAATGCTGATATTTTTGACTGACTGACACAGTCTTAGTCAATGGCCATGTGTATTTTCAGCTTGTTCAGTCTGAGAGACTGTCACTGTCGGCTGCAGCATTGAGGGTGTGTTTCCTGTTGTTTGAATCAATGAGAAGTCATCTGAAACTCCAGCTTGAGGTAAGACTATGGTTTGCAGTTAAATTTGATATACCAGATATAATGTTCATGTCAGTAATAAAGATCGCTTTGATGGTAGCCTGGTAACCAGTTGTGGTTCGGTTAGAGATTTTAAGTATTCTGCATTTCATGACTACACCCATCTTCGAGCTTCAGTGTGGTGAGATTTTTGGTATTATAATAGAATTTCATAATTTCGATTTTTAGATGTACCTCACAAAATTAAGTGATGTCATTACATCAGACCATCCCAGGATAACGTATGAGGTGAGAGAACTTGCCCTGGAGTCTATAGTACAGCTGTGGAGAATTCCTGGACTGGTCACAGAATTATTTCTCAACTATGACTGTGACCTCTATTGTACAAACCTGTTCGAGGATCTGACCAAACTTCTGTCAAAGGTAAATAACAGTAAGACAGTAAAACTATCAGCGATTTTTATGTATCCTCTACTATTGGGGGTAGTTGAGTGGGGCAGATAGATATGCCCTTGGTCATCTCTGTTTGTTTGTCTGTGTGTATTATTTTGTGTCGTGGGCAGTTTTAAAACTTTTTGACTTTGAGTCATCAAACTTGAAAGTGATGTTAATCAGGATATAAAATAGTGCACTTGGGTTGTTTGTAGATGTGCCCAGTAAAGGTGTTGTTATAGCAACTGAATTAGTGAAAAATGGTATTTTTCAGCTTGTGTAATATCTCGTTACTTGTTGATAAAAATAGTTTTAAAACCATTCTAGTTCTAGTACTTGTTGCGGGCCGCAGCAGCGGCCCGCTATATTTAATACGTGGTGAGTAAAAGGTGCATGGAGAATCGTATATATGTGTCTCTCTTCATTGAAAAATTGAGGTACTTTTGAGATGAAAACTGTAGACACAGTCAATCTTTTTGGAAAGGCAAGAGTTGTCGTTTGTTATTGAGTTGTCGTTCTTTTGATCACAACTAGTGAGACCGGAGAGGATCTAAAAGGCAACTAGTCAGGCCGAATAATTTAAAGTCTTTTACCCGATATTTCCGTGTAAGCCGCAAGAGTATTGTTTTTGTGACATAAACTATCGAAACATCGTAATACATTATGGAACCAATAGATACTTTTGAATTTTGAATTACAAAACTCGGAATTCAACATAAAAACAACGAATTTTAACCTGCTAACGCCTCTATCATCAAAAGTGTACATACCTTTAAATCGTCCGTTTTATTATACGCGTCTGAAACTAGTCTAAAATACGCGTTTAGGTATAAAACTGAAACTTATCAGCAAATTAACTTTACAGAGATATTGATAGATATCTTTTTGAGATATGACAACATATTTTTATGCTTTAAACACGTTGTAATTGTTGTATTTTATGTAAATGCGTGGTTCGAAAAGGGTACGAAAATGTCTGCATATTTCCGAAGTCAGTTCGTACCTAGGAACCACATAGATCTACATATCTTAAATACGATTTATAAATGTAGACAGAAATGCAATAATTTAAAGGGAAAATCAAATTAATTTCCCTACACCATGCTGTCATTCACAAAGAACAGATATTGACTCCAATATATAAATACAAATAAAAGTTATTGTATTGTAACTAAAACTTTCAAGCTTTACCATGATTCTTTTGCTACACTTAATTTTGGCGGAAACATTCATACATACATTAATGTTATTGTATCATTATTATTATTATTATTATTATTATTATTATTATTATTATTATTATTATTATTATTACAAAATACTACTAGAGTCTATTATTTTACGACTACATGAAGAAATAAACTATTAACACTGCATATGTCTCGACATATTTAATTTAACCCAAACTTGGTTATACACAGCAAAATAATATGAAATATAAAAGTAGTTAAATGTGGCAATAAACGGCGCGTGTCATTAAAGAATAACCACCAGGAGTTGTACTATGTGTAGTACCCAGGTAGTCAGTTCCAACCACGGGAAGGCCAGGCAGGCACCTGCTTAAAAATTAGTGACTTATAGTTTAATTAACCACCAATAGCTCTAGATACCTAATCTGAAGACTTACAATTACCAAGAGCGATTACAAAGTACTGGAATCACTTGTCTATATTTTCCAACTAAATTTTGCGACGTTACTCCAGGAACTGCACACATGTACGGACAAGACCTGTTTCACGTATACTACAGCTGACAACCCAGCTGAAATAATCCGCAGCCGACCACCCGGCTGAAACACAGCTAACATTGCTGTTTATAAACCTCACAGCCGACAACCCGACTGTTAACCCTGTAAACAACACAGCCGACAACCGGACTGTTAACACTGAACGGACATAAAGTAGGCTAACCAGTACAATGTAACCCAAATGAAGATGTACTTGTATTTTTTGAAATGTAGATGATGTTTGAAGCTGACCAAAGGCGAATGAGGACCGGAAGACCTCCCATTAGTAGATCCACACGCCATCTACATATGTAAGAGTATATATACTGCCTGATCGTTAAAATCTTACTTTTATAAATGCCTACAAATTGATGAGATCACACCTGCCTGGCCATCCCGAGGAGATAGGAATTTTTCCTCCACGCGACAATAGATTAATACCATAATTATAACATATATGGATTAACTTTCCCCGAGATGCATTACAGAATCTTCAACTATGAAACAAAAGTCCTTGCTACTGCAAATAAATGTCTTTCTTAGACGATCCAAAGTCCACACTGGGAAAAACTTCACTCGCTGGACGAAAGTTTTTTGGGTGCAGTATAGCTAACGTATCTCAGCAGCTTATTTAATCAACTCGAAGTGGACAAAATTTAACCATAGTCCATTTGTGTCGGTAACTGTGTGATAAGCGTTGAAGAGGTGGCAGGTCTCGATCAGCTCATCATCCTTCATTACTTGAACGGCGTCGCCCGGGTTGCAGCCGGAATCAAGTGTCGCTGTCAAACCACAGCCTGCAATAGATACACTCCACAGCAGTATACTGTAACTTGAGGTAGCTTAAGTAGTGCATGGGCGGACGTAAATGGAGTGGCTACAAGGAAGTTTGCGCTGTTTGAATTGATTGTTGTCACAATTATTAGTGTAATTGACCTTTTAGCGATGCCAAGCCTATAAGTACCACTGTTGATATACAACCATTAGACTAACATATAACATAACATACAAGGGGTGTGGTGGGTGGGTGTATTTTCTAAGAAAAACGTTTTTGTTCGGTTATCTTGGAAAACGATAAAAACCGCAGTATGCCGAATGGTATATAAATACCGAATTAAGCGGAAAGTACCGGAATGGACAATAACAACACTTCATCGCGAAAATAAATGATATTATTTTTAAGGAGAAAATAATATGTTTTATTTTACGACTACATGAAGAAATAAACTATTAACACTGCATATGTCTCGACATATTTAATTTAACCCAAACTTGGTTATACACAGCAAAATAATATGAAATATAAAAGTAGTTAAATGTGGCAATAAACGGCCGCGTGTCATTAAAGAATAACCACCAGGAGTTGTACTATGTGTAGTACCCAGGTAGTCAGTTCCAACCACGGGAAGGCCAGGCAGGCACCTGCTTAAAAATTAGTGACTTATAGTTTAATTAACCACCAATAGCTCTAGATACCTAATCTGAAGACTTACAATTACCAAGAGCGATTACAAAGTACTGGAATCACTTGTCTATATTTTCCAACTAAATTTTGCGACGTTACTCCAGGAACTGCACACATGTACGGACAAGACCTGTTTCACGTATACTACAGCTGACAACCCAGCTGAAATAATCCGCAGCCGACCACCCGGCTGAAACACAGCTAACATTGCTGTTTATAAACCTCACAGCCGACAACCCGACTGTTAACCCTGTAAACAACACAGCCGACAACCGGACTGTTAACACTGAACGGACATAAAGTAGGCTAACCAGTACAATGTAACCCAAATGAAGATGTACTTGTATTTTTTGAAATGTAGATGATGTTTGAAGCTGACCAAAGGCGAATGAGGGCCGGAAGACCTCCCATTAGTAGATCCACACGCCATCTACATATGTAAGAGTATATATACTGCCTGATCGTTAAAATCTTACTTTTATAAATGCCTACAAATTGATGAGATCACACCTGCCTGGCCATCCCGAGGAGATAGGAATTTTTCCGCCACGATAAATTTTATACACCGGGAGGAGAAAATTTATTCCCCAAAAATTCTAAATTTGAATTAATGCGATAGCTGTCCTACTATTTAGTTACCTTAAATGAACAGTTGTCAGCGAAATACAAACCCCCATAAACCGAATTAAACGGCCAAAACGAGAATGTCCGATATAACTAATAGCTGTCATTGTAAATTCCACGAGGCAAACAAAATTGGGCAGTAATTTCAAGTTACATGAATATGTTTAAGCATTGAGTCCCTGACGCAGTCCAGGTAAAACTCCAGCCCAACAGGTGACAAGTGAGTGCCGTCTAGGCGGTAGAAACCTGGGGTTTTTAAATCAATGTCAAGAGACAGAACATCAAAAGGTGGGCGCTCTCGAAGTAACTGCCGGCCCCATCTATTTAACCTTTTCCTTTTTTCCTCGCAGGTTGCCCAGGGTAACCTAGTAAACCGCCACTCCTTGCGTTGGAGGATATCAATCCAAACAAGGGTAGCCTCTGGGTTCCCATCCCTAAGGTACTGAATGTCAGCCCGCATCTTGTTACGGATACTGGCCAGGGACCTATGAGCTATATCATTACCTCCCAGGTGGATGAGGATAACCTCTGGTTTCTTACTGAACAACACTTGACAGCGAATAGTAGGGCGGAACTTAAACCAGTCAAGCGAGCGAATGCCATACCAGCCTATCTTTTTTCCGCCAGGAAGCTTCAGATGTTCTCTCTCCGTATCTAACACCCTGGTTCCCGCCCAAAAGGGGATGCTATCACCTACTACCCAGACATCTGTGAAAAAGAAATGAAAAACAAAACAAAACATAAATAACCTACCCAGTTTACAGGGTAACTTATAAGCCAAGGCTTGGTTGGTGCAGAGTTGAATACAAATACATGGAATGTAATATCATAATGTTATCCCGAAACCATTTACTTAGAGGATGTGACCTGTTTGATACAAGTATGAGATTTTGCCTTCGCTTTAAGACCTTATATAAGATTTATAAGCACCCGATGTCCAACGGCCCATCGCCTTAATGGCCTGCGTTGGTATGCCGGCAAGCGCCAAATCTGTAGCTCTGCCAATTCTGAAACTGTGCGATTTATATTTGTTCTGGCATAGACCTGCACTTAAAATAGCCTTACTTAGGACTGCGGAAAACTGATACCTAGTGACTGGTTTGCCATCCGCATGGCAGAAAAAATGACCTTCAACCTGAGGGCGAAGTTTATGAAACTCACTCACCGCTCTAACTGCGCAAACTTCTGAACCATTTTCAGATGGGATTTTAATGCAAGTCGGTACCCCGAGTTGATTTGTCTTAAACTTATGCAAGGTAACTGAGACAGATTGTTGGTCCTCGGCAATGTTAACATTTGTGACCTGAATGTTATCGCTAGGCTGCGAAATAGCTGCCCGTGGCACTAACTCACTTACCCGGAACAGACCAAAGTAGGCGCAGACCCACATTGCTGTAAATAGTTTAACCTCATAATTGCTAAAACATATAGCTGGCAGTTCCCGTAATATTTTGACTAGGATACATTTTGTGATTGGAGCACGGTTGTCACGGGTAGGCTTCAGCCTAACGCAACCCTCCAGAAGTTTAGCTATTATAAAATGGTCGGTCGCGTCCGGCCAGCTGTGAGCCTTGTGAACGTAACTCAAGCCCGAGACATAGGTTCGAATAGACTGGGGTGCGAAACCTGCATCGAAGCAATAAGCAATAAATAATATTACATCTTGCGGCGACAGAGGCCATGCCTGATTGAGTGAATATGACGCTCTGAATTTTTCGAACGTTCGAATAGCCGTTGCGTAAGTACTGTGGGTGTTTTCTGACAAACTGCTATGCATTAACTTTGCTGCTACTGAGTTAAGCTTGACCAAAGATGGTCCGGGAATTGTACAGGGTCGACGTCTGCCTCTGGCGCCAGCTCTCGAAAACGCTGTTCCTGGAAACGAGAAAGGGCATCACAGATAGAATTAAGGGTACCTGGGACATGAGTTGCTCTAATCAAGATGTTCAACTTTAAACATAACAAAGTAAGTGGGCGTATTAAATTCATAGCCCTTTCTGACCTTGAAGTCGAAGAATTGAGAATACTGACAACGCTTAAATTATCACAGTGAAATTTTATTTTCTTATTTTGCAACTCTTTACCCCAAATATGCACTGCTACGAAAATTGGGAATAATTCAAGAACTGTGATATCGTCTGTGATGTGCTTTTCGCGCCAACTGTCGGGCCACCGAGCTTGACACCAGTGACCCTGAAAATATATGCCAAATCCCATTTCAGAACCTCCGGCACTATCGGTATATAAATTCACGTCCTCATTCGACACCCAGAATCGATCGTGAAATACTGACACCCCATTGAAATCTTGAAAGAAGGCGAGCCACATATGCAGATCCCGTTTCATGTCTATTGTAATTCTTAGATGGTGATGTGGGTGTGTCAGACCGCGTGTCGCATTAATAAGTCTTCTGCAAAAGGGACGGCCCTCCGGAATCGCTCTACAGCAGAAGTTAAGGGAGCCTATCAAAGACTGCATGTGGCGTAATGTCGTTTTTTCTTTGCTCAAAGCTACCCTAATTTTGTCAGTAACCTCAACTATTTTTAGATTTGGGATGCGCACCTGCATTTTAACAGAGTCAAGCTCAAGGCCTAAGAAAACAATGACCTCAACCGGACCTTCAGTCTTATCATCTGCCAACGGACCATTCAACTCGGACATGCATGACTGGAATGTATCCATGAGGCCCTGGCACAGGACGCTAGTTCGATCCCCTCCTAAAAAGTCATCAATATAATGGAGTAAATTACCCGACGTCATTTTGCTCTTGACTACAAACTCTAAAAATGTAGAGAACTTTTCAAAAGTTTTACAGCTAACAGATGCACCAAAGGGCAGAACTTTATCGATGTAATATAATCCATTAAAACAGATTCCTAATAATTGAAAATCTTTAGGGTTGATTGGTAATAGCCGAAATGCACTTGCGATATCCATCTTAAAGAGTTTACAATTTTGCCCTAGGTCTTGAATCATGTGTACCGCAGCGTCAAACTCTGTATACCTAACTGAACAATATTTCCTGTCGATATAATCGTTTACAGATTCGCCCTCCGGAAAGGAGAGGTGGTGTATTAACCGAAATTGCCCTGGTGTTTTCTTGGGAACCAGGCCAATAGGGGACACAATTAAGTCCTCAAATGGTTTGTCCCGAAAAGGTCCCGCCATTCTACCCGCCTGAATTTCTTTATTGAGTTTACTTGTAATGATGTCTGGATTTTGAATGGCTGACCGTAAATTTTTACTATCTCGCATTGCTCGCGGGCCATCATAATGCAAGTCAAAACCTGAAGTGAAACCTTTAAATAACTCATGTGCATCCTGATGTTTATAACCTTTAAGGAACTTTTGCAAAACTTGAACATTTATCGGTGAGGTTGCCAAAAAAACTATATCTGCATTTCTAATACCTTCTGAAAGACCCTCTTCTTGAACCGCGACCTCTTTGTCCAAAGAATGGCCGAGAGGCGCCTCTTCGAAAGGACTGATTACCCGTACTAACCGGCGTGTCACTCACATTTTTTGGTTGAGACCTACAGTTTGCTGCTGGGTGGTTGCCACCGCAGTCAGAGCAGGCATGCTCGTACTTACAGTTCGGACTGAAGGTACAACTTCTACCTGCGTTAAAATGAATGCAAGTGTAGCCCACCGAACGAGGCCTAGGCTGGCGTGAAAACTCTGGCCTTAGCTGGACGCACCTCCACCACAAGTCATTGTTGATGGAGGCCCATGAAGACGGCTGTGATACCTGGCGCAACCTGAACTGCTCGTCATATTCACGCCAGGCTAGACCCCCCTGCCGACTGGCACATTCCCTGATTACCCACATGTAATGCAAGATTTCATACACCTTTTGTGGGTTGGATGCTAAATAAACTGATGAAAACACAATAAAAGCATCCGTCCATTGTTCGATTGTGCTTATCTTATCTTTGCAGAGTTTGGGCTGCGCCTGCAAAGTGCCCTGAGCTGACAGGGACAGAACAGCGCTATTGTTATAATCAGCTAAATCTAAAGCCCCTTTCAACATGAGTGCCAGATTTATGTATTCGCCCCTGGCTATCTGCTGTTTTAATGAAGCTGGCAGATGGGCGGAGATGTCATCGTTTGAAAGGCGAGCCAGCTGTCCCGGAGGTTGTGGCAGCCGAGGTACGTCTGCCAGTGACGCACTTCCGGACAAGTCAAGTATGGATTGGGGGGTCGAGACCGGAGCCGAGTCCGATGACAACATAGAGGCTCGAGGTTGAGACGGAGGATTACCACCACACCCCTTATTAGGCGTGGGGCCGGTAAAAGCCCGACGCCCTAATTATTTCTTGGAAATCAATGACGTGACCCAAATCACCACTATTACCTGGTTCAGGTCTCTCCTCGAAGCCAAATTCGTTGGCGGTCTTTCGCTTCTTTCCACGACCTCTCCCTGGCATCTTACAAGGATTAATTTAAAGGATGATATACGCGGATTAAGCAGATGTATTTTCTAAGAAAAACGTTTTTGTTCGGTTATCTTGGAAAACGATAAAAACCGCAGTATGCCGAATGGTATATAAATACCGAATTAAGCGGAAAGTACCGGAATGGACAATAACAACACTTCATCGCGAAAATAAATGATATTATTTTTAAGGAGAAAATAATATGTTATATGTTAAGTATGAAAGATAATAGCCTGCTATTTAAACATTCAGTTGTTGTTTTAGACAAGTTATGAAATTTTAATACAGCATGGTAGAGAGGCGCGTAATGACTAGGGGTGGGCAATAATAGACCCGGTACATTGCAATTCGCAGTATTTTGGAGTAAATAAAAAACTGCAATTCCTCCGCATTTATTACATGTAACTTGAATTTGATCTAATGCTTTGTTGTTGGTTTCCAAATAATAAATTTTTAGCGCATACGTATATTTCGGAATTCATGCGTGATGAATAGCCATTGAATTCAATATATCAGGCCCTGGTGATAGTGACTGATTAAAAATTTTTTAATATCTATTTATCTAATAAGATTAATGAAAAATATCTGAGTATAATAATACAAATGTAAATCATTAAAAAAACACACAGTTAAAAGTTGCTGTAATTTTGTTCCGTGAAAATTAAGACATACCAGGAACGACCTATAGAGGACATACTGTATAAATATTATTCGATAACAGTAAGGTTTCCATACTAGATGTGGTGTCGTGTTAGGTTTTGCAGGTTCAACCAGAATTGGTTTCCTTGAGTTCTTTTGGGGCCATGCCTCAACATCAACCATCACCTATTTCCAAAATATTTGCATGCCAGTTTTGTTTGTGGGCCCGCTGTGATACTTTGTATCACAGTTTTTCTTGTATTTTCATATGTCACATAGTGCTGTTCCTAGGAGCTCTGATTTTAATATACTTCTGCTGTCATTTACCCATGGGGTCCTTTTTGATAAAACATGTTCTTTAAATTTTTAAAGGGATATTTGGTAAGAAAACACCTTATCTATTAGAGAGGTCATAATACAATGGACTATTGTAACAGTAGGTTGCCCCAAAAAGTCCTGTATTTTTAAGTCATTATGTAGTGCCTAATTGCCTAATATGTTTAAGTACCTCCATGAAAAACAAGCAAGTAGCTTTCATTGGGACAATGTGGATCTATTCTCTTTGACATTTGGCATAGACATGTTACATGCATGGAGGTATCTATATGATGGACAGCAAAGATAAGTCTGATTTCATCTGATATAGAAATATTGATCCAAGCCTTTGTAGGTGTTCTACTGCACATTTATTAGGGGTATTAACATGGCAGACAGCAAAGATATTATCTGTTATGGAAATCTTTATCCAAATCTTCGTATTTTCTTGCACGTTTACTTAAAGAAGATACAAATAAAGCATTCTCGAATTTGAAACAATAACATTTATTTTATGCGTGATTAATGAAAGAATATTAACAAATAAAGCATTCTCGAATTTCAACAAGAACATTTATTTTATGTATGATTAATGAAAAAATATTAAGGCTTTAGACTAATAAACTAATGTTCTAAACTACCGTGGTTACAGAATGCTTTCCCGGTGTCAGGCTTGTTCTCAACACATCTGTTATCCCTTGATGCCCTGCTGACAGTGGTAGACTGTATAGAGCAGCACTGCCATAGTCGTATCCTGAAGTCTACCACCACTGGTCAGGTAGACCAAACAAAGAAAGGTACTGATACGTCTGTATCCGAGGGACAGGATCCAGCTGCTGGCGATGGGGAGAAGGCAGAGACAGGAGTCCCTGGGCCACCTGCTGTTGGCACGGTTACTAGTCAGAAACTGGTCTTTGGTAAAGATTCAGCAGCAGGTAAGAGCTAGCATCATATTGATAGACTCAGTGCATTTTTCAAATATTGAATAAAGATATTTCTGTTTTAACATTGCTGACTTAAAATCACATAACCTGTCACTGATTAAAGGTCATGGCTACTTAATCGATCTTTTATGCAAGAAAGTTGGCAGTTCCTTACTGAGTTTTGGGAATGTAGCACTAGTCCTTTCCAGGAATGATGGCCAGGAAAACTGTCAGCCTGTAAACAACTGAAATATTGTTGAAATGTGGGTTATAGTCCAAGAAAAAAGATGTTTTTTTCATGTGAAGAAAGTTTTATGGGCTCAAGTGAAAAGTGTATATTGCTTACAAAAGTATATATTCAGGGAGGTATATCTCTTCGCATGAAATATGAAAGTGTACAGGACTTCAAAAGCAGGATTTTTTTGCAGTTTTGGATTGTTACTTTCATTTCTAATTCAGATAAATAGTTCCACCAAACCTTAAGATTCACAAATTTCAGGTGGTTTTAAATATGTGTGCTTGTCATTTATTGCAGATAACAAAGTCACAAACAAACCGAAAGAAACTAGGAAAGGTCCATACATTAAACCTAATAGGATGAAGGTAACGGGTGATCTTCCAACTGAGGATGAACTTGTCACACTCAAGCAGAGGAAAAGGGTAAGTGGTTTTACCAGCTACTGTAAACCAAATGGTTTTTGCATTCAGTCTTCTTTTTTGTGTATTCACAGAAATCAGTTTTTCTTGAATGTTAGCATACACTGATAAGTTGTAATCTCAGAATCAATTAACACAGCGTGGTCCTTGCACTGAAAAAGTACTTCAAAATAAGCGTGACTGGAAAATAAGCCACCAAGTCCTTATGAAAACTTAAATAAGCCACAGCTTATTTTCGAGATTTTAGGTATTGTGAATGAATATGACATGCTATATAGCAATTACAACTACTGCCTACTTAATTATGTTTTTTTGTAAAACAATAAATTGTGGACAACAATGGCTCGTACTTTACATTTTACCATGATAATTCTTTTTTTGCAGGTTTACCATACTGGTACTGAATATTTTAACCAGAAACCTGCTAAAGGGATAGCCTACCTGCAGGAGCAGGGGCTGTTATCTGACCCCTTGGATCCAGAGGAAGTTGTTACATTCATAAAAGAGAATCCTAAAATTGACAAAAAGGTGCTTGGAGAATATGTTACGAAAAGAAGCAATAGCAAACTGCTGGAAGTATTTGTGAGGTAAGACAACGTACTACATGTAATGTAGACTTCAGACCCGCCTCGATGGTTGAGTTGTTATGGTCTCCTACTTAAATTACTAAGACTTTCGCTGATTTAGGATTATTGGTTCGAGCTCCACTTTTGACCGAATTATGTGACATAGTTGGCAGTTCGATGGTTGAGGACTAGTAGTACTGTTCCTTCCGAGGAATGATGACCTCCATCAATATTTAAACACTAGAACAATACCAAAATTTAACCCTACCAAATTAAAGCATTATACAAACAACCCACCTATATGTAACTGAAATACTGTTTCAATGGGTGTTATACCCAAACAGCAAAGATCAGCCTGAATAATGAATTGCATAACTTAATTATTATGCCTCACAGCTTTTAAATTTTAAAGAACATTCATTAGTTCTGCCATCAGTGCATTAATAAAGAGTCCTACTTGAACCTTTCAGGTCATTCCACTTTGAAGATCTGCGTATAGATGAAGCACTGCGTCAATATTTAGAAGCATTCAGATTACCTGGGGAAGCCCCAATTATCTCATTGGTGCTGGAACATTTTGCTGATCACTGGCATGTACGTAGTATTTATTTATTATTATTAGCTAACATAAAGGGTGATGATATATCGTGACTTCTGTCTCTGAGACGCGTTGGAGAATGTGTAACATTTTGGGGCATATGATCAGTATATTATCTTAATTGTGAACTTGGTTGCATAATGATCGCATTGTTTAAAACTACAGTGTAATTTGAAAATGTCCATGTCACTTGTATTTTGACATTTGCTTGTATTGAGCTTTGTTATCAAGGTCATAAATTTGAGAGCAAAATCAGAATTTATTTTCATTTGTATAGTCGTGTCCTAAAGGGTGATTAAATAATTATGTTTTCTTTGAGTTCTTCAAAAAATCATGATGAATATGTCTTGATATTCAGAATACTTCTCAGCCATGCTCTACAAAAACAAGCTTTTGGTTTTATGGAACTTGATTAATGCTTTGTGAAAATTAATACAGGATTGTTTTCCATACTAATGAAATTGATTGAAATGCATTTTACAGCAAAATATAGGACATTCCATCATTTTGGCACATTAAGATTTTCTCATTAAGTCAGTCTGTAGATTCAGTCCAAAATATTTGACTTTGAGAAGCAGGTTGAGCTTTAGTACTGATTGTGGGGGGGGGGGGGGGGGGTTTTTTTTTTTTGGGGGGGGGGGGGGGGGGGGGGGGGGGGGGGGGGGGGGGGGGGGGGGGGGGGGGGTGGTGGTTTGGAGGTTTATTAAAATTGTTTAAATAACCTAATTAGTACTGGCCATATGCAAAAAAGAAAACTTTTTGAACTTAAAAAAAAGTAAAGGCCAAGGGTAAGATACATGGTGATTGCTAGTGGACCTCTACCAAGATTGTTCAATTATGACCCCTCGGGGAAAACTGGGGGGGGGGAAAAGGGGGTTTTTTTTTTTTTTTTTTTTCCCCTTCTTTTTTGGGGTATTTTTTGGTGCGACCTGTAGAGAAACAGATACAGTACAGGGTCCGGGTACCAGACCCTAGCTTGGGAACAGGACCTTTTTTTTTTTTTTAATGGTTGGTGTAAAAAAAAAATAAAATTGAGTTTTTTTTTTAGTTTATTTAAAGCAACAATAATGGGTGGGAAACACTAAGAAGCATTTAAATTTCGGCGGGGATTAAAACATGGGACCCGGTTGGTAGTTAGGTTTACCACCAACCACCGCACCCCCTGGGGTCCTGTTTTACATAGGGTTTTTTTTGGGGAAAAATTCAGGGTTAAAATCTTCTGAGAAACCACAAGACTTAGTGCTAAGTATTTGCATTGTGCATTTCCTAGGTCCCTCTACCAAGATTGTTCAAATTATGACCCCTGCCTCATCACAATTTTGAGAAAAGTAGTTTTTATTTACATTAGCTTCATTAGATAGGAAAAACTTTAAAAACTTCTTCTCTGAAACCACTAGGTCTAGAGCTAAGATTTAGCATGTAGCATTGCCTTTTAAAAATTTTTAAAAAAAAAAAAATTAATCCCCAAAAAAAAAAAAACCCCCCCCCACGGGGGTTTTTTTTTTTTTTAATTTTTTTTTTAAAAAAATTTAAAAATTTTCTTCCCTGAAGCCAGGTGAGCAATTGGGCCATCTGGTCCTTCCTTTCTTTGCTGGACTTGGTCTGGTGCTCTTGTCGGTCTGTCTGTAAACTTTTCTTTGGTCTTCAACAATCGTACATAATCGTTTAGAAAAGAGTCAGTGTGCAAAAACCAACTGTGCTACAGCAGATTAATGTTAAACCTAGAAACCAATGGATTTTCATTCTACAGCTTCCATTGTCCAATGGATTTTCACAGAAACTTGTCAGGAGGTTGCCTACACACTGTGTGAAAACAACCTCCGCAGCAGATTATTGTAAAACCTTGATTTATAACACTCTGCAGGTCACATTGTCCAATGGATTTTCATAAAGCTTGCTCAGAAGGTTCCCTTCAACCTGTAGATGATCTTTTTTAGAAAATAAAGTAAAATTTGGGGAAACCAATGTGCTTACAGCCAATCATTCTAAAACAGGTCATATTTTTCAAAATCTTTTCACAAAAATTACTAAGAACAGTCCACTCAGGCCAGCGGGGGGGGGGGGGGCCCGCATGTTTTTTTTACGAGAGAAAATAACCATGTCTCTGGGATGCCCCTTTTCAAGGTATTTATGTGTGATTGAATTTATATTGAATTTCTGAAGGGCATAAGATAGCATGGTCACATGCATTCTCTTTTGCCTTGCGCAGTACAGATTGATATTACTCTGAAAGATTTTTTGGGGGGGGGGGGGGGGGGGGGGGGGGGGGAAAACATTTGTAAAAAAAGAACCTGGTAGTTTCGGGGGGGGAAAAAACCCCTTTTCAAAAAAAAAAAAATTAAAAAAAAAAAAAATTTTTTTTTTTTTTATAAAAAATGGTTAACTCAGGAATAAATTTGTAATAAAATGATGAAACAAAAGCATTTGGAATCATGAGCAAATCAAACACTGAACCAGATAAGCTGTCTCGTTTTTGCACCCTGCTTAAAAAAAGTATTTTTTTATTTTTAAATTTATGTAGCATGAAAAATTTTTTTGTGGATTACTATGCTATTTTTGATAAATTCTTTTTACATTATGTTAAGAAATTGTAACAGTTAATCACATACAACCATGTTGGGGGAGGGGGGGGGGGGGGAGGGGAGTAAGGGGGGGGGGGGGGGGGGGGGCTTTTGTGCAACAAGGTGTATCTTGAGTTACAACCATGTTGCACAAAACAAAAAGTTGTATCAATTTCAATACAACCATTGGACAAATATTATTTTTAAAAGGGTTAACATTAGAATTCAATTTCAAATTTTAACACCTGGATATATACATTTTAAATCATTTTAAACAAAAAAGTCACTTTTGTATAAAATTTTAAAAAAAAAAAAATAAAAAAAAAAAAAAATAATTAATATTTAAAAAAATTAAAAAAAAAAAAAAAAAAAAAAAAAAAAAAAAAAAAAAAAAAATTTTAAATAAATGTTTGGGGGGGAGGAAAAAAAAAAAAAAATAATAATTATTTTAAAAAAAAAAAAAAAAAAAAAAAAAAAAAAAAAAAAAAAAAAAATTATTTTAAAAAAAAATAAAAAAAAAAATTTTTTTTATATTTTAATTAAATTTAATTAAAAAAAAAAAAAATAAAAAATATATTTAAAAAAAAAAAAAAAAAAAAAAAAAAAAAAAAAAAAAAAAAAAAAAAAAAAAATATTTTTAAAAAAAAAAATATTTTATTAAATTTTTTTTATAAATATAAAAAAAAAAAATTATTTTTTGATTATTGGAAGGGAAAAATTTTATAATAAAAAAAAAAGGGGAGAAAAAAAAAAAAAAAAAAAAAAAAAAATTTTTTTTTTTTATTTTAAAAAATTTTTTTTTTTTTTTTTTTTTTTTTTTTAAAAAAAAGAGGGAAAACTTTTTTTATTTCGATGCAGCATTCACTCTTTCTTACGCAATTATTATGCTGAATGTTGATCAACACAATCATAATGTCAAGAAACAGAATATACCTATGACTGTTGAGGTAAATTAGTGACTGTGTTCAATTAATTACATATGAATGGTTGCTTTGTACATTTTGTTGTATACAGTTCAATTGTAGAGTTCCTTTGTATAGAAAGGCTACCTAATTGAGGTTGCCACTTTTGTTTCCTCTTTGACTACTTAAAACATGTGCCATTTCCTCTTTGACTACTTAAAACATGTGTCATTTCCTCATTGACTACTTAAAACATGTTCCATTTCCTCTTTGACTACTTAAAACATGTTCCATTTCCTCTTTGACTACTTAAAACATGTGCCATTTCCTCTTTGACTACTTAAAGCATGTGCCATTTCCTCTTTGACTACTTAAAACATGTACCATTTCCTCTTTGACTACTTAAAACATGTGTCATTTCCTCATTGACTACTTAAAACATGTTCCATTTCCTCATTGACTACTTAAAACATGTACCATTTCCTCTTTGACTACTTAAAATCATGTGCCATTTCCTCTTTGACTACTTAAAACATGTGTCATTTCCTCATTGACTACTTAAAACATGTACCATTTCCTCTTTGACTACTTAAAACATGTGCCATTTCCTCTTTGACTACTTAAAACATGTGCCGATTCCTCTTTGACTACTTAAAACATGTGTCATTTCCTCTTTGACTACTTAAAACATGTACCATTTCCTCTTTGACTACTTAAAACATGTACCATTTCCTCTTTGACTACTTAAAGCATGTGCCATTTCCTCTTTGACTACTTAAAACATGTACCATTTCCTCTTTGACTACTTAAAACATGTGCCATTGTAGTCAATAAGCTTGTCTATACTTGTTTCATAAAAGAATGACTTTTTTGCAGCAATTTAAGAAGAATCTAACAAGGACAAATGGAGGGGAAGATTTCGAGAGTGAAATGCTTGTTGAGATTTACAATGCCATAAAGTATGTATCATTACTTCTGGAGTTCATATTGAATCTTCAGTGAAAATATTGCATACAATTCTTTACTAAACAGGGTTCATAAACAGATTACTGTTTAAATATTTTCATTATAAATGTCCTTGAAAACTATTCATTAAGTGGTATATTTTAATGTTTGAATAATTAAGATTCTCTGCAACAGAAGTTAGGCCAATTTACTATCTATTCGCTGTGAAATACTGCTGAAATTTTGTGCAAAGATTCCCAAAGACCAAATCGACCAATGTGAATGCATGTGAATTTATAGGCATAGCATTTAGTGAATTTTAGATAAAATGAACTTCATGGGTACATAAATTTGTGGATTTCACTTTTTATATGGAAAATAAACAGTTTTTGTTGGAGTTTTAAATTCATAGATTGACCGATCCTTGAAATCGGTGAAAGTAAATTCCACTTTAACATAACTGGTTTCTCTGTATAAAAGATGATTTATAATTTGTGTGATTTTGTTGTTTTAGATCAGATGAAATAGTGATGCCATCAGAACATACAGGTCTGGTGAGAGAAAACTACCTTTGGAAGGTCAGTTGTTACCTACAGTCTTGTTTCCTCTAAGATTTGTTCACTTTTAAAAAGAATAGGTATTTAAGGGGTTGACAGACTAAAAGCGAGATCCTACATTGGCGTAAATACTCTTATACGAACTTCCCAAGTATATTGGCAAGATATTTCATAGATATTAAGATTTGCCTCCGTTGTTGAATTATAAGAGACAACTTGTCTGGTTCAAGCCTCACTACCAACCCGACTCTCAATGTGAGTAAGGAATGCCAATACTAGTCTTTCTTGTGATGGTTTGGCATAGCAGATGTGTCCTTCCCTGCCAATGCAGAGTTTTCAATTTATTGATTGGTTGGTAGCCAGTTAAGAAAGAAGAGAAACTAAATAAGAGTGTATATACTAGTGAGATTGATGGTGTGTAACTGTACCTATATATCTATTTTATCTATATTAGGTATTGTTAAAGAGAGGTGGAACAAAGGAGGGTCTGTTTACTCATGCTCCTACGGGTGCTTTCGACCATGACCTGTTTACCCTGATCTGGGGGCCGACAGTAGCAGCACTGTCATTTGTGTTTGACAAGTCCACCTCGGATGAATCAATTATTTCAAAGGCTATATCAGGCTTCAGGTAGGTAAAGCATCATTCATTTTGGCGACCATTTTTGCCAGTAAAAATTTGGTTCATATAGAAAGACAGCTATGTTAGCCTTGTATCAAAGTTTGCTGTGTACATGTTTAGATTTGTACAGCAGTATCATTTTTAAGTGCATTTTATTTGAGCATTAAAAATGGTTGTGATTTTATTTACCTTTCACATGAAAGTAATTGGTCTATTTCTTAAAATGTGGTGCAAATGCTTTGAATGCCATTTCAATGCAGGCAATTGGCTAGGCATTCATTTGAACTCCAAGGTTTGCCTGTAGGTATGCAGGTTTGGCAATATAATTTGACCTAATGCATGTCAGATCTTCCTCTTGCTGTCACAGTCAAATAAATACCTTACTGATGTATTGTGGGAAATGACATGTGCTGCATTTTTTAAACAATTTGATCGAACCTTAGTAATGATTGTTTTTTCTTTTTAAACAGGAAATGTGCAATGATATCAGCTCACTATGGAATGAGCGACGTGTTTGATAATCTAGTCATATCTCTCTGCAAGTTTACAACTCTCTTAAGTTCCATTGAGGTAGGATCATCTCTTAGAATTTGTGCCTAATGAATACTTGTATACTGTGAAACCATAAAATTTTATTGGGCACTAACCTATATTTGGTCAATCAAAATTACCATTTTCTGTGAGAAACGAAATCCATGAAATTTGTTTTTATTAAAAATTGATGAAGTTTTATTACCATTAATTTACATACACGGTATTGTTACAAATAAAAAGAAATCTTTTAAAAAGAAGTAGAAAAGTTAACGAAGCAAAGCTTTGCAGTTGTTTTAATCCACATATTAAGTACTCCTGTCCAAACAACTCATCAATAGGCAAAACCAGAATTAATAAAAACATGATGAGATTTATGGTTATTTGCTAGATTTACAAGATGTCAGAAAGTTTGTGTTACTCAAGTTACGTTTGCTGTATATTTTAGTCCCCAGAGAACCTTCCGATATCCTTTGGTATGAACATGAAAGCACAGCTGGCAGCAAAGACTGTGTTCAGCTTGGCGCAGAGGCACGGTGATATACTTCGTGAGGGATGGAAAAATATACTTGATTGTATGCTGCAGTTATACAGAGCTAAACTTCTACCCAAGAGTATGATAGAGGTACGTACGTATTCCTCAATTCTTTTATTTTATTTCAGTGACAAAAAAACTCTTTCCACAGTCATAGGAAAATTTATGTAATAGATTAACAATTAAAGAAATGGCCTGAAATGACTTTTGCAATTACTTTATGCTGCAAAATACTGATTGTAAATAGGTAAGCGGCATAGTGTAAACAGCATATGCCAGGATGTCCTATAAGTGTAAACATTAAAAGTGGTACAGATGTATGGGCCGAACAAGGATAACCCTAATATTACATTAATACAGATGATACACAGCATTGTAGCAGGTCCAAAAATATGATTCAATGTAGAGGGGGCAGTTTTAGTGGGTATGTCATATAATCACCAGTTACCCTAAGTCATTACATGTACAAATAATATTGCAGGTAGAGGATTTCCTCGACTCTACAGGTAGAATCTGTTTAATTAAGGAGGAGAGTCAGGCAAACCAGAAATCTGAATCAGGATTTTTTGGTATGGTCTCCTCTTACTTTGCACCAGAGACTGCAGCCAGTAAAGGGCCTAGCCCGGAGGAGGAAGAGGCAACAAAATACGCTACAAAATGTATACGAGATTGTCAACTTGAACAGCTGATTGTAGATAGCAAGTTTCTAAGAGAGGAGTCTTTACATGAACTGATTAAGGTAATAAATCATAGTATATGTATGTTTTCATATATCTAAATGATCAGGTACAAAGAGATGCTTGTTTCAGGATGGGTCAAGCTTTAAAGTGACTATAAAATCTAATAGATGCTATAAATGATCAATTATAAAAGGAAGGTTGAGATTTTGTGGAGATTTCAGTTGATGTTACATCCAGTGACAGATTAAGCCTAGCATAGCTAGTAGAGACTTGTGTCTTTATTAAAGTAATTTGTAAGTGACTTGTTAGATGAAAAAAGACATTTATGTCTATACCTATTTGTTTTTTAAATCAATGCAGACTTAAAAAGTAAAATAAATCAATCTAAACTGAACTATATTCTGTTTTCAGGCATTGATATTTACATCCCAAGGAACAGAGTCTCATGAGTCTATGGGGACGGTATATGATGAGGATGCAGCTGTCTTCTTCTTTGAACAATTTATTACATGTATTCTACAAAACAGGTAAGTCATATACATCTATAAACTGTAAAAGTCATTTTTTACGAGGTTTTTATTTTCGCTATTTTTCGTGAATGAAGCACTTTACAAATTCATCAAACTATCTAAAATAACGATGATGCATGTTGGCGAATTAAAAAACTTGTGAATAAATAGAAAATTGGATAATAGCGAAATAAACAGATAGCGAATATAAAGACTTTTACAGTATAGTTAAGTAGAGAGGTTTGTACTTTGCATGTATAAACACATACAAAAAAATATTCTTTTTAAAGATCAGTTTCAGAGTTCCATTTGTGCTTTATTGCTTTATAATGTGGCTCTGTACCATTTCCTGAAAAGGCACATATTCTTTGGACAGTGTTGTCAGATATTAATGTTCTTGTCTCTTGATGTCTGATAGGGAAAATATTGAGAGTTCTAATATTTACTTGAATGAAGCTTCAGAACAATTTAGAAAAAAGCGGAGTCATCTGATCTCACTATTTGTGGTGTGAAAACGTAAAATGTTTATATTTAGTAATAGGTGTGTTAGAACTGATGTGATATAGACTTGTAAGTAAAGACTGGGTATACTTCTGTAATATTGTTTAACTGGCTGATTGGTATCTTCTTTGATTACTATTAGTCAAATCTACATTTATTTTAACATACGCGTTTGATTTCGTTTTGAAATGAAGCTTTAACTTTCCTTTATATTTCAGGGACAGGGTGACTCCTATATGGCAGTCAGTGCGTGAACATATTTATAGTTTGATCGTCAATGCTACAGAACATACATTCATGGTGGAGAGATCGGTTGTCGGACTATTACGTATATCAATAAGACTGTTGAGACGGGAGGAAATAGCCCCTCAGGTGCTGTCCTCTATTCAGATTTTGTTAATGATGAAACCCAAAGTGATTCACGACTTTCGCGTGTGTGAACAGATTTCTTATGGATTACATGAAATGTTGCGGACTAACGCGGCAAATATTCATTGCAGTCATGACTGGTATACGTTGTTTGTGCTTTTAGAAGTGGTTGGAGCAGGAGTTAACCCTCCGCCAGTCTTACAAGTAAATAACGGAGTTAATGTTACAGAGGGCCTCATAGAAGCTGGTAAGTTTACTTCAGTTAATATCATGTAACAGATTGTTGATTGTTTCTCACAATGGCATGGAATTGTTTTAGGTATTACTAGGAATTAACTGTTAGTTGTATCATTCATTACTGTCATACTTTAAACCGTTTGATTAAGTCTGTGATGTATGTTAACCTGAGTGTATTGCTTATGAATAGATTTACAAGCAATGTGTTTGTTAATGGGTTTGTAAATTGATTATGACTGTATTTTGCTTCAGGTGGATGTTGGAATCAGTAAATTCGTGAAAATAATGTGTCAGTGAAAAAGATGTTTATTATAGAAAGTGTATATTTTCACAGGGGCTCAGAGTGACAGTGAGTTACCTAGTACCAGCAGTGTGATATCAGGAGGCTCAGACCGAGGTTACACCTCTGATAGTGAGTTAGAGACTCAGTCACGTAGCCGAGCCACACCAGAGTTTGAAGTGAGGGCAGTACCTGAAAATGGCAGTTGGATGCTGGTAAGTGACTCGCAGAAAGTTGGTATAAAACAGCTGCCATTGTGCAAGTTTTGTAAATGGAACAATTTAAATTTTATTTCTACTACCATTTGGTATAAATGGAATTATAATAAGCACATCTGAGCTGAAGAATTGTTACAATTTTCAATGTTACAGTACTAATCACTGCTTCCTTGGTCCAGCCGTTAGAATCACTGACTTGAGATCACTGTAACCTCTCATAGATTGAGGCCTATTGATTCGCCCCCTGCTACCGACCTTGTCTTTTTATATGAGAAAGTTGGTAGTTTCTTATGTAGAGTGTCGTACTGGTTCTACCCAGGAACTATTGTAAGGTAAACTGTCCGCCTGTTAAAATGATCTAGGTTGGAACGGGAGTTAAACAACAACATGTTACAGTACTAACCAATTTGTGTATTGCTTTTCTCTTGCAGGTAAATACAGATGAGCCGTACAGGAAACTTGCCCCAGTCAATCAGTATAGTATAGAACTGAACGAGCATGTGCAAATCTGTGATAGTAAATCTTTGTTGAAATCCTCAGAGACCTTGTCATTCCTTGTGCGAGATGCGGCACATATCACACCTCTTAACTTTGAAAGCTGTGTTCATGCAATAAGAGCGTTTGCAGAGGCATCCTTAAATGGAGGTGAGTTTTGAGAAAGGATGTGAACAGTTTAGATTGTACACTCATCTTCTTACAACAATGGCGAAAAATAATGACTTACTTAAATGAAATGTCCCCTAGGTTATTAAGAAAAATGCAAGTATCTTAGATTAAGAAACCAAAGTCTATAAAAAAACAAATGGCAACTCTCTTTAAAGTGTGTTGTAAAATTAAACCAATATCAAGATAAATCACAGCAGGTTCTCTATGCTTGAGAATTATGTTATTTTCAGTGTTGACGCAATCCTTCAATATTTTAATGTACGATATATTGCTATGTGATAAAAATGCATTTTAAGATGAGATTTAAGTTATGATATGAAAGGATTCAACCTGCCCCCATGGTCAGTTGGTTGTGTTGTAGTCTCTATATTTCTCACTGAGGGTAGGAGGTTCAAGCCCGTCGACCAACCTGACACTGTGTGTTAAAGTGGACAGTTTCTTAAGGAAGATTGAAGTCTTACTCTGGTCCTTCTCAGGAACAATGGTTAGGTAAACTGTCAACAAGTACATGACGGAACTACTCGTGAAACTGGTGTTAAATACCACAGATTAAAAAACAAAATAACTCATGAGGCTATGGCAGTCAGCATATATATTGTTGTACTGAACTTTGCCATATCCGCTCCTTCAATCATTTTAACTTTGTCATATTTGTGACGAGTAATTAGTCAGTATGCTTAAAAAATGGTTTGTTTCATTAACAGGTCAGAAAAAAGTGGCTGCCTCACCAAAGCATTCAAAAGATAGAAAAGAAAGATCAAAGTATAAACAAAAAAAGCAGTCAGCAGCTCGAATGAAAAAATCACACTCTTCCCCGAGTCATATACACCTTACTACAAGTTCTGATGAGGAGAACGAAGCCGAGGGAAGGGACGCTGAGCTTCACTCACTCTCAATACAGGTAAGCTTTGGATTAAACATGCTTTAAAAAGTGTCTGGAAGAAGATTGCAGAAGATGGAAACTGGTTAAACAAATAAATGTTGACAAATACCTTTCTTTCATATTTTGTCCCTTCTTCACAAAAGAAGCATTGTAAGAAGGTGTTTCTAAGTTTTTGCAATATCATTGAAAAAAATGCTGCACTATATTCATAGCATGTACTTTCAATTGATAAAAGCAACTTTAGGAATGTTTTTCATACAAATAACGGTCAGTCAAAGCATATTTCTTAATTAAGAACTACAAGTAACAATACATGTACATCCTAAGTGCTACTGGGACTTTTATCTGAGATCTTAAAAATAAAAATTTGGCCAAAAAAGATACTTTCCAATGAAGGCAGTGTTGTATTTTAGAATCAGTGTAATCTTGTATAAAGGTCTTCTTCAGAGACATAAAGTCTTGCCAATAAAATGTCTGTTTAACAAGACATAGACATTTACCTCTCGCGTCTTTACGAATGCTTTGTGACCAGGCCATTTATTGTTGTTGTTGTACAAGTTTAACGCCCGTTCCAACCATATTTTGGTCATTTTTACAGGCGGGCAGTTTACCTAACCATCATTCCTAGGAAGAACCAGTACTAGACTCCTATCCTTCGTAAGAAACTGCAAATTTTCTCATATAAAGACATGGTCAGTAGCAGGGCTTGAACAGGCCTTTGTGTACACCGTCGGCTCTGCTGTTTAAAGAATTAAAGTGGTTAACTTTTGAAGATCGTCACAAGTTTTACATTGCTACTATATATGACTTATAAAGCTCTTCATAATATGGCACCTTCTTACATTTGTGAATTTATCAGTATTTCTGAAAATAAAAGGTTTCATTTACGTTCCAGCTCAATGGGTATGTTAAGACATACTAGATCTCAAACTGAATATCTTAACCAGTCATTTAAAGTTGTTCCTAATCAAACTTGGAATTCTATACCAGGAATCATCAAAAATGTAGTTTCCTTAAATGCTTTCAAAAATCAATACAAAACGTATCTGCTTAATGTTTAATATGCTTTATAATCACTGGTGTTTTGCTTATTTCTTTTGTGTGTGAAATGTATCTTTTTATATTTGTTGCCTATGCAATGTGTGTTGATATGTTGTTGTTTTATAGAAGGCCTCATTGAAAATATGCATGTACATTCAATTTAATTTAATTTGTAATGAGTTTGTACCTTCTGAAAATAAAGAATTAATTATTATCATTATTATTATAACCCATAACCTTCAGTCTATGAGAGATTACAGTGATTTCAAGTCGGTGACTCTTACCACTTGACCATGGAGGCGGATGCATACAGGACATTTGTAAATAAAAATTAAAACTTTGGTTCTTGCCGCACAGCCGGACTCAAACTTTGTATATTTTCAGTTGTTGGATCTGATGCACACTTTGCACACTCGAGCTAACAGTATATATTCCTCGTGGGCTGAAGAAAACCACACTGACACAGAACGGGTACTTGTAGATGCCAGGTCTGGATCACTGTGGATCAAATGTTGGTGCCCGCTTCTTCAGGGTCTGTATTATGATTCATTTATGTATGTTTGAAACATTGGAATTTCAAGCTTTTCTGTATTGAATAAATTAAAAAATCCATAAAAATTCCAATACATGCTTATGTGTACTCTATAACATATAATGTAGTTAAAGATCATTTTCTTTAACTGTAGCATTGATTCTCAATTAGGGCTGTCATGCTTACATCTGTAAACAGAGCCGTTTCAATTATTACAAGAACACATTTCCAAATCTGTCGGTCCGTAAAAACGATCTAGACACTAAAAGATAGTCAATTGATTATTTCACATCAGTTGTGTTTCCAAGTATGCCTAATGCAAAAGTGATCTTGTATGAAGATACCATTATAGTTGCTTCATTCTAAGCAGTGCTCCTCGGTTTCTGTAAGCACAATGCTCCTATGCTATCGACCTACTGAAACAGAAATTTAGTGTCGTGAAGAATTTAGTGTCATCTTCTGTTTTATCTTGAAATGTTGTTCAGTGGTTAAAAAGTTTGCCAAAATATTCAAGGGGGGTTAATAGCATGTAAATGGATCCGTGTCATTCATTAGTGTTTGTGTAAACGTGTATAATTTTGAATGTGACAGCCCTATTTGAAATGATATTAATTTTGTATATGTTAGCTGTCAACATCAAAACAACAAAATCAAAACAACATTTTGATGAACTGCACAGAAAATGCATGCAAAAAGGTCAAAATAGTCTCTGAATTTCTAGGATGGCAGTTCTAATTTGCAAAAGTGTAACATTTAAACATTTTTGTTAGTACAAAAGTAAGTGTAACCACTAACCAGTATATACTACATTTCCAGGTATTGCAAGACTATGCTGTGATGCTAGAAAACATGTAAGAGGGCAGGCTCTGACGTACTTACAGAGGGCACTGCTGGTCCATGACCTTCAGACATTGTCTGCAGTAGAATGGGAAGCCTGCTTCAATAAGGTACAGTTTTACAGGATGAGTATTTAGTCAGAACTTAAGCAATTTATATTAGGATTTCATAGCAGAATTGAAGGACGCATACAGTAAAACTTCGTTAACTCGAGCATCGATAACTCGAGAACCCCGGATAACTCGAGGACTCATGTCGGTCCTGGCAATTTTACCTATATGTTTAACCAGAAAATACTATGGATAACTCGAGCATCAATAACTCGAGATCCCCGGATAACTCGAGGAACACCTGTGGTCCCGCTAGGTAGATTTCTTACTAAATTACCTGCAGCAACTCGAGGTCACTGATTATCTGATTTTTCTCACCTCCGATGGCGCATCATTATTTTGACACGTCATGGGAAAAACCTCTATTGTTAATTGATTGTTCTCGTTAATAATCGACCGTCCAGTAGCCAAAGTGTATAAAATGATATTCGCACATTTAAATCGTCTTGAAGCATGTGTAATTACACCCACTTGTTACTTTTATTGAATAAGAAGAAAATAAAGAAAATATGTTTGCCAGTTTTTTATTACGAGAACTTAATGATGAGATGATAACTTTGAGTCAGAGTAGACTTTTGATAATAAAGCTTGAGAGAAAACCCTAAACTGCATATTCTTTCTAGAATAATCTCTATCAAATTGTCATGTCAGAAATACACTTTGTGTCCGAGCAATCTAGAAAAGGACCCGATCTGCATTAATCAGTTGTCAAATAGTAATTACCCTGATTGTACATGTATGCAAACAAAACGAACAGGATTTTATCAAATAAGTACGAAAGGTAATCGGAGCTCGTGATTTAATGTAATAAATACATATTGTAAATGTATAAATCCGATTTCAACATAAATGTCCTCAAATAACTCGGTGTTCATAAGATATATGACAGCAGAAAAACTTGTAAAATGTCCATGGTTCGGATAACTGGAGATCTCGGATGACTCGAGCATTTTACTCGTCCCCTTGCGACCTCGAGTTATCGAGGTTTTACTGTACTTAGATTTGATTGCTATGCATCCAGATTTGAGTTCCCCAACCGTTTCACATTTAGAGTGCATTCTTGAGAAAATACTTGCCCAAAATAAGATCAGAGTCTTTTGTATATCAGAGAACCCTAACTTTAATCACAACCATGTATACCAATTATAGTGGACCACAACACATGTTACATACTATCATTATTACAGTAGGAAACAACTTAAGAAAATGTTGAAAGAAATCTTACTACAGATTTTACAAGTGTAAAGTTTACCCTCCCAATTTTAGTTTGAAATATAAATATTAAACTCTACATAGAGGCCAAGCTGAGATTAAAGTCCCTGGGAATTGAACTGTTGGTCAAACAGAAGTTTGAATCTCTTCCTGACGAGTTCAAGAAAGAAAGAAGATCTGTTATTGTTTTAGATATTATTTCCACTGCTGACCAAGCTGTTAGAGAGCAACAATACTCCCGACCCTTCAGGAATGGAAGAAACAAGAATGAGAGCATCTACTCTTCTCTGTAAAGTAAGATCTTTAATTTACACTTGTATCAAAACTTTTGGTATGCCATCACACCATACATTAACCATTACCCAGTTTAATTGCTCAAATGGATTTGTCTTACTTTCCTGTTGTTTATGAGGGTGTGGACTGAAAATTTACTGACTGAATAGGGAACAGTGCAGATCATGATCAGACTGGATGAGCCAGCTGACCATGACCTATACTGGTCACCAAGGCAGAATCACTAGTCACTAGCAGGGATAGAGTTAAAGATCTTGTACTTGTGTTAGATTAGTCTTTATGTCAGCAAAATGCAGTGTGATCTGACATAGGCTAGATTACAGGTAGTTTAGTCTACAAACTCTAGTCTTGTGTGCCTGTGAACATAAATGACAATGTCTAAAGTGAAAGATAGTTCAGTTCATTTTAACATGATAAAAACCCAAAGGGTATGATCCTTTTTACACCAGTGTATTAAAAATATCAACAAATGATAAAATTTGGGGGGTTGGGGGTGAAAGCAAATGAATAGATAAATCAAATGATAAAAGTGGAATCCCTTGTAAACATATTTTTGGCTCTCAGTAAGTTATTGTAGTTCAATATGCAAAAACATTCATTTAATAAATTATGTATGTATTTATTTCAGGTATTTCTGCAACATTTGAGTCCGTTGTTGTCTTTGAGTACATTCACAGCACTTTGGCTCACTATACTAGACTTCATGGATAAATACATGCATGCTGACAGAAGTGATTTGCTGGTAAATGATTATAGTACTCCGAAAATGCTGTCACATTTCAAACGTTACTAATCATTAGATGAAAATGATATTCCTTGCAAACATGTTTCCATTTCGCCACCATTCTGCAGATATATGAATAGTATTTTGATAAATGATTATACTTTTCAAAAAATAAATATACGGTCAAACCTGTCTGAAGCAGTCAGCAAAGGGGTGTGTCAAAAGTGACTGTGTAAAGATGATGGCTGCTATTTACAGGTGTAAATGGTGAAGATACATCAGTATTGGCTGCTTGGGGCAGGTGGCTTTTTAATCAAGGTGATTTCCAACTGGGTTCCAATTTATGTAAATTAATAAACAAAATGACTGTTGAAATCTGTTGAAATTGTAAAAGCGTTGAAAGTGATCATCAGATAATGTATAGAATTCTTTCTCACTGTTTGTATTGTAGGCTGAAGCCATTCCAGAGTCCCTCAAGAATATGTTACTGGTGATGGATACAGCCGGGATCTTCCAGACTGGAGATGATGTGGACTCACAGCTCTGGCGGCTCACCTGGGATCGTATTGACACCTTCCTACCTCATCTCAAAGGCGAACTCTTCAAACCAGCTGATCATGGTAGAAATTATATATTGCATTTATAAATACATGTAATGGGATTCTGTAATTGTGTTTAAATTAAAAAAAACTACTAATAAATGCAAACAAGAATTTACATCCTTTGACCAAGCATGACAACCTTGACAATGCAAAATTTCTAAAATTAAAGCACCCTTTACTTTGATTAGACAAGAGTGTCAGTTGTTTGAAAGCTGTACATTGAAAACTGAATTGCAAAAAAAACATACCGGTCCAGTCCAAAATTCAATAATCGTAAATATTGATTTAAAAAAGAAACTCTCCAACTGAATGTTTTCTTGTAGAACCAGGTAAACTAGCTATGGATCGTGAGGAGACACCCACACCAGAAGCAGAGTCATCTCCCTTATTGTCAGGGGCAACATCTGACCCATCAGTGACCTCTGCTTTAGCGGAAAGCAAAGGTATAGTGGTGCACAAATCATAATAACATAGTACACTAGTATAAAACTTTCAGACAAAAAAAGTCAAGTTTGTAAGTACTGAAAAATCATTAAACAAAAAAGGAAAAGCTAGTTTTCTGCTAAGTGCATTCCATTTAGAAATTTTTTACAAATATATGAAAAGAGATGATTTTATAAATTTTATTCTGTTAGGTTAAAGTTACTTCAATAGACCTCTTGGTATTTGATTTTACAGTACTTTTGACAAGTTATAATATAGTTATGTATTCACTTATAATCAGATGTAATCAGACATTTTTCTCTGAGATCAGTCTTAGTTTCTGGCTTCTGATTGCTTGATATGAGAGTTGAATTTCAAAACTGACCAGTCAGAAGCTGGGATTTAGACTTCTCGGAGGAAAAGTTTTGTAATCTTAGATCCAAGATAAGCCTAATGTTGGAGTGGGTCACTAATAATGTTAAGTTCAATCTAGATATATTTATGTTTTTATGCCAATCATAAAACACTTTGTAAAATAAACTTCTGCTAATATTTTGCTGTGTGTTTAATCACAAAAGCAGCAGCTGATGGAAGTCAAACACTAGTCGAGAATACAAGACCTGGTTCCCCAGGTGAGGAGAATAGTTGCCTAGCAACAGAAGAAAATTTGCCGTCTGCTGCTTCATACTTCCTGCATACGCCATTACCCACAGTTCCAAGCTCTCACATTGCCACAACAACTCATGCTGCTTCTAGTCCTACAAAAAATGTACTTTCGGACAAAACACTTCCAAGTCTTTCAAAAAGTACGAGCGAGCCGGCCTTGAACCCGAGCGTACCTCTCCTGCTTAATCCAGAGCTTATGAAAGGTACTGGCATACATATAGTGTCCCCTCAGGTTCATGTAAGTATTAGATATGTAGTATCCCACAATGCCTTTGGGTGAATGGATACCTACCTGCCTGCTGCCTACTTGCATGATGTCTTGGGTGTACAAAATGGTAAAACTTAACACATACATTTTTAATGCCCATATATTTTAAAAACAGTGCTGTAACTGTTAAATAAACCTAGGGAATGTGTCTGAGTAAATTTTATGCCTAGCTATACCTCAGTGTAAGTGTTTGATGAGCTTTAAGCAGTTGCTTAATATTTACATGTATGTTCGCTCTGACAGTCTAAAAATGTGAATTAATTGAAAAATCATCTTGCTTGTTCTAAAATTAATAAAAGTGATAGGTGTCTGTTATTGTTTTTCTTTTCAGTTTTAAGAAACTTAGCTATATGAGTGATATATGTACTAACATTTTAAACAAGATTAAAGTATTCCTATAGTTTTTGTGCATATAGAATGTAACGGCACTGCTTTTGTGAAAGTGTGTCTATATATAGCAGTCAATCAGTGTATCACATAAACATGCAGTCAGAAAAAAAGGTCTCAGTAAATATTAAAACTATTTTAAGAAAAAGATTAAAGACATCTTCATATTTAATTTTATGAAGAAAAAAATTCTAAATTCTCTACATGTGAAGATTTCACTTTACCTCACCACTGTAGGTTTGAACATCATCAAGGTCATCAAAATCTGTCATTTCAGGATGTACTTTAGCTGTTTGCTGGAACATCAGTATTATTACATGGCGACTCATGTTACTTTCTTGCAGGTTTTATAAACAGAGCCAGTTGTGTTGTGTAAAACTCTGTGGTATAATAAGAAAAGACTTAAAGCTTTTACATGTCTTAGTAGATACATGTACATGTATTGTGAAATTTGTCTAACATGATTGGGAATACATAGAATTGTACTAACAGTTTAAACAACACCCTGCTTTCAATGAGCACTTCTGGTGTATCCAGGGCATAATCCCTTGACCGTTTACACTGTGAAGCTGTTGTGATTAAATGGGGCTATTTGTGTTCACATCTGCTTCTTTGAAATGTGTTAACCCTAGCATTATAAGATGAGCCCTGCAGTATGAAAACCAACATGTTGATCTTTGTCATTGTAAATATTGATTAACCAGTATTAATACATGATAAACTTAAATGATAAACCTACATAATAAACTTAAATATTGTCATTCTACTTCCGCAGAATCAGCAAGAGGAAAGTTTTGATCCAAGTCAGTTAGTTTGGTTTTCATTCAGTAGATTCAAATGGGTTTGCATGGGAAATTCTATTAACAATTTTCACTTTAGTGTATTTCTGTTAAATACCTTTATACATGTAGGTTTCTTTTTGCATCATAAGCAAGATTGAGAACATAAAGAGAGTTTACTGTTGTTTTTTTTCAGCAATTCTGGAATCTTTTCTCTGAATAATTTTACTGTACAAATTGCAGGCTTTTCCTTCTGACATGATTCTCTACCTTCCACCACTGTCTCACAAGTAGGAAAGTTGTCAATAACCTGTAGAGACAGATATAGCATTTTTGCCGTGAAAAGGGGAGCTATCCTACTCGCCGGCGTGGGTGCGCACACCTTGGTTAAGTTTTTACCACCCCACTTTATTTCAAGATTAGAGGATGGCTTGAAACTTACCATACTTTTTACCATCAAACCCCACACAGACAAGAGACAACCTGTCAAGGTTTTGACAAATATGGCCCTTTTTACTTAAAAGGATGAGCTGGTTAAGTTTTTCTATACCACCTCACTTTATTTCAAAACCATTGGAGGATTGCTTTGAAACAACCATCTTGTTTACCATCACGACCTTCATCAACAGACAAGAGGACATAACTCGTCAAGGTTTTTGACAGAATTATGCCCCTTTTGACTAGAAAATACATGAATATGGGAAAACCACTTTGCCTTAACCCTTGAGATATGCTTTGAAACTTTTAATGCTATTTCACATCATACCCCCATCTGTACGCAAGAGAAGGTAACTCTGTCAGGGTTTGTTTTAAAAATTAAGGCCTTTATCGACTTAGAACTTGGTTAGTTTTTCGTACCAGTCCACTTTTTACTGAACTGTTTGAGATATTAATTTGAAAGTGGAATACTTGTTTACCATCATGGTCCCAAAACATGGGCAGGAGATGGTAATTCTGTCAAGGATTTTATTTGAATTATGGCCCTTTTTGACTTAGAAACTCAGTTAAAGTTTTCATTTTGTCCACTTGTGACTTAACCATTTGAATATTACTTTGGAAGTTGGAGTTCTTATGTACCATCATGAGACCTATCTGTAAGCAAGAGAAGATAACTCTGTGAAAATGTTTCTTGATTTGTACTTAGAAATTCCTAGTTAAAGTCTTGTGTGCCCTTAACTGTCAAAGTTTTGTTTTATAGGCAAGCACTAAAAAAGTCGAGCGCGCTGTCCTACTGACAGCTCTTGTTCTTCATTTTCTGTGATAACGAGTTATTTCATCACCTTAAGGGAGACAACTCAGCATGGAAGCAGTAATAATTTCATAAAATGTTAAGGAAGTGCATTATAAATTTAAAATGAATACTGGTGTCTTATTTATTGGGGTTTTAACAACCTAAGCATGAGATTAAGTTCAGTTCCGGGTATGGAAATCAGGAATGCATTTAGGTAGAAGAGTCAAAACCAATTGAAAACTGATTTGATTATTTGTTACAGATGGGGCCCAGATCCTCGGAGGCCAATCAGCCATCCAGTCTGATAACAGAGGGCCAGTCATACTGAACAGTTCTGGTAGTCCAGTCCACGCTACAGCAGGTCACATCAGTCCAGTCCAGAACGCTCCAATTCACTCGAGCCCAGTCCACACTGGCGGTCAGATTAGTCCTCGGGATCCAGTTCTAACAAATTATCCAATGAACAGAATTCACCAAATATAACTGGTAAAACTAAATCTACATTGAAGTACATCTCTTCAACAACAGTTACAGATACAACTCAGAGAGGTGAATGGATGACAAAAAGGCTAAAAGAAAACAGGCATACTGTTTTGGATTAGTTTATCCGACAGAGATTACCTGTATTTGACATTACAGCATTTGAATATGTCACTTCATGTTGTATGTAGTGTAACAGGTGTGTCACACACAAAGTTTCTTCATTTGTGTACAGTTGGGGGAATATATACCATCAGGATATTGCTGAAGTCAGACATGTTATTTGCATACATGTAGTTACATTTTGCTACCTTATATCAAGTCATTAGTGCTGTAACTAATATTTAAATAGTCACTTTAATGTCTAATTTCATTTCACAAATGCCCTCATTAACAATTGGAAAAAAGTTTATATATATGGAGGGTCATCAGCTATAATAATGGATTTTATAAACGTAGCTTTCCTCATGAAACATGGCAGACATTAAAAAATCTTTGTCCGAAGTTAGTTTTTTAAAAGCCAGGTATATGTAACCATCATTTAATCATTTTCCAACTGTGTTTACAGTAAACTATTTTCATCAAGCCAGATGTTCCTAATTTTAACCAGTGATCAAAATAATTGTCGGATATACATGACGTTTATATTTCTGTGCTTTTAAAAGACTGATTAAAAAAAAACGACAAAATTTTAATGTTGGTATTAATGAAAATGAGAGCCAAAAGCTCTCTTAACTAAAATCAAAACACAACATCAATGCTTCTCCCCAGGAATGATATTTTCAGTCAACATTTAACTGGTGGCCATCATGATACCAGTTTGAAGTTTCAAACAACTGTCCGCAGGACTTTATTACATATACATGATATACATATACTGGTACATGTGTAGTTCTGGACGTTTGCTACAGTTTCCTGTATGTATACAGGGTCAATATTTTCCCTTTCATAGAATTTCTTCAAACTTGGTATTTTGGTTGAGAATCAAACTTGAAACAGAAATCTGAAATAAGAATCATAGTCAAAGTACCAAGTTTGAAGAAATTCTATGAAAGGGAAAATATTGGCCCTGTATACATAAAGAAAACTGTAGCAAATGTCCTTAACAGACAAGTGGTTACACCTTTAGGTTGTACTTTGTACTACCTTGTTGTAAAGGTGATTTAGTTGTGATATTTGTTTTCATATTTTATTTATTTGTGCAATAATGTACATGTAAGTGTAAATAGGGCTGTATATTGCTTGTGCACATAAAAATAAACACGTGTTTTGTTTTGTAAAATTTTGTATGTTTGGTATGAATTTCAGAGTTAGATTTTTATGTATGCTACATTTTTGCAGGGGCCGTAGACTTGAAATACTAGTGGTTATAAGGGTGTTTTAAGTATATTCGCAGTTGTTTTTTATTTGAAGTCTTAAGTTTTTGCTGTGTTAAGGATTTCCTTATACATGTATAGCTGTGCAGATATTTCATTTGGTACTTTTGTGAACATTATATGTGTACAATTTCCTGAATAAATTCAAATGCACTTGTCACAATGACAAGAACAGGTACAAATTCTCTGAATCTTTATCCTTGAAACGCCAATAAATAGATCATTTATAACAAGGTCATGACCTTCACCAATTTATCTGCTTACTTGTAAATAAATTACATGTCACACATGATGCTGATTGGGCCATAGAAATTAATAAAATATAACTATGAATTAGAGTTAGTGAAGACATGAAATATCTGCTGGATTCACATGTCTTGTTAAATAGAAGTTATTGTAATAGTTTACTACACTTAGATACTGCAAAGATTTTTCTAGTGGGGATACTCAACAAAATAGAAATAGAAAAAAAATATGGTCAAAATATAAAAGCATCTAACTTACTATGAAAAAGGAAGCATTATCTGTAGTTTTTAATTTTGATTATGAAAAAAGTAGGAGCCTTTGAGAAAGTTACTGGAATCAAAATCCATTATTTTTATCTTACAGTATAAAAAGGTAAAAAGACATCTGCAAGTTTGAGTTCCTAGCTTTTTTTGTATTATAGTATGGTTCAGACTGGTCACAAATACCAGATGTTGCAGTTATACCATATATATTTTAAGTACTTTTGTTGGGCATTTCTCCTGAATTTTATATTCATTGCGCTTACTATCTTAAGAAAGTGATGTACATATTATTATACAGCTGCTTTAATTAAAACATGTATTTCTTATAAGGTATAGTGCTATGCTGTTGTTTTTATTTGTGCATTTCTGTATTGTATTGTATTGTATTGGCCATACTTGTACCTGTCTAGACATTCTTGACTGGTACTTCATACATTCTTGACTTGTTCCCATCTAAACTTTCTTGACTGGTACTTGGTACATTCTTGGCTCAGTCTGGTACCTGTCTAGACATTCTTGACTGGTACTTAGCAGCTGTTATAACTGCTAATATTGTGTAAAGAAAATGGGGTTTCCGTGATTTGCCAATAAATATTCTAGACTATGACACAAATGCAGACGAAAGTACCAATAATTTAAATGGGTTTTAGTAGCACAGCAATCCTGTTGGTATTTAACTGAGTAATGAAAAATTTATCAAGTTTTTTATCTTCAAATAAATGATTGCTAGAGGAGTACCTTATTTATTCATGTACTTAGTTTTTGTAATTGAAAATGTATCTACATGTGTATTTCAGTCTTTATAAAATGGTAGACAGAAAATTTCAAGTCAATGAAAAAAGATGGTTACTGTACTATTTATGTACAATATACATGGTACCATAAATGAAGGTAACATGGCTCGAGATACCTTGTTATTATTAAGATTTCTGTGTGATTATTTTAAAGTGCATATAGAGTTTTTGTTGGTAAACTTCTATCTTGAAAAGAGAGATTTTATTTGTCTGAAGTATGATTATAATTATTGTCATTGTTAAACATTTATTTATGGATGTTAAAATAATAAACGAGTCAAAGTCAAATAAAAGTGAAATAATGGTTTAAGCTTCGAGTTTTTGTGCCTTTGTCACCAGACTGAAGGTATTGTTAGATCTATATGGGTGGATAGCTTCTGCTGATACTGTCCTCTCTCTGACATGGATATGTCCTATCTGATCAATACCAAACCTGCTTACAATGTTTATATGCATCATCTCACAGACAAGTATGTTAAACAGGGATACTACAGTTAAGAAAAAACTATATAACATGCTGAGGTTCTGGTAACTGACCCTAAGATCAACAGGAGAGGCTAAAATAAGGTGCCTTATAGTTTGAAAACCAGTGTTCTGATACAGAGTGGTAACATGTAAGGTTCCTTTAATATATATATATTCAACTCCTGACCCATAAATCCAAAAATCAATGCAGTTCAGTAATTATTACTTCCCCATTGGTCATGTTTACTGTACAGTTCAGTCCGGAATTTTGTGTCCAGACTTAACTTCTATATGCATAGACCAATTTTCAAGTGACTTCACTGTTGCTGCTCATAGCAAAAGGGTGTGTCGTGCACAACACACAGGTGACTACCTTCAAGGTCAAGGTCACTTTTTAGGCTCAAAATGTGTTGTAGGGCTATGCAGCAATATTTTGTGTCCAAGCTGCAAATTCTGCTTGAACTGATTAGTTTTCAAATAGCTTCATTCAGTTGTTGCCAATTTCACCAGGGTGTCATGCACCATACCCTAGTGGCTACTGCAGGGGTAAAAGCTCTTAAACTCCCAACAGATTTGCATGGAACTTGGGTGGAATGTGTATCTGATATGGAGGACATCCATAACCCATTTGCTGTCTGTCAGTTAAAGGTCAATCCTATAGGTCAAAATTCATTAGGCTATATATCCTTGACAGATTTTCAACTTGTCAAGATGTGCAGAATCCATGTTTCAGTGTCTGACCTAGATAAAAACGGGTACTTTTACAACTCCATTTACATTAGTCCTTTATATACTGAAACATTTGTTTTCTATACCAAGTCAATCATTTAAAATGCCTTTTAACAATTAAACCACACACCCATATCGTTAGTAGTGCTACAATACCTAAAATATGTACACAGTACATTATACATTGCTCTCATCTGAGAGGAAACTGTTTTATTGCATGGCAATACTTCATTCGTGTAAGATAAACTGTTCCTAGAAAGTTTGAGGATTTTCAGTCTGTTGCATGGATCTCCATTTGCTTTGCAAAAATAAGTGAGGGACTAATGGACATGAAAGATAGAAGTAATGGAATATGAGCTACATGGTTAAGAAAGATCTAACTAACAAACTTCAAAGTAGTTGAATGCACTTTATTATATTTTCTTCCTAGAAAAGATACCAACCCACAAGATAATTCATCATGAAAATTAAATTATCTTAAAATTAGGAGTAAGATTTCTGTACAATACATAAAATGATATGGAATGTACAAGGTTAATACTTAATAGTTTAAATGGAAAATGAAGAGTATTGGAACAGAAGGATACCAGTTATACGGAGTGCTGGAGCTTTATATCTCTACTCTAAACACAGTCCTGTATATATTTAAACTGTTCATTTCAACAAGCTGCCGATAACTTGGACCCGCATGGACAGACACTTAAGCAATCATAAGTATATCTTCCATAGGTGTTGACAGGAGCCTGTGTATTATGATTTTCAACTGTATGACCATTTTGAAACTGAAAATGTAAAAATGCCTGGACCAATTCAAAATGGCCTTTCAGATGTGTGAATCACTTTTTAAAGTCAAAGTTTGGTCCAGAACCGAAAACCCCACAATTATCAAAGCCCTGCTTCCAGTCACAAAAAAAGGTCCGTTACTAGGAAAGTGATGTTCAGTCAAAACTTTTACCTAGCCAAAGAGGCCTCTCTTGACATTCATAGAATGTAAAATGACAGTTTCATTTCAAAAAGAAAGTGAAAACTTCATCTCAAGAGAGCAGACCATGTTTCTATTTGCTGAAATGCAGAATGCTTGGCATCAAAATGAGATAATAATAAAATACAATTGTACTCTTAAGATACATTGAAAAACAAAACTTTGAATGACAATGAAATAGATGTGTGTAACATGTTAGATGTTGCATATTAGTATTCCCCTATAACTTACTGTTATTTTACCCACATTATACATGTACATTAGGCAGATAATAGTCAGTATCTTGAGCATAAAATACCATAAACTTACAAATATAATACTCCCTCATCTAGCTTCATTGTATAAATATTGCCTCCTTTGATGTTCAAAGGACATTTTAAAGTAGTATGTACAGGTAATATATAAATACATGTATAATATGTAAACATATATTTTATATTTCATTATTTTGAACCTACATGTGTATACCTTGACAGTTACTAACACAAATTTCAGTTAAAACTATTAAGTTTAGGTACAATTCGTCTCGTATATCACTTTCACCAGTAAATATGGTAAGAGTCAATTATAAAACCACCAAGCAGGGACATGGGGACAGAGTACAGATTTTTTTCTAAAATGGTTCATTGGCTCTAACCCCTTGAATTGGGCATTACTTTATACTTATTCATTTTAGCTTGATTGTGAAGAAAGCTTATAGCTTATCAAGTCACTTCCAAGTCCGCTTCCTCGAAAAACTAGTACTGGTGTCAAATGAGGAGGTGCAGTCCTGACCCCAGTGGGGCTTGAACCTGCAACCTCCAGGACGAGTGTGATGGACTTTGTTGGATTTCAAAGACATTGCTAAGGAGAGTTTTCAAGTAAGCTTAGAGCTTCCTGCTTCATCCTTGCTGAATAATTTTTAAAATATTCAACAACAAAAAAAAGACACTACAATTACATCAGATATTAAATGATGTCACTGTCAAGCCTAAACAACATGAAAGTCATCTTTTTTGATTTCCTATAATTTGCACCATAAACACGATATATCACAAATTCTGCCATAGTTGCATATTGTTGATACACGATTTCCCATATGTAGAACACATGCAGCTCAAAACCAGTTGAATGAATGTATGACGTGAAAAAATACAATAATTTAATATAGTATCCTAAGATCTTTTATTGTTATAGTCCATTAAGAAGAGTTTCTGTGACTTGTTTTATTGTGTCAGCTGGGCTTGTTACTGTGTGACCTATCGTTTGTGGATCTTCAAAGATTTCATGATCATTTCCTCCCTGAAACATGTGAGAATGAAGCTTCAACAGCTTGTGTAAAAAAATCAGATTAGATTCT
Source organism: Saxidomus purpurata (assembly GCA_022818135.1). Taxonomy (NCBI): domain Eukaryota; kingdom Metazoa; phylum Mollusca; class Bivalvia; order Venerida; family Veneridae; genus Saxidomus; species Saxidomus purpurata. The sequence goes on along the minus strand of JAFMSR010000002.1, from coordinate 8,127,988 downwards.
ACAAAGTTAAACATGTAATAGATGCACGAGACTGTCCTTCCATTTCACATATATATCTTAATTCTTCAGCAAATAGGACCACTTTTCAGCTATGTCCAACATTAACAGCACATGTATTATCTTTGGATTTTCAAATTTTCGTTTCAGTGTAAAATTTGTTATCATGCAATTTAAAAATGGAACAATTTTTGTTTCTTGCATATACTCTTCAAGGTCTAAGGCACACAATAATTGTTTAGATGTATTCAATACTTGTATAACCTTACCTCTGAAGTTTTGTCCCCAAAGAAATGCATTTTATCAAATCCGTCTTTTTCTAGAAATTGTAGACAAAAAGTTTTGTTCCATCCCACTGGGAATACATCAAGACTGATCTGGCCTCCTATAGCAAACTGTAACCCTGAATTAGCAAACTCTTTCTCCAGAGCTGCTTTGAACTTCTGACGGATATTATGCTCCTGAAAAAAAGCAGTTTAAACTCTCACATTAACAAATTCTGAGTTGAGATCTGAAGGAAATGTAGGCCCTGCTAAGTACATGAAAATCATTGTCAGGAATTTTATTGAAATTGGTTGCAATTATTTGAACTTACTTCTGTATTTTCTGCAGTCTGAAAGTTTTTAGAGAATAAAATGTTTGCTGTTTCTGTCTCAAAAGAATCAAACTGTTTCATTAATACGATTCTAAATTGAGTCATAACATTTCTCCCTGGAAATATAACCTCGACTTCGGAGTGGAAGTGAAAAAAAGAGCTTTTTTTCAATCCAAACATACATGTATACATAAACTTTTGCGTGAGGTTGACTCATGTACAAACAATTAAGGTATGTTTAATACCGTACAAGACACAGTTACCTTGTCATAAGCTGCAAACTCGTCCCTTTCTTCCTGAGAACAGCTACGACCCACTGGACATATGTTCAACATACTACTACGGAATTCTATGAATGTACCCCTTAAAATATATACATGTAAAACATCTACAAGTATAATATACATGACTGTAATATAATTACATGATACAATGTAGATCACCAGGCAATGGGAGACTGTATGTTGAAATTAAAACAAACTGCATGCATATTAACCCTTTGTTAATTCTACATTATGGTACAAACCAAACAGTCATTCTCATAAAGAACAACAATTCCAGGTGGTAATACAAATAGTATCTTTCATCACAGTGTCTCTAAAAACTTCCTGAGTTTTCAAAAGTCAACAAACAGAAATGACAAGCTACAGCAGAAGATTGAAAAGGTTAAACATAATATCACTCACAAATAAAAAAGAAATTATCACACTTTGCTTTAACAAACATGTAATACATATTCAATTTTGTCTACATCGAAAGTATTCACTGGACACTACACATCAATCTCCAAGATACTGTTACATATGCCTTATATCGGATAACTTTAGTCTCGTCTTGCAATGTTTGTAACCCTACTACATAACAGATACCAGTATATTACCTTTTAGCTGGAAGTGTTAACTTTGACATGTATTGCAAGCTAAAGTTGATCACCTTTTGTAAAATCTCCTCTCCCATATGTTTGAGCAAATTCTGAAAATTAAGTTAACTAAAATTAAACTACCATGGTTACTCGCATATATATTTAAGCATCTATAAACAAGAATAGTTCATTTTGACTTGCATCTATTTTCAAGTAAATAATGTATATGAACAGTGTCTTTATTTAACCGATGTTAATAAACTTACACTTATTTCTCTCCTCACATAAATAATATTTACAGTACTACTGACAATGACAATGACAAAGGATTTATTTGATAAAACGACTTGATGTTACATATTTTGGAAGATGACAGTTCCTTCATGCGGTAAAAAAGACCTAGTTCTGTTTCTTTGCAACCTGCATGATTACAGATGTAGTTGATAGCAAACAAACCAATTTTACTCCACCTGCACATATCAATCAGAGTCCCTTATATATGGACAGAATCAATATGAATAAGGAAAATTTACCTTTTCTGTTCTTTTAACAAACAACTTACAATTTTGTTTCTGAAAACTTTATAGAATATGTATGTAACATGAATGGACCCACCTCTTGCCCTATCTGTTTACCATCCTTAAATGCAACCAGTCCATTCTCAGCAAATACATAATCAAACCTCTCTACCACTGAAATATCAAAACAGAAAAATATAGAACTATGTGTAATACTTTCATGTTATCTACAATCAGGTTTGGGTACAGGGTTAAGTTACCTTTAGAAGTGTTTTCCCAACATTGTACTAAATATTGAGTACAAGACAGACCTATGTAAGACAATCATTGTACAAATGGGTGGCAAATGAACGAAAACATGGTGTTAATAGATGGCAAATGAAGACAAACATGGTCTACACAGTGGCAAATGAAAACAATCATGGTCTACACTTGTGACAAAATAAAGACAATCTCTGTCTACATTTTTTTGCATATGTAGCATATTAAGACTGGCAAAGTAATTGCTAAAATATTTCAAATTATCCTGTTTGCACAGTCACATAATAAGCAACCTCTCTAGCTAGTATGTCATACCATCCTCTTCACCCATCTGTTCTTTTATCTTAACCAAGTCAGATCCTCCAACCAGTGCCACCTTCATTTTCTTTCTCAGTTTTTGCAAGAACTCTTCCATATCAGGCTCCACCCTCTGTAAAATATAGAATGAAAGTTCTATCATTTTAACAGTTTACAGTTTTATCACTGCATGGACCACATACGATGTACAATAAACTCTGTATATAACGACTCCAGATATAGCAAAATTCTGAATATAACAAACAAATTTTCTGGGCCTGGTGTTTTTAGCTTCTTTATTCAATATGAAAATGCTATATGCATATAACATACTTCGAATATAATGAACAGATTTAAAAGGTCCAAAGGGGTTCGTGTTATATGCAGAGTTTACTGCATTATTAAAGTGTTAATAATCAAGGGACATTAATTGATTGTCTGAAGACAACAGAGTTAAAGAAAGCCTCGACATGTTTCAGTTGTTTCAGGTACTACTTACTACTACTTGTAATTTGCAAACCAAACAACATCACCCCCATCTAAGTACTTCATGCTTTGATTTTGATAGATGTCATGGGTGAATTAAACCACCAACTATATTATACCCATGTAAAGATTGTATATCTTTGTTTGTATTAACATTATATGATATCAAAAAATTAATGTTGCAAGGAAACTGTACTTTTGTCTGAAAACAATGAAATTTCAGGATCACAAATATGAATGAGTTCAAAGTAATTTTAACTGTGAGGAACTGAATGAGCTCACACTTCTATGTGGAGAGCTTACCTTTCTATGTGGAAAGCTTACCTTTCTATGTGGAGAGCTTACCTTTCTATGTGGAGTAAGTGTTGTATCCACATCAAATATAAACACTATATTCTTAGATTCCATGATTTCAAATTGTCTATTAAACACATGTACACAAGACACTATACTCTACTCACACACTGTATCAATCAAAATGTGAGTGACCTATTTTTCTATCTATGATGGAATATCTAACATTGGTTTAATGTATAAATCTAGTCACTACCTAAAATGATAACAGATTTGTCATACCTGTAACAGGATATTTAAACGAACCTGAGAAGATGGTCAGAAACTGGTAAACATCTACAGTTGAACTGTGAAGGTGGTCATAAACTAGTTAACATTTACAGTTGAACCTGTGAAGGTGGTCAGAAACTGGTAAACATCTACAGTTGAAACTGTGTAGGTTGTCAGAAACAAGATAACATTTACAGTTTAACCTGTGAGGGTGGTCAGAAACTAGTTAACATTTACAGTTGAACCTTTGAACGTGGTCAGAAACTGGTAAACATTTACAGTTGAACCTGTGAAGGTGGTCAGAAACAGGATAACATTTACAGTTGAACCTGTGAAGGTGGTCAGAAACAGGATAACATTTACAGTTTAACCTGTGAAGGTGGTCATAAACTAGTTAACATTTACAGTTGAACCTGTGAAGGTGGTCAGAAACAAGATAACATTTACAGTTGAACCTGTGAGGGTGGTCAGAAACTAGTTAACATTTACAGTTTAACCTGTGAGGGTGGTCAGAAACTAGTTAACATTTACAGTTTAACATGTGAAGGTGGTCAGAAACTAGTTAACTAGTTAACATTTACAGTTGATCCTGAGAAGATTGTCAGAAACAAGATAATATTTACAGTTTAACCTGTGAGGGTGGTCAGAAACTAGTTGACATTTACAGTTGAACCTGTGAAGGTGGTCAGAAACAAGTTAACATTTACAGCTGAACCTGTGAAGGTGGTCAGAAACAAGATAATATTTACAGTTTAACCTGTGAGGGTGGTCAGAAACTAGTTAACATTTACAGTTGAACCTGTGAAGGTGGTCAGAAACTAGTTAACATATAAAGTTGAACCTGTGAAGGTGGTCAAAAACTGGTTAACATTGAAAGTTTAACCTGTGAAGGTGGCCAGAAACTAGTTAACATTTACAACTGAACCTGTGAAGGTTGTCAGAAACTGATTAACATATACAGTTGAACCTGTGAATGTTGTCAGAAACAAGTTAACATTTACAGTGGTCAGAAACTGGTTAACATTTACAGTTGAACCTTTGCACATGGTCAGCAACTGATAAACATTTACAGTTGAACCTGTGAAGACGGTCAGAAACTGGTAAACAATTACAGTTGAACCTGTGAGGGTGGTCAGAAACTGGTAAACTATTACAGGTGAACTTGTGACGGTGGTCAGAAACTGGTAAAATTTACAGTTGAACATGTGTAGGTGGTCATAAACTGGTAAACATTTACAGTTGAACCTGTGTAGGTGGTCAGAAACTGGTAAACATTTAAAGTTGAACCTGTGAAGGTAATCAGAAACTGGTAAACATTTAAAGTTGAACCTGTGAAGGTGGTCAGAAACTGGTAAACATTTACAATTGAACATGTGAAGGTGGTCAGAAACTGGTAAACATTTACAGTTGAACCTGCGAAGGTGAGATTACATGTAGCATGATGCAACTTTCAGCCAAAGGGGTCTGTAACATTGTCTACTCGTTTGTTAACGTTACATGTATATAATAAGTACAAGGGAAAGAACTGTGACTAGCATAGGGCTTACTATCGTATCGTTTCATATATTGTTACTTGCAACAGAATCGATATACAACGCTCTAACATACCTGGCTTTGTCCATTAGACATTAAACCTTCAAAAAATGTATACTTAGTCTACCCTTACTTGAGCTATAATACACAGGTTTCTTTCATTTCTCACAAATCATGCGTTTTTCGTTGGTTTTAAACGAAGTCGTAAAACCAAAACAAACGAGGTTTAGCGAAAACATTCGCAGTATTGATAAATAATGAAGGAACCGTGCCTAATCTAAATGCTCATTTATAAAATAACAGTAAACGCACCGATTGCATGCAATATTCCGCCGCTATCGCCTCATACGATGTAAAAGTCTATAATTCTATTTGTTGACAGTGATAAAAGTTGAAGAAGTTCTCCATTATTGTCATTACATACGTAATGTTGTGTAATGACAAGTTTGATTGGTTGATAAAAATACCTTAGGTGAAACACCTACGAAAATATCATATGACGTTGTTGATATTTTCTGGCACCACTATCTTTAGGGGGGGGGGGGGGGGGGGGGGGGGGGGGGGGGGGGGGGGGGGGGGGGGGGGGGGGGGCGTTCATTGTACCCGTGCGTACACAAAGCCAGAACCAAACAAAATTTTCGCCATCCAATCGGAATATCTTTTTTGATACGCAGTTCTGTTTTTGTCACGTGACACATCATGGCACATAGAGAAATAAATTTACTAACAAACGACGGAACGTCAGATTAAAGAATTGTTAGAGACGATAGAGGCAGAATATTGCATGCCTTGCATGCATTCGGTGAGATTACTGTTGTTCTTAAAATGTGCATTCAGAGTTGCCCGCTTCCTTCAGTATTCATGCAATACAGCGAATGCTTTCACAAACCCCGTTTGTTTTTGTTTTACGACTTCGTTTAAAACCTACGGAAAACGCATGATTTGTGAGAAATAAAACAAATCTGTGTATTGTGGCTACACTTTGAGTACATAAAGTATACATTTTTGGAAAGTTAATTGTCTAATCAGCAAACTGAGGCATATTTGAGCGTTGTATAACGGTTCTTTTTCAAGTAACAATAAATCAAATGATGTGATATTAATTCGTATGAGCGTGGCAGTTCTTTCCCTTGTACTTATTATATACATGTAACGTTAACAAACGAGTAGACAATGTTACAGACCCCTTTGCTTTCAGCTACTCGATTTTTTTAGGTTAGCACGTTTACTTCATAAAATAAACGGAGAGAACGTGAAATAAACCGAGAAGACAATCAGTTACCTTTCGAGGTGCCGTTAGAGTTCCATCAACATCAAAAATCGCCACTGTTTGCGTGTCACGTTGCATTTTGTAAACAAATGATCTGTATCTCACGAAACGCTTGTGGGATTAACAACAAGAGGAAGTAAATTAACTTAACACCGGTTTATTTATCTTTTACTTCCGGGTAAATTTTGCAAGTTTGAAAACTTTATAACCATGTAAAAAGGCCAGTGGTTTTAATCAGTTTTATCATTGGTAAGTACTTATTTACGTATTTTATGATATTTCAGAAACAGGAACCTTCTAAACTAGTGCTAATTTAAGTGACACTCCATTATCTTACACCAGGACCCGGCAGGACTGCCCCTCCCTGTTTCTGACTTGTGTCAGTGAGTCAGTCTACAGAACTCTAGTCTCTTGATCATGGTCTGTTTAGATGCAACATCAAAAACATTTAAGCATAGGACAATGCATTACTGATCACTGTGTGCAATATCTCCACTTGTGTCTGACATTAAAAAGACCAGGGACCCTGGAAAGACAAACTAACTAAATAATAGAGACCAGGTACCCCAGAAAGACCAACATAACTTTTAAAATAGTGACTTTGTGCAATGAATTGTTTGTTGCTATTTTACTCACAGACAATGTCACAAACCGTAGAAACTTCTATGGATCGAAAGACTATCAAAATCTCTATAGTTTTTATGCAAAACGTATCACAAAAATTTCAAAATAATGAATTTTTTACTGTTGAATTAACTTTTTATCAAGTACTAGAAATATCAACAAACTCACTGAATGTAAAACCCGATAAACACCTGCTCGTATACAAAGGTGATTCCTTCATTAATTAAATTATTGAATGTTTTGACAGTTAGATTACCCTTATCATGTTTATTGATATAGACAATCTAAATTTCCATGTTTTAACTATGGACCTTTAACTGTATGGCCCTATCTTTTATTCATAAGCAGTTCTGCAAAGGCGCTAATATTTTAGTTTATTCTTTATTTATATGCTGCTAATTGTTTAGCAGTGATCATGTCATTTTTATTTGCTGACAGTATTATTAACTTCTAAAAGACTAAAAACAGTTGTAATTAGCCATTCACTTATTTTCTATTCACCTATCTAATCTACAAGGACACTGCTAATTAAGAATGTTTTTAAATCCAATTAACACGGGGGTTCCGTTAATTTATATAAATTATGTCCAAAAATCGACTTGGTATGCCGAATTTAGCCATATATTGGACGTTTGGAAATAGCAATATACAACCTAATTGGTGACACATTGTGTTACATATTAAATTGATAAGGATTAAAAGTTGATTACTATTTGGTTATTGCTTGAAGACATACTCCAGCTATCAAAATAATTGGTGCTTGCATAATCACCAGTCAATGACGCGGTACCGCCCTTAAGTAGGGGCAGCAAAGATTTATGCATTAAGTGAGTTAATTGCTGATAATTAATAAGCGGGCATTTATTTAAATATATTGGCAGTTTTTCATAGTTGGCTGAACAATGAATTACCCTGGACGTCCCAATATTAAAAGTTATCACCAAAATTGAAGGGCAGACGTTTACGACAGAAATTGCCTTAGTACAAGCAGAACAATTAAATGTTGTAAAGTTAGATATATTAAATGCATTATATTTATTTTTCCTTGTAAAATTCTCAGTCATTTTTGCAGTCTGATCGAAGAACAATAGCTCAATACTTGATATTAATTAAGTCCGAAATCAAAGTACTGACTTCGAGGACGGGAATCGTCTTGGTAAAATCCAAAACACTTTAAAGAATTTGAGTAAATTTAAGTTTTTTTTATTGTTCAATATAAAGAATTTAAGAAGATCTTATATTGTTACATTTATGTTGCATTACAGGGCACTTTTTTTTGTCTGTTTTGGAGCCAAATAAAAATATTCCCCCCACCCCTATTTTGACAAAAAAAAATCCCCTTAACATGCTAGCAGAAACTTACAGATTTGATTAAGAACTGGTGGCCAATATGTTAGGAAAACGTAAGTTTCTAAGTTTCTATCAATAAAAGCATTCATAATCATTTCTAGCAATTATTTGATATGTTACATGTGAAATTGTGAGCTGAAAATCGTCGTTTTTTTGTTCGTCACACATTTTTGTGACCCCAGTTTTAGTGAATGGTGTAAAAAAGACTAAAAAAAAGACAGTAAAACTATTTTTTTTAAGTTGACGATTGTTTTTTACTACATCATAACAATGAATAACAAATAAATGATAAATAAATGTTAACAATGAAAAACAAAGCTATTGTGTTTATATAAAAAAAATAAAGATAAAGTTGGTCATAATATTAAATGCTGATTTGATTGTTATAATTAACACATATGGTTTCTATAACTACAAAGTGTGTAATAATTTATATTGAAATACTGTTGTGCAAAAAATCATAAAGGAGTTAGTTTAACTCTCTTTCATTTTGTACTGGAGTAGTTTTTAGCTCGACTATTCGAAGAATAAGGAGACTATTGCACTCGCCCCGGCGTCGGCGTCGGCGTCGGCGTCTGCGTTGGTTAAAGTTTTTAATGAAGTCAAATATCTTGAATACTATCAAAGGTATTGACTTGAAACTCAAAATATATCTTTACCATCAACATCTACACCTGAGGAAACAATCCCCATAACTCTGTTTTGATTTTTGACAGATTTATGCCTTTTTAACTTAGAATTCTTGGTTAAAGTTTTTTATAAATTCAAATATCTTGCATATTATCAAAGGTATTGACTTGAAACTCAAAATATGTCTTTACCATCAACATCTACACCTGAGGAAACAATCCTCATAACTCTGTTTTGATTTTTGACAGATTTATGCCCCTTTTTAACTTAGAATTTTTGGTTAAAGTTTTTAATAAAGTCAAATATCCTGAATACTATCAAAGGTATTGACTTGAAACTCAAACTGTTTGTTTACCATCAACATCTACACCTGAGGAAACAATCCCCATAACTCTGTTTTGATTTTTGACAGATTTATGCCCCTTTTTAACTTAGAATTTTTGGTTAAAGTTTTTTATAAATTCAAATATCTTGCAAATTATCAAAGGTATTGACTTGAAACTCAAAATATATCTTTACCATCAGCATCTACACCTGAGGAAACAATCCTCATAACTCCGTTTTGATTTTTGACAGATTTATGCCCCTTTTTAACTTAGATTTTTTTGTTAAAGATTTTTATAAATTCAAGTATCTTGAATACTATCAAAGGTATTGACTTGAAACTCAAAGTATGTGTCTACAATCAACATCTACACCTGAGGAAACAATCCCCATAACTCTGTTTTGATTTTTGACAGATTTATGCCCCTTTTTAACTAAGAATATTTGGTAAAAGATTTTATAAAGTCAAATGTTTTGAATACTTTCAAAGGTATTGACTTGAAACTCAAAGTATGTGTCTACCATCAACATCTACATCTGAGGAAACAATCCCCATAACTCTGTTTTGATTTTTGACATTTATGCCCCTTTTAACTTAGAATTGTCACAGTTTTTACCAGACTAACATGGAAATACTCGAAAAAAAATGGCTTTCTTTTGAAAGAAATGTCATAGAATAATTATGCTAGCATGAAGCGGTCATATCATTTCTACATTATTTATAACATTTCAATTTTGAAAAGTTACAGAGTTATTCATGATCAAATTTACCAGGTTTATAATGGGTAAAAAAGACAGTAAAAATTTTTTTAAATTGATCCGTTGTTTTTCCACTAGGCTTACATACAGAATAACAAATAAATGTAAATATGTACAATTAAACAAAGGTCTTGTGTACAAAAAACATAAAGTAAAGTTGGTTAATATTACAGCATTGATGTTATAATTAACACATACTGGTTTCTTTAACAAAAGTGTGTAACACATTTATACACAACCTTTGAAATACTGTTGTGCAAAAAATTTTGTACTGGAGTAGTTTTTCTTGTTTGCGATTGAGTTAGTAGTGTATACTGGTATCCAAGTCTTTATTAGTGTTCCTGTAAAGCTTTACAAAATTCTCTAGATATGAAAGCCCTATTCATTGCTCTTCTTTATTTACATTTTACAGTCTCTGTTTTTCTGGCAGACTTTCAGTGTATCCTTAACAGGTCTGACAATTTTCTAAAATGTTCTTTTAAGAATGTGTGTATCTGTTCTCCTGACAGACCTTAAGCCAACCTCAAACTTCTTTTATGAGAAAATGATCAGAAAAACCAATTTCCAAGTGTTGCAGAGCAAAAAAAAGGCAAAAAAATCCCGTGCTGACTGACATTAACATTTTTGACTAAGAGACCAGAAACATACAATAACATATGGGTTTTTTTGGCCCTAAATATAATTTCATCTCATATGTGATAGTAATAAAGTTACTTGTATTCCAGGCTTCTGCAGAGCTGAGCCAAGATGTTGCAACAGATATTAAAGGATATGTACATAGAGCCAGAGCTGCTACTGGAGCTCTCGGATGAACAGAAACAAATACTCTTCTTGAAAATGAGAGAGGTTTGACATTATTCATATGTAAAATAATATTTACCTTGTTTCGGATAAGGAATTATTAATATAATTGTATAAAAATACTTTTTCAGCCATGTGTGTATTTTATGACACATGTACAAACGGGGTTCACCCTGTCTTATTGTCAACTCTCACCAATTTTATGAACAATCTTCAAAAATCACTAAAATTAGGTGTAATTTTGAAATATTTTGTTGCTCAAACAGAATTTTGTGCCAGATGTGTGTTTTTGTTGCAATTTTTGGTGAGGGGACCTTGACAAAAGATGTACATCATTTGCACTTTGTCACAGGGGTGTCTTACTAATAAACATGATAAAAACTAACATTTACTATAAGATTATGTAGGTCTTTTTGATTGGATGACATATAAAGCTGCCCTTTAAATGAATTTTCACTATTCTGTACTGTGCTACAGAAATGATAAAACCTGTAAACTTTTCTAATTTAGGTTACCATAACACTGTAAAACTGACACAAATACATATAATTACCGGTATAAGAGAAATGTAGCTTATTTAGTTATAATTTTCAAAATGTAAGCTTACAATTGGAAATGCATTTAAACTTCCTCTAAAAATGCTTAATGTCTATTTATATGGGAATCAGTTATAATAATACTTTAAAATAAATTATTTGTCTGCCAGCCATTAAACTAAAAGAGGTTCACAGTGTCCTCATGCAATACAAAAAATATTTCCACATTGCTTCACAATCGAGAATGAATAAATTACCAGTAGTATAGATAAATAAAGAGGTTCCAGTTAAATCAAATTTTAAAAATTGTGAAAAGATGAGGGGGTGGGGGGAGAGTCTGCGCAAAGGAAATTAATTTTGTTTCAGGGTATTTCCTTTTGCCATTCATAACTAAGCTGGAAATAAATGCCTGCATTTCTCTTTATCCAGGTGTAAAATTTCACCATCCTCTAGAAAGGAAAAGAGGATATTAAAGTTACGTCAGTGGGTTACATGATACCTAGTGATTCACACTTTAACATACATTGATATTTATTTTATACCTTTGTTTTAACACTGTAATTTAAATATAGCAAGAACGCTTTCCAATTTTAACCCAGCAACACAGGAATGACCCATGTCACTGAATCATCCTGCATTTTAAGGCCAAATAAGTTAATACACTGTATGACTTCTTTTTTCTGGTTTTAGTCCTGTTTCTTTGTTTAAATTTCAATAAAATGTTAATTGAAATGAATGATTCTTTTGTAAAAATACGAACAATATGAAAGGCGTGTTTCAGAAGAAGTTTTCAATAGTTTTTGTATTTGTTTAATTTCAAAGTGAAGCTCACAGATTCTAAATTAAAAAAAAAACACATCTGTTGTTTATGTTCTATCCAAACAGTTGGGGCCCGGCTTTGTAGGAATCCTTTAGTCCAATCCTGTCTTGATTCTTGAATATAAGTCAGTAAGTGTGCACTGCATAATGCATCTAAACCTCATGCATAATCACCTTCTCATTTGTTTCAAGCTAAGGACTATTTACTTTACTCCCCTTATACACACAGATTCATGATATAGATAAATCTAATGTTATGTTGCTTTCAAATATTGTACATGTGTGTGTATATAATTCTTGTACCGTTTGTGTTTCAAGGGGCATACCGCTTACGTGTTTTAAATTATGCATTCAGTGAATCAGGGTCCATTAGTGAGGGTATAAATCACCTTCATTGATAGTTCTAGGTCTTATAACATTGCTCAGCAATGTTTGAAATTATTGTAGTGGTAGTGTAGATTATGTGTACAAAAACAATCCATGTCACCACCAAACAGTGGTACCTTCGCACTCAAGGTACATTTAACTAAGCCAAGTTTGATAACTCTGGGGTTGTGGCCCTTTAAGCATAAATCTGCAGACAGCAAATGATTTCACCTTGAAATTGGTGCAGCAGTTTGATCATGATCTGCACTGTTTGCTATTCAGTCGGCAGATTATCAGCGATCACCCCTTTTTAACAAATTAATCATGTTAATTGCACTTTCCAAATTGTAGAATTCTAACAGGGTAAAGGTCAATTTCCAAGACTAAGTCCACTCTCTTTGTCCTATCTTCATCAAAGTTAGTTACAAGGTTTATGAGCAGGATTCCTATGCCAAGTTTGATAGTCACTTTAATCATCCAAGACAATCTCAAGTTACAACCCACCCATAACATACTTGATCAGAAAAATGAAACTATTAGCTATGATTTCGAAAATAAAGTTAAGCTTTCAAAAGCAATAAATAAGAGTGAAACACAAGATAAAAATGATATTTCAGCTTAAAGTGTTGTGTATTTGCTAGTACATTGCTGTTTCTCTACAAGTATTGTAGAAAATATTTTCACCACAGTTAATTCCCTATTATTTTTTATTTGAAAGACTTTCAGACTGACTTACATGTATGTCTCTTTTTGACTCTGAAAACTATCTACATGTAGCTTAAAGCGACTGCACTCCAGATGGACAAGTTACGCTAAAAAAGAAAATTTTCAATTTCAAGAAAACAATTGTCATTACTGTATCAGGGGCATTGTATTATGAAACGTGACAAGTTTCAACAAAAGAAACAATAAAATGTGTTGTTTTGCTTACTTTTTTTGTGGAAAATATCACCCCGTGACTAACGGGGGGTATGCTCTTTGGTATATCAATATTTTTAACTCCATCAAATCAGCTGACTCCGTAGTGTATTAGCTTAAGCCGCTGTAAAATTTTTGTAAGCGCAAAGATCCGAGTTCAAAACCTGGCGTGGGGTAAAAAAAATTTTCTACCTTTATTTTTAGCTCTTACACAAAGAAAATAATCTTGATGCTGACAAATTGAATATATATTGATTTTACCAAAAAATTAAAATTTACTAAGAATTTGGAGTGCAGTCGCTTTAAAACATAAGGAAGCATATTAACTTTTTAGCTTCAAGGGTATTACTTGGAAAGGAAGCATTTTTTATACACATGCTTTGTGCAAAATAATTAATGAATACAAATGTACTTTTAGGTTGAATTCATTGGGTAAGTTTAATGGGAATTCAAAATATGAAACCATTTAAAATTTAGACTATTCAAATACTAGGAAGTAATGCAGATTACTTTTTGATTATTTTGTATGAAGTAAGTTTTAGATAATGGGAAGTCATTGCTTTCTTAACATTTAAGATATCTGTGCATGAAACACATGTATTATAGACATGTGTGTTAACCTTTTTCAAATGTTTGTAAGTCCAGCATTTTTAAATTTTGCAAGTCTGTGTCAGATAGTCATTCAGTAGTTGATTTGATTTAAATTGAGAAAAACAACCGTTAAACACTGTCAGACATGGCATGCTGCGGCAACCAGACCCTAAAACACCATCAAGCAAGGCATGCTGCAGCAACCAGCCCCTTAAACACTGATCAAGCATGGCATGCTGCAGCAACCAGCCCCTTAAACACCATCAAGCATGGCATGCTGCAGCAACCAGCCCCTTAAATACCGTCAAGCAAGGCATGCTGCGGCAACCAGTCCCTTAAACACCATCAAGCAAGGCATGCTGCAGCAACCAGTCCCTTAAACACCATCAAGCAAGGCATGCTGCAACAACCAGTCTCTTAAACACCATCAAGCAAGGCATGCTGCAGCAACCAGTCCCTTAAACACCATCAAGCAAGGCATGCTGCAGCAACCAGTCCCTTAAACACCATCAATCATGGCATGCTGCAGCAACCAGCCCCTTAAACACCATCAGGCAAGGCATGCTGCAGCAACCAGTCCCTTAAACACCATCAAGCAAGGCATGCTGCAGCAACCAGTCCCTTGGAAAATAACACAGGATCCCCCTGCTTAGGGACACAATTGTTAGAGCAAATAGAGATTGATACTGAAGTTGTGTTCTGTTTAAACAGCAGGTTACAAGAGAAGACTCCTATCTACAGACACATACATTATGTTTCGAATGTTACTGTCAGTCGCTTTTTTTTTTAGTTTGAACAGTTCCAATGATTGTTTTCGAAAAATAGGTCAGTGAAAATCTTCAGACTAAGCAACGAACAGTGCAGATCATTATCAGACTGTTTAGATTAACTGGCAGATCATGATCTGCACAGGATGCAAAAGCAGAATAACCTGCTGCTAGCATGGTAAGACATAAAAAGTAAAACTTCTTAGAAGAACAACCTCTGTTCTTCCAAATTGTGTCTGTTCTAGAGAGGTTGTACTGTTATCATTGCTCATAACGAGTTATTGTTCTAGAGAGGTTGTACTGTTATCACTGCTCATAATGAGTTATTGTTAATAGCTCCTAGCTAAGTATTCCAGCGAAATAAGATTGTATAGCTTATCATAGCAGATGTTTTGACAAAAGCAGTAATTTTCATCATAATTTTAGAGTTCAGCTTAACCCTTACCTTACTAAATTTCTAAAATAGTCCTTGGATGACACCATTGAAGGGGATGAATATTTACTGGGTGTAGATCATGATCACACTACACAGATTTTCAATGTCTGGTCACAAAGACAGAATTACTTGTGGCCAGCAGGATAATGGTACATTATAACAGCAGATCATTTTCAAATATAAGAGATTGTAAATTACATGTTTATGCATGTACATTTATTTAATTCATTTGTGATTCTGTGTATTTATGGCAGGAACAAGTACGAAGATGGACAGAAAGTGAGGAAAAATTCGAAAAAGAAGAGAAAAGAAAGCCAAAGAAACCTAGAAAACCAGGTAATTCAGTGAAATATGCAGCGTGAAATATGCAGCATTGATTCTCGAAACTTCACATTATATCTCTCAAAAAATTTTAAGCACAGTATATCTGAAATGTCAAAACTTAAGAAGACCACCAGATATGATAAAATTTATGTTTTTTCTCACCCTGATTTATAATGTACATGTTTATACTTAGATTTATCCATGTACTATCGTTTTAAGTACTGATATGTCCATAGTTACTCAGCTCCCATGATTGAACTATTTTAATACTTTATATTTGAAACATGAAATTTGAAAAAAAGGATTGGTCTAAACATTTAAATGACTGTTAAATTTTCTTTAAATGTTCAATGTCCTGCAACTGCAAACATTTCTTGTATTTTAGGTGCAAAGAAAGTCGAATTTCAGAAAGGTGTGGATGGTAATGAATGGGTATGGGTGATGGGCGATCATAAAAATGATAAATCTATTGAAGATATACTGGAGGAAGAAGCTCAGCGGAAAGCCCAGGAACAGGCTGAAAAAGAGGCGGAGGAACAAAAGTACGGTATTTAAATGGCACGTCTGAATGATTTCTAATTAAGTGTGTTTTTATATGACTTTTTTTGACACTGCCAATGACTTGTATCTCTAGCATGTCTTTCATTAGACATCATTTTATTTTTGCTCCATTAGTCCGAAGTAAAAAGCTGACCAATACTTACGTATAGCATTAATATTGCATCTTTCAAGTTTGTAAGAAATAAGCTTCTCTGGGAAAAGACGAAGAAATTCGGAGATATTTTTGTTTAAGAATCAATAATGCCTCTGGATGATTTATGTTTCTCCATGCTTTAAAGAAGGGGGGGGGGACAGGGAAATTAGTGATAAAAATAAAGTTTTTTAAAGTAATGTGCTGGGTGATAAAAATAAAGTTTTTTAAAGTAATGTGCTGGAACAAGTGTTCAAGCTTATCAGAATACCTGTTTCCTCTATCTAATAATTTTGTTTATGTGCTGTTCATCCAGGAAAAAAGAAGAAGAAGAAATTAAAAAGAAAATAGAAGAGGAAAAGAGAAAGTTGGAAGAAGAAAGGGAAAAAGAAAGAAAGTAAGCATAGATGACTTGGTTAAACATAGGAAAATGTCTTTTTTCAATATGATACTAATCTGGGTCATAGGTAATACTTGAATCACACTTCAACATATCAAGTGTACACAATACTTCTTGCCTAATTAACCAATTATTGGTATCACATATCATGGTATTGACTGTGTATATTCAAAATAGGACGTATGTTGATATTTCATTAACTTTGTAGGAATTTTTGTTCAAAATTTTAATTGACCAGGAGTTTTTTGTGTTTTTGCAAGCCTCCCTGGAGCTCCGAGTTTAGGGTCTCAATAACTGGAGATCCTGGCGAATACCCTGAGAAGGGCATAAATTTGAAGTTTTAAAAAAAGTTGCTGTAAAAATTGACAAAAATGTTTCATTGATACTGTGCAAAATATCCTACAGACTTTTTTGCTCACCTGGCTTTGCCAGGGTGAGCTTTTCTGATGGATGATTTTCCGTCGTCCCTTGTCCATCAACATTTTGATTCAGATTACATCTCATCTGAAACCACTAGGCCAATGTTGATGAAACTATGCATGAATGTTCCTTGCAGGGGGGCTCACCAAAATTGTTCAAAGAATTCCATTCCATGCAGAACTCTGGTTGCTATGGCAACAAATAGGAAAAACTTTAAAAATCTTCTCTGAAACCACAAGGCCTAGAGCTTAGATATTTAGCATGTAGCATTGTCTAGTGGACCTCTACCAAGATTGTTCCAATTATGCCCCCAGGATCAAAATTGACCCCGCGCGGGTGGTCACTTAGTTTTGCATAGGCTTATATAGGAAAAACTTTAAAAATATTCTTCTCTGAAACCACAAGGCCTAGAGCTAAGATATTTGGCGTGTAGCATTGGCTAGTGAACCTCTACCAAGATTGTTCAAATTATGCCCCTGGGATCATAATTGACCCCGCACGGGGGGTCACTTAGTTTTACAAAAGGCTAATATAGGGAAAACTTTAAAAACTTCTTCTCTGAAACCACAAGGCCTAGAGCTTAGATATTTGGCATGTAGCATTGTCTAGTGGACCTTACCAAGATTGTTCAAATTTGCCCCTGGGATCAAAGGCTGGGGGACCTTGCCGGGGGTCACTTGTTTTACATAGGGGGGGGGGAAAAACTTTAAAAATCCTTTTCTCTGAAACCACAAGGCCTAGAGCTTAGATATTTGGCATGTAGCATTAGCTAGTAGACTTCTTCAAAGTTTGTTCAAATTATGTCCCTGGGGTCAAAATTGACCTTTCCGGGGGGGGGGTTCACTTGTTTTACAAAGACATATATAGGAAAACCTATTTGGTATATAACATTGTCTAGTGATCTTCCACCAGGCAAGTGGACTTGTACCTAGGTGAGCGATATAGGGCCATCTTGGCCCTCTTGTTACAGTGTGTACATGTATGTTGAAAATTTACGTTTATTTTCAGGCGTTTAGAAGAAGAGGCCCTGTACCAGACAATAAAGGAGGCTCGTCTTATAGCACAAAAAGCAGAAGAAGAAAAAAAACGAGAGGAAGAAGAACAAAAAAGATTGAAGGAGCTTCAGGTAATGAATACTCAACTTACCTATCTGTTTAGTAATACGTTTTAAACAATTTTGCTCACAAATTTACTCAAATCTGAAGATACATACATGATGAAAACATTTTGCCTTTATCTACTATTGTAGACAATGCAGAGGTCACAGGTTCAAATCCCATCAGTGGAGTTTGACCGGAGCCTCCATAAGCTGTACTTTGGGCCAGAACACTTGTAAGATGCAACAATCATAGTATACAATCATTGTAAAATAAGTAAACTGAACTAGACAACATGATGATAAATGATCAGTCTACACATCCAATTACCATAGCAGGGGGTAGATCATAAAGTTGTTTCTGGTTTACTTTAATCGAAACAAATGTTAGCTGGTGGAAAAAAATGTCGGAATTTGGTAGCCGCTATTTTTTCTTCTCATGGTAAGTAATATTTTTTACGTGTTTTGAATCAAATGACCACATGCAAGATGTGGCCAAATTATTTACCTATCGCCGAACCATTATTTCAAGCTTGTATCTTTACTAACAAAAAAGTTATTGAAGCCGTTTCACGTCCAGGTGAAGTGCTGAGTGAATAATTTTGCTTATAAAATCCAAATTCCATCGATTGTGGCCTGTTTTTCAGCTCGACATCATTCCCTTGTTGTGTAAAATAAGCTGTGTAGCAATCTACGATACACACAATCGTTCTTAGGTGTCATACAGTCCAAAAATATACTTTAAACATCCGTGTGGTGTCTGGTGTTCACTTTATGCGGTTTTTGTTAGCTGGTTATTTTATAAATCTTGACATGCCTGCGTTCTGTAGGCCACGAGCTGTATGATTTGTGTAACAGTTTAAAGACAGTCAAGCTAGTGGCATTTTAAAAAAGTCATAAGGTTAATAACCTAAGATTTTATCATATAATATTCTGTATATCTAACATTACTGTAAGAACTCAATACAAATGATAACGTCATTAAAACTTTAGAGGCCACATTTAATATCTCAATCATCATGCAAACCTGGTCAAATACTGCAGTTGATTTAAGCTGGGCTCATTCATCTTTTAGCGTTTTTCAAAGCCATACTTTCATATTAACACAAAATACTTTTTCGCGGATTACAGAAGCACAGTCTTAGTGCATTGACTGAATAAAAACTCTCATAAGATGGGATTAGCCTCCTTGGAATAGCCACGTTTACATAATATATTATGTAAAACAAACATCTAATATCTGCCACAGTAGTGTAATACAAATGTACCGCATTGTTAATTAGGGAAATGCCTTTTAACATAGGAACTCTAACACAAAGGACGCATTTTAAATATTTATAATGTGCAGATGTAAAAATAGATAATTAAAGCTATTTTCAAATTGGCACAGCCACAGTTAAACACCACTGATTCTTAGGCTTAAAATGTTGACTTGTTTTACTTAACTGCATATTTGGTCACTTTACCTGGCACGGAAGTATACACATGTAGTGAGCTTTTCTTCGAACGATGATAGTTCTTCACTCGTTCAAGGAATTTGAATCAATATGACATTCTATCCTCTGTATAAACTCTAGGCCAATGTTGTAAATTAAAGAGACTATAGCAGGAATGTTCCTTGCAATAAGCCTCAACCATAAACGTTACAAAAAGCAAGGGGGGCGTTCCATTCCATGACAGAGGCGGACTATTTGTGTGCTAAAAACCCCAAAAAAATTTTTTTTTTTTTTTTTCCGCCAAAAGAAAGGGGGGTCAACAAAAAGATTGGAATACACTTTTTAAGCATTTTCTCTCTTTAGGCCTACGACAGATACAAAGTATTGCTGGAAAATAACCATGTTGCATTTTAAAGTTTTTCAAAGTACACTTATTCACGGACCTGTATCACATGGATTGAATTATGACCCTGGTCTACAAAACTGACCCTTTGTCGCACTGGACACTTTGGTGAATTTTGCATTTAATCGTGCATTGTTGTCGCCATTTTAAAGGAATTGAGGAAAAACTTAAAAAAATTTTTTATCGTGAAACCACAAGGCCTAGTGCTAAATGGTTTGTATTTTGAATTTTTCATAATTGTTGTCCTAGTCAAACCTTTCAAAGTTTGTTCAAATACAATCTTATGCCGATTTTTTTGTAGGAAGTCAATTAATTTGTACCTTGCCAACGGAAATGGCTACACTTGATTTTAACACAAGGGACACCTTATAAAATCTATTTGGCATATAGTAAAACATTATCTAAGTTATCTTTCATCAGGCAAGTGACTTGTAACACCATGAGCTTCCTAAAATGGGCCCTTGCTTGGCCCTCTTGTTTATATCATTAGTTTTCTTTATTTAGATTTTAATGCAAAATGCACATTTTGTATCGGTGACAGTTTAAAAGATTTTCTTTGAATCATAAAGGCAGTAAACACCAACAAGTAAATAGACAAATATTCCACCATGACATATGCTCCCAAGCAGTCCGAAAATATAACTTAAAAGAAGTTTGTGGCCTACAGAACGCCGGCATGTCAAGATTTATAAAATAACCAGCTTATAAAAACCGCATAAAGTGAACACCAGACACCACACGGGTGTTTAAAGTATATTTTTGGACTGTATGACACCTAAGAACGATTGTGTGTACTGTAGATTGCTACACAGCTTATTTTACACAACAAGGGAATGATGCTGAGCTGAAAAACAGGCCACAATTGTTGGAATTTGGATTTTATAAGCAAAATTATTCACTCATTTGCTGGTGAGCACTTCACCTGGACGTGAAACGGCTTCAATAACGTTTTTGTTAGTAAAGATACAAGCTTGAAATAATGGTTCAGCGATAGGTAAATAACTTGGCCACATCTTGCATGTGGTCATTTGATTTAAAACACGTAAAAAATATTACTTACCATGAGAAGAAAAAATAGCGGCTACCAAAATCCGACATTTTTTTCACCAGCTAACATTTGTGTCGATTAAAGTAAACCAGAAACCACTTTACGATCTAACCCCTGCATAGATCATGGTCTACACTGTTACCATAGATCATGGTCTACACTGTTATCATAAGTCATTGTCTACAATGTTACCATAAGATTATGGTCTACAACGTTTTACTATTCAGCTAACAAATTTTCACATATAAGCACCAGTGAAAAATTACTGGTACAATCCAAACAGAAAGCCTATTCCATATAAGAAATTTGGTAGGAATAGGTTTAAAGTATTAACTAATAAAGTTTAAACACTTCTTATTTTCTGTACAGGAGGTGGCAGCTGTTGAAAGAAGACAATCCTACTCAAAGATAAATGAAAAACAGAAGCGACGTAGCAATGAAATATATATCAAGTGGAAGGAAATGCGGCGACAGTTAGACAAGGTAGCAGAGGAGGCCAGTCAAGAGGTTGAAAAGAACTGGATAGAACAGGGTGAGTACATTATGAAAATTTACACAATAGTTTGAGCCAAGTTGTTGAAACAAACCAGCAAATATCTGAACCATTACACCCATTACAGGGTGGCTCGGTTGTCGAGTCGTTAACACTCTGGACTACCAATCCGTAGGTCCCCTATTCGTATCCCGGCTTGGGCAGTGGAAATTTCAGAAACACTTTTAGAGATGAACTGGTTAGAAATCCAGAGGTAGTCTCACGTGTATTGGTGCTATACACTCGACACGTAAAAGAACGAAGGGGTTTATTCATAAAAGAGCAAGGGTTTGATACCCGGATTCCCTTGTATATGCATCTGTCTCCTCAAACTGCGCCCATAAGGAGTCTTGACAAGTTCACTCGGTGAGAAATCCCTGGGTCGGCCGGGACTATAAACAATCTAAATGAAGGTTACATTACACTCTATGTTAACTATTCAGTACATGTATTATGACAATGCAATATATATATCCTGGTTATTAAAATTATATGCTGGTTTTGGCCTTAATGATACAGTGGTTATTTTGTTTTGCTTACCGGTAGTATCAAGTTTGTAACGAAAAGGATCTGGGTTTGATCTCCAGTCAGGCCACTTGGGGTGTGATGTTGGACAGAACACCCTATACCACACGAGCCTGGATCCACCTAGATATAAATGTGTACCAGCTTTTGAAAGTTGCTGACTCTGTCTCTGTGATAGATGAATCCTGGTAGTTCAGTCTTGATGGGTATCTGAAGACCAATGATAGAAATTGAGAAAACTTGTTTAGCAATCAAGCTATAGAACAAGTTTATGTAAATCAAAAGAGTTGTGTTTTAATGACTTTTGATTATTTCCTTACCATGTGATGGATTGTTTAGTGTAAATTTGGAGCTTGTATAATATGATTTATTTTAAATTTACAGAAAAGAAATCAAAAGAAGCTGAGCAAGAAATGAAGTTGATAGCGCAGCGTGCTCGGGAGGAGAACCGTCATTCGCTAAACCGAGCTGCGCAGCTGATTAAAAACGTGAATAGACTCTCACAGGGTGTTAAACCACCACTACCTCCAAAGTAAGTACATGTATATGCTTTTAGAAATGGGAAGGTGACACTGTGGATTGTTGTACTCGTAATATTAGCTACAAATTCTTATGTGGATGCTTAATGGGAGACTTATACCTACTTCAAAACTGTCTAGCTCAGTCTTTTCACTATTTGGAATACTTACTGATAATTGTACTGTTTTATTATAACTTTAGTAGACTTTTTTCAAGTAGTATATTTTCATTTACCACACCCTAAAATTAATTTAGTTTATACATGAACAGCCTTCCCATTGATTCTGTCAATTAACAATTACTGTATGGCAGGTGTTTTTGAGTTGGTTTAATTTAGGCTATCTTTGAAGTTTCATTTCACCTGTAAAATGAGGAATTATGGATTTTTACTTTTGAGGATGTTGTTTCTGGATGATGATATATAATCTGTATACAAAAATTTTATACACAAAGATATTTAGTGAATTTTTAGAAAATCGAGTGTGAAATTAAGAAATAAATCTAGCTCACAGTGTATTACTCATGAATATCTTAGTACATGTTAAGTGATTAATTTTCCATTTTCTGATTTTAAGGCAATGACCAAAATTTGTTCAGAGGCTTGGATACATGAGAATTAGGCATATTTTGTTGTCATTCATGTAAAAAAATAAGCAAAATAATTTTGTTTTGAAATAAATACTTATTGCAAAACTGCTGCATGATATTTGTTTGCTTTAGACATTACTTTTTGTCATAGCAATGCTGAAAAAACCATAGTTTGTAAAGTTAATTTTAAACTATTGAAAAGTAGGATCATGTTGGGTACATAATATTATTGTCTGTAAGAAACCACTGTTAGACCTTCTCTTTCTATTTACCATTATAGCCAAAGGAGACAAAATTGCAAAGAGGTTAAACAATATGATAGAAGTTGCAGGAATGTTTACTCTGAAATAACCTTTTACATAGTCAAGTTAATTTCAAACCTATTGAAATGTAGGATAGTGATGGGTGCATAAATTATTGTCTGTAACTTACAACAGTCAGGGCCTCCCTTTTTAATGTCCAGGGAAGGAAAATTAGGTAAATTCTACATAAAGATGAATTGAATTTGATAGAAACAACAGAATCTTTTGGCTTTTCATCATGTTTTTTAGGTGAAAGAAATTCACATTTTCATCTCCTGAGGGAGGCCCTGCCACAGTCCTTGCTTCTCTGCTTCATGCATTGGTGTCTGTTATTGATCTCAATTTCCTCTGTGTCCTTTCATAGAATAAATTGTCATAGCAAGGCTATTTTGTGGCACTTCTACTTCCTTGCCCAACAGCCAGCTCTTGTGACGTCATGGTAGAGCGTCTGCTTAGCAAACTCCCCAAGTTCATTTCCGGCTTGCTGAGAAAGGATTTTTTCTCATAATGTGCTTTGTCAATCTTTATGCATTCCTAAGCTTTGATTTGCTTTCTATCTATCAGAAACTTCTTTTATATGGATGCTTTTTACCATATCATACAGAGAACGTGATAGGTATGTAGACAGGCTAGCGTGCATGATTTTTGATGACAAACTTCTACTATACTTTTTAACCTTAGTTTAACTTAATCGTTTGGATAATTTTCACTCAAAGTTGTCTCATGCAACTGTTAGTCAACTGGTGGAATTTGAATTATTTAGCATTGACCCTTCTAAAGGTTTGAAATAGACCCATCCAGCTTCCATTTTGGACTGTTCCATTTACTGTTTATAGGGGAGATACTGTTTAGATCATGATCAGTGTGCATGGATGTGTAAGCTTATAGTGGCCCACACATTGCTGTCTACACTAGATTATGCAAATCCATCTGTCATACAAAAATAGAAAACAATGTAACAGGCTTTGCAGTTACTGTACACAAAATATTTAGCCTTTGTTTTGCTGATGATGAATTTGTAACTTGTTAAGATCAAGCAGCCTACACATCCATACAGTCTGATCATGATCTACACTGTTCACTATTCAGTGAATAAGATAACAGTGTGCACCCCTTCGAAAAACAAGTAGGACTGTCCAAATTGAAACATGGACAAGTATATTTTTTGAAGTTGAGGAGGGTAAGGTTAAATATCCAGTTGGCAACAGTTTGTTTTCACTGCCTTGCAGCTGTATGTATCCAAAACTGCATTAATTTTACAATTTTCCTAAAGTGAATGCTACATAACTCAGTATAAAGCATAATTATATAAAATAATCTGTGCATTTTTCTGTGTATCTGTATTTCTTCTGACAGCTTCTACTGTACACAGAATGTAAGGGTAGGTACAGAGGCACCTTGTCTTTGACCATCTTTAGTATTGTGGCTTACAGTATTTCATTGTGTGTGAATAAGATGTATTGTAACAGGGATTTCTTTGGGTTTTGTTTCAGCAACCAGCTTCTAAAGTCATAACACAACCCATAAAGTCTTTTGAAAATAAAAAATAACTGCATTTCAGTGAAGACTCTAGAAGGTCAAAGGTTACCAATTCATTTTTAGATCGACTATTCAAAGAATAAGGAGGCTATTGCACTCGCCCCGGCGTCGGCGTCTGCGTTGGTTAAAGTTTTTTATAAAGTCAAATATCTTGAATACTATCAAAGGTATTGACTTGAAACTCAAACTATATGTTTACCATCAACATCTACACCTGAGGAAACAATCTCCATAACTCTGTTTTGATTTTTGACAGATTTATGCCCCTTTTTAACTTAGAATTTTTGGTTAAAGTTTTTTATGCCCCCGAAGGGAGGCATATTAAAATCGCACCGTCCGTCTGTCCGTCCGTCCGTCCATCTGTCCGTGCGTCTGTGCGTCCCCACTTACAATTCGTGTCCGGACTGTAACTCTGTCATGCATTGAAGGATTTTAAAATAACTTGGCACACATGTCTAGCACATCAAGACGACGTGTCGCGTGCAAGACCCACATCCCTACCTCAAAGGTCAAGGTCACACTTAGTATGAAGGTTATGGAATTCCTCTATATATGCACACATTCGTGTCCGGACTGTAACTTTGTCATGCATTGAAGGATTTTAAAATAACTTTGCACAAATGTCTAGCACATCAAGATGATGTGTCGCGTGCAAGACCCACATCCCTACCACAAAGGTCAAGGTCACACTTAGTAATGGAAAACTGTATGCATGGTTACTCTGCCATGCATGGAAGGATTTTAAAATTACATAGCACATTTATTGAGCACATGGAGAGGACACAGACTGTGAGGCACCTCTTTCGGGGGCATTCATCACTTGTGAGGGACAGCTCTTGTTATAAATTCAATTATCTTGAATACTATCAAAGGTATTGACTTGAAACTCAAAGTATGTGTCTACCATCAACATCTACACCTGAGGAAACAATCCTCATAACTCTATTTTGATTTTTGACAGATTATGGCCCTTTTTATCTTAGAATTTTTTTGGTTAAAGATTTTGGGAGGGGGAAAAAAAATTTTTATTGCCTAGCTAGTACTATCATATCTCAGAACCTATGAGAATATGGAGGGGAGGAGCTATTACAGTCCACTTAGATATTGACTGAAACTTTGTTCATGTCTTTAGGGTGTCATACAATCAAGGCAGATAACTCTTGAAAAGGGGGGGGGGGGGGGGGGGGGGGGGGGGGGGGGGGGGGGGGGGGGGGGGGATTAGTACAGATATGGCCCTTGTTTCTTTGATTTGGTTAAAGTTTTGCCTGCAAGGTACTAGTACTATCATGCACATATCTCAGTAACCACTTATGATATTGACTTGAAACTTTGTTCATGTCTTAGGGGTGTCATATCGGCAGATTGAAAACGGTTGATTTTTTGGGGTTGTGAGGAAGCATTTGTAAAAATGTGTGGAAGTTTTTTTTGATAGGTAATATAGAATCTGTAACCCAGACTGTCTGTCTTTAGGGGTGTCATACAATCAAGGCAGATAACTCTTGAAAAAATTTAGTACAGATTATGGCCCTTGTTTGACTTTTGAAAATTTGGTTAAAGTTTTGCCTGCTAGGTACTATCATGCACATATCTCAGTAACCACTTATGATATTGACTTGAAACTTAGTTCATGTCTTTAGGGGTGTCATACAATCAAGGCAGATAACTCTTGAAAAAATTTAGTACAAATTATGGCCCTTATTTGACTTTGAAAATTTGGTTAAAGTTTTGCCTGCTAGGTACTATCATGCACATATCTCAGTAACCACTTATGATATTGACTTCAAACTTTGTTCATGTCTTTAGGGGTATCATACAATCAAGTCAGATAACTCTTGTATAAATTTAGTACTAATTATGGCCCTTGTTTGACTTTGAAAATTTGGTTAAAGTTTTGCCTGCTAGGTACTATCATGCACATATCTCAGTAACCACTTATGATATTGACTTGAAACTTTTTAATGTCTTAAGAGGTGTCACACAGTCAAGACAGATAACTCTTGTTTAAATTTAGTGCAAATTATGGCCCTTGTTTGACTTTGAAAATTTGGTTAAAGTTTTGCCTGCAGGTACTATCATGCACATATCCAGACCACTATGAATGCTGGGGGGGGGGGGGGGTGACTTTAGTTAAGAGGTGTCACACAGTCAAGACAGATAACTCTTGTTTAAATTTAGTGGAAATTTGGGCCCTTTTTTTGATTTTAAAAATTTGTAAAGTTTGCATGCAAGGTACATCATGCACATATCACAGAACCACTATACAGAACCACTTATGGTAGTTATATCAAACCTTGCAATAGTGTTCAGGGTAAATTTTGTATCAAACAATTAATTTACCAAAAATTAAATCTATAGTTATAGATTTTGACTTTTTTTATGATTCAACTTTCCTAGTTTATACTTAATAGTTAGCAGAATTTTGTTTTGCTATTATACTGATAAAAGTTTTGTTTTATTAGCAAACACCCACAATAGTCGAGCGTGCTGTCTTATGGACAGCTCTTGTTATAAATTCAAATATCTTGAATACTATCAAAGGTATTGACTTGAAACTCAAAATATATGTCTACCATCAACATTTACACCAGAGGAAACAATCCCCATAACTCTGTTTTTGATTTTTGACAGATTTATGTCCCTTTTTAACTTAGAATTTTTGGTAAAAGATTTTATAAATTCAAATATTTTGAATACTTTCAAAGGTATTGACTTGAAACTCAAATTATATGTCCACCATCAACATCTTTACCTGAGGAAACAATCCCCATAACTCTGTTTTTATTTTTGTTAGATTTATGCCCCTTTTAAACTTAGAATTTTTAGTTAAAGATTTTTATAAAGTCAAATATCTTGAATACTACCAAAAGTATTGACTTGAAACTTAAAATGTATGTTTACTATCAACATCTTCACCAATGATTTTGATTTTTGACATATTTATGCCCCTTTTTAACTTAGAATTTTGTCACAGTTTTTACCAGACTATTATTAAAAATACTCGAATTGGCTTACTTTTGAAATGTCATAGAATAATTATGCAGCATGCAGCGGTCATGCTTTTTTAATTTTATACATATCAATTTTGAAACGTTACAAAGTTATTCATGATCAAATACACAAGGTGATGTATTTCTTTGAAATTATCTCCCCCTCCTCCCCCCAGTTGGCTTACATAATCCAGAGTAAGGCTTTGCACGTAATGTTCATTTACAAAGGTCTTTGAACAAGTTTCATATCTTTGACCTTAATTCTTATAGACAATTACACAATACACCTGTTCTTAGACAAAAAAAACCCATTTTACCGACAAGCTTTCGAATAGTCAAGCGTGCTGTCATGAGACAGCTCTTGTTAAGCTTTTAGATGGTAGGGTTTTTCTTACCAGAGTTCTTACAGAGAACCTGTTGTATTTGCTTAACTGGATGTGGTAGGTACATGTATTAAGAAATGCATATTCCTTTCAAATGGTTAAAAAAAGAAAATGACAGCAGACATTTCAAATAATTTAAGTGGCAGCTTTTCCTAGGTGCAGAATTTTCTGTGTATGAATAGTGTAGGCTTTAATCAGCCTGCACGTCTATATGCAGTCTAGTCAGTGTGTAAACTTTTCATCATTATAGTACCCCAGCAAACAGCAGTTGACACCATCTAGCTTAAAGTTAAACAATGTCACAGAAGTAATCAAACCAATCAGGAGGTTTGCTAAAGGGATCACATCACAAAATCCATGAAAACTCTCTGTTATAAAGTATATTACTTAATCATTTCTACATGCATGTTTTAAATGTTGTCATAGGATAAACCCTTTGCTGTAGGAATTGCACATTTGGTTGTGATGAATAAATACATATTAAGTAGTTATTCTAACGTATATATCTGCCGAATAATTCTGAAAAGAACCATAATGAAATCTAAGTATCAATTACGGGGTGAGCTTTTCTGATCGATGATTGTCCGTCGTCCATCAACATTTTGATTCAAATGACATCTCCTCTGAAACCTCTAGGCCAATGTTGATAAAACTATGCAGGAATGTTCCTTGCATGAAGCTCTACCAAAATTGTTCAAAGAATTCCATTCCATGCAGAACTCTGGTTGCTATGGCAACAAATAGGAAAAACTTTAAAAATCTTCTTCTCTGAAACCACAAGGCCTAGAGCTTAGATATTTGGCATGTAGCATTGTCTAGTGGACCTCTACCAAGATTGTTCAAATTATAACCCCCGGGTCAAAATTGACCCCGCGCGGGTGGGCACTTAGTTTTTGCATAGGCATATATAGGAAAAACTTTAAAAATCTTCTTCTCTGAAATCACAAGGCCTAAGGCTAAGATATTTGGCATGTAGCATTGTCTAGTGGACCTCTACCAAGATTGTTCAAATTATGACCCCCGGGTCAAAATTGACCCCGCACGGGGGGTCACTTAGTTTTGCATAGGAATATATAGGAAAAACTTTAAAAATCTTCTTCTCTGAAACCTCAAGGCCTAGAGCTTAGATATTTGGCATGTAGCATTGGCTAGTGGACCTCTACCAAGATTGTTCAAATTATGAGCCCCGGATCAAAATTGACCCCGCACGGGGAGTCACTTAGTTTTACATAGGCTTATGTAGGAAAAACTTTAAAAATCTTCTTCTCTGAAACCGCAAGGCCTAGAGCTTAGATATTTGGCATGTAGCATTGGCTAGTGGACCTCTACCAAGATTGTTCAAATTATGACCCTCGGATCAAAATTGACCCCTGCACGGGGGGTCACTTAGTTTTACATAGACTTATATAGTAAAAACTTTAAAAATCTTCTTCTTTGAAACCACAAGGCCTAGAGCTTAGATATTTGGCATGTAGCATTGGCTAGTGGACCTCCACCAAGTTTGTTCAAATTATGACCCCCGGGTCAAAATTGACCCCGCACCGGGGGTCACTTAGTTTTACATAGGCTTATATAGGGAAAACTTTAAAAATCTTTTTCTCTGAAACCACAAGGCCTAGAGCATAGATAATTGGCAAGGCCTAGAGCATAGATAATTGGCATGTAGCATTGCCTAGTAGACCTCTTCAAAGTTTGTTCAAATTATGCCCCTGGGGTCAAAATTGACCTTGCCCGGGGGATCATTTGTTTTACAAAGGCGTATATAGGAAAACTTATTTGGTATATAACATTATCTAGTGATCTTCCACCAGGCAAGTGGACTTGTACCAAGGTGAGCGATATAGGGCCATCTTTGCCCTCTTGTTGTGTAAAGTGTAGCAAACTTTTTTATGAAGGAGAATCAGAAAACTTCGCATCGAGATGTTGACTGTGTCCTGATCAGCCTGCAAACTATGAATAACTACGATTCAATGACTTCAGTTTGTTTACAATTGTTAAGCTAGTAGACCGTTTGGTGCAACTGAAGTGCACTAGTAGTTACCAGCATAACCAACCACCTTTATCCTGTCCTGTTGGAGTGTGACAATGGTTAGTTAGATTTCAAGTAAGATACATCAAGCTGCTACACTGTCCCCTTTTACCCCCGCCACACCAGCCCCCAACATACAGCAAACACTTTCAGTGAAATTGAAGTTGGTCTACATTGAAGCTCTATGGAAAATTTGCTTACTGGTAAATATTTTTGTAAAAAATACATATTTTTGATGATAAGATGTTTAGTTTTTTCAGGCCCAGTAAGGGTACCCCATTTATTATCCCCGTCCACTGGTTTAATGGGGGTTAGATGATATAAGCAGGAAATTAAAACAGATTAGAACATATTGGGTTTTTATTTCAATTTTTTTTTTTTATAAATAAAAAAATTTTTTTTTTAAAAAAAAAAAAAGAAGGAGAAAAAAATTTAAAAAAATTTTTTAATCTCTCTCCTGATTGAATATGACCACTGAAAATATGCTATCATTAAATGAAATTGATTAGTAGCTACTGATGTGCGCCTTACTACCTGTAATATCAAGCCTATTAAGGAAATAATGGAAGTGTTAAGTTTTAATCTTAGATTAGAATAGTAGTTGTTACTTGCTCCTAGTTGTCTAGCTTGTAGCTTTTACGTAGCTGAAGCAGTCCGTATTGTACCTGTCTTGTACTAACACTATCCTAACCTCAGTAACATTCTGTCGGTTTGATTGTCTGTTTAATGTCTGTGCTTTTAACCTAATAACTCTTTTAAGAAATCTGTTTTGTAAGTCTTATTCTCCCTATGAAATAGTAACATTTCAATAATTTGTTGATGATGTTATTGTAAAGCAATGCCGTTGAAACGTTATATATAAATTTGTCATTTGTGACCGTCACCGTAATCACAGAAAACGTACCAGACTTTTGTTCCTATTCAGAAATTTTATACCCATTTCATCCTCCATTTTGAAACCTCACTGATCATGGTCTGAAGAGGTAAACATGTGGTGTAGAATTACTTTTGCTTAATTATGAGGTCAGTCACAAGGCTTTTGATGTAAAAAAAAAAGTTTTACAACTGATAACAAAATAAAGTTTTCAGTGGACCATTGGTGTTCAAAATTTTAGTACGTCATATGATTGACAGACAATCTATATTCTTAATGGTGGGACAGTTGATTGAAATTCAGTGACCTATGGCAAGCCTTGGATTAGTAGAAACATAGGCACATAAACAATGAAAACATTTTTTCAACAGAGGTGATTGATTGTCTTTAAACATTACAGATAGGTTTTTAACATACATGTATTTAACAGAAGATGCCCATGTATTTTGAGCTGAGTGAGGTCAAAGGTCATGTTCACTCTTTGAAAGTGGTTTCTGAGAACAACCGGATTATACTGTGTTGGCTACTTTGCTTTTTCTTGTGTAGTTTACTCCTGATTTTTGAGTGAGGAAGATATATGAGAAATTCGAGTTGAATATTTCACCTAAGAGTGAAATACCGGACCATAAGACTGAACTTTTGTTCTTCAAAATTTGAAAATTGCCTCGATGTAGTTATAGAAACTGTTATATATTTTTCAGAACAAGTGCAGTCATCGATAAAAATAAACAGTTACGTGAGCAGCGTAGAAAGTCAAGGCCTCCGAGACCACCGAATCGTGAAGCTGTTGTAACTTGGTTCCACGAAGAAGAGAAAAGTAGGAAAACTGTAACAGATAGCTCAGGGAAACCTAGCATTTGGTTCCATGGTATAAATGAACTTTGTTTTAACCAAAACTTTGGTACTTTGATTCAATGATAAGCTAAACAGTGGCCATTAAGCAGGTTATATTGTACATGTATTAACAAAAATTTACTTATCAAATACACAATTTGGGTTGGTCAATAGCAATCACATGCCAGAACTTCAGTCTGTAGTTAGTTTAAATACTGCAGCAGTAATTCAATGCAGTCTAAATGTTACACCTCATTTCTCTGTATTTACACATATTATTTATAATTTTTTTCAAACTTTTGAAAACAAATCGCGTATTTGAATTTGAAGCCTCTTTCTGTTTTGTACAGGTGTAATATCTCGCTTTGATGCAGAGAAGTTATTGATAGAAAAACCTCTAGGAACCTATCTTGTGCGTGTCAGTGAGAGGGTATGGGGCTATACAATCTCATATCGTGCCGGCGACAGATGTAAACACTTCCTTATAGATGCATCGGAGGAACAGTACCACTTCTTCGGTCCTAATCAGCAAAATCATAACAGTATTACAGATCTGGTAAACCATCACAAAGTAAGAGACAATTTGTTTGTCTTTCAAAAGGCTTAATTTCTTGTTTCTTGGACAGCTTGCCTGGTGCCTGGCTTAGTTTTCATTCACTGATTACAATCTGCTCAGATATACTGCCTTGTAGAAAAATAACTTTTTATGCTTCCAAAGAGGGGGATACAATCATGGCTTTGTCCGTCTGTCCATCAGAATACTTCAAATACAAAATGTAGTAAAAAGGAATTGAGTTGGAACTTTATACATTTAGAGGATATGCAGTATCCTAGCACCATAACTGTACTTCACTTCAGTGTTGATTAATGTCCGTTAATCATATTATGTCATCTACAAGAAAAGATGTGTGCTGTTCAAAACATTCATAGAGGGCATTGAGAGGACTTGCCCCAGTTTTTGATTACTCCCCTTTATTTTGTGAAATTATGTTTGTCCAGACCCCGTGTGTAAAAAAGTTTCTTGAGCACATGCTCAGCATGGAATCATGCTCAAGTAATATGAAATGAAGTCAAGTCATACTGTTTTACAAAGTCGGGTTCCATACCAATAATCAGACAGTTTCTTCTAGACCTTACATATCTTTATATTTTATGCAAATAAATTGCATGATACTTGTAAAGATTCTGTCTGCAAGAACAAATTAAAAATGTTTGGGAAGTTGAGAAAGTGGGCTATTTATAAAACAATCTATTGAACATAATTTCTTCTTAACTTACCAAATTTGGTTCCAAAAATACTGGTCTCTTGATACATATGTTTTAATACACATGGTCTCTCGAGCAAGTTTGTACTAGGCAAAAAAAATCTTTGTTTAGGGCAACCTGTCCTTACTTGACGAAACCCCCAAACCCAAGAGTTTCCAACCTATAGAATTGTTTCCAATTAAAAAAATATATATATATATTAAGTGTCCCTACCCTACCTAGCATTTTTGGGACCATTGCCCTAAACTCAGATTGTTTTTTTCAACTTCCCAACCTATTGAACTTTTTTCAATAAAAAAAAAAAACAACAAAAAAACAACCTTTGTCCCTACCCTACCTAGCATTTTTGGGGCTGTTGCCCTAAACACAGATTTTTTTTGGCCTTACTAACTTTTGTATAGTCAAGCCTGTTTAAAGTAACCAGTCAAGGATGCATCAAAAGTTGCAAAAAATGATACTAACTCTGATACACCAGTAAATGACATGAATGGAGCCGCAGTGGTAATGCATTTACCTCAGGATCGGAGGGTCTGGTGTTCGATCCCCACCAGTGCCATGGCAGTTGTGTCCTTAGGCAAGACACAGATATTTAAATTTCCACATTGCCTCTCTGTCTTCAAGATTGATTTCATCTGGAATGAGTCTCGAGAGTGATTAATCTTAGTTGTAAGAACTTGTTTCGCAATCAAGAATAAATGAATGGATACAAATAACAAAAAGCATTTACATGCTTAAGGCAGGTGACTGCTTAATTGAGGTGGTCACTAACACACGTTCAACTGTATAGGATTGATATTGGTATTTCTTTATTTTCAGGAGAAACCAATAACTGTGGTTGGAGGGGAGAAGTTGTTACACCCATGTGGTCAAATATGTGATCCCCCAGACTACTGGGAACTGTTTCAGAACAGACGGACGGAAAGCACATCCTTGTAGGCATTTATCTAGTACAGTGTACATAAGGGTACATAAGTGTACATTAGTGTACATTAGTGTACATATACATCTTGTACAGTGTAATTATAGGGATCAACTCATTGGAATGAACTTTTCCATGGATTGTAATGTTGGGTACTTCAGCAGAAAAAGAAGAAAAATCTTGGCAGCAAGTACAGGTAGTTAGGGGAGGTATTTGAAATTGTTGTATAACGTGGCAAGTGAGACAGGAGAACAAAAGGAAATTCGCTTGTGTTAAGCTGGTGTTACAACTGAAGAGAAAAGATCTGTAGACTTGTGAAATAAACTCACATGTGCATGTCTTTTATACTTTTTAATAAACATTATATTAGAACTGTTGCAAAAGTAAATCCACATGTACTGTTGATATCCAGACAGTTGTGAAGTGGCAGATAAGTAGCACTGATATTGGGAGAAACAAAGTCACCAGTTCTTTATTGTGGAAACCACAGCTAGATCCTGAGATGTTATTAAGCAAGTCAGTCATACTGACAAAAATGTGGTTGCCTAGCAACAAGTATTGTAAGAATACATCTGTGGTAAGTTAATGGTGGATATTACAGTTTTGATATTGCTAAAATAAAAGGATGTGATGCATTCATTTTTAAAGAACTATTTTTGGTTCGTCTGCTGCACATACGACTTTGTAAATGCTTGTATAAGTACCGGATGCTAGTTTAGTACTGTAGTACTAGAAGTTCACAAGTCATGAGAATTTCATCAGATAAAAAACAAACATGTTGGTCTTATTTCAGGTGCAGAATTTTTTTATAACTGTATGAAAATAATTACATGTATGATCAATTGTAATATTTTGAAAAATAAAAAAAACACTCTTCTGGCTGTGTTAAAACAGTAAATTTATGTATTTTGTATAAAAAAAGTGACTCATAAGTTTAGCTTGATTGATGGATGTCACAAATTTTGTCAGCACTTGCGTACTAGTAGATGGACTTTACTGAGACTTCACATGGCTGATTACCCCCATGCCTCTTTGTTGTTCCACTGCGCAGTTATAAACTATTCAGGCCTCTGGCCTTCTTGGTTAATTTCTGCGCAACAGAATTAGTTTAAACATATTTTATTTCCAATGATAATTACAATATTAAGGAAAATACGCCATATTACAACAAATGTATGGAAAAAGGGTCAGGTCACAAGTTCAAACAACATTAAATATGACCTCTCCATCAGAATTCCAAATCATGGTTTATTATTTCATAAGTAAATTATGTTAAAGAATAGGGCAAAGTAGTTGAATGGTAGGTAGGAGGGAAGACAGGATTTTGTGCTTTTGCTATGAAAACAATTTATATTTTTACACTAATGTCTTATGTAGGATACTCTTGGTAACCTGGATTGAAAGTGTGTTATAAAAAAGATATAAAGTTTAATATTTCAGGAATTCAGGCCAGATATCATTGATGGGCATCATGGCCTAAATCTTTTATATGATGAAAGCCTTTTATAGTAGGAATCTATGTAATCTGGAAGGATATGGGAAATGTCTTTTTAAGCAAGAAATCAAAATATTTGTAACTTATCTGTTTTATAATTTCCCCCCTTTGTAGCTTTTTTATGTACGGGACGGTAGTATTTTCTGCAGTTATGTTACTCTCTTAGAACATGTTAAACGTTTGTTAGGCATTTTATATAATTATATATTTTGCATTAAGCATTTTATAGGCAAACATTTAATTTAATGTAGTGATACAGAATGTATTTGTTTCACCCTCAATTGTTAACAGCGTTAGATATTAACTCATTTTTGTGTTCAATTAATCGTCATAATATTTTTATGATACACCTTTTCAGTTAAAGGTTGATAGATTACGTTGATTGGTGCATTTTATGGATAATGTATAAAATAAAGCGCTTACAAATGTGAAGCATTTTACAGTGGTTCAGAAGAGCCATTTATATCAGTAAGGTCAGTTTGTGGTAGAACAATCAATCAGTTTTGAAGGCCTAACTTCAGATGTTATACGGTCATACGGGGAGGAAGTTTTGATTTTCATTTTGAGTCACTGGGGCCAAGTCAAGGTCACTGTTACTAGAAATAGGAAAGGTAACTGCAGATGGTATTGAAGTGGCCCTTTTAAAATAAATACTTTTTTTCTGACACAGGTTGTTGATGGGGTGTATGAATCACTTACAGTGATAGCCATAGATTCAAACAGAGACTTTTGGAACACAGATGTGTCATTCTTTTTCTGGTTGATTCATTCACAGGATTTTTACACCCCTTTAACGTTTTGTGGAATGTGAAGCAGCAAAATGAATTTTCATGATTTGAGACACGTTTGAAAATGGTTGTAATTATGTGGCTAAAGAAGCGAAAACTTTTCATCTTTACACTTGTCAAGGTCTTCATGTAGAATGCCTTGGCATTGCAAGTTTACTAAGATGCAAGATGTATACCTGGCAGATTCTTTTATGCACTGTATAAATTTTCATCCCAGTCTTATTTAAATTTAAATATATGTAAAACAAACAAAATCCACATCATTTTTATTTAGTGTGTGCACATGTGTGTGTGTGTGTGTGTGAAGTGTCCTCACTTTGTCACAGTGACCTCAGTATGTTGATGCTTTTGCAGGCACAGGGATAAGAAAATGGGTCCAAGAAAAATATTTAAAACAAACCCTGTCCTCATTAGTTATACTGAATTTGTATTTCATAGTACTTCTTGTAAGAACACGACTGTGTGAACCACATTTCCAGTGCTATGAACAAAGATTTTATGTAAAGTCTTCAACAAGTTGACCATTTTAAGATACATTTTTGCATTATTTGTATGAATAAAAATATTTGTTAAAAAAAGTGTATCATGGTAGTTTTTATGCCCATGATTTGGAGACTTTTCAACATTTCTATATAGTAGGTACTGCAAAAAAAAAGAAAGAACAAAATAAACAAAACAATTACGGAAAATGTGAAACAGACAGTAACATTTTGTGAAGCATTTGTCAGAATGAAATGTGCCATAGATTACTTTGTAAACAGTGCTAATCATGAAATATTCTACATGAAAACCAGCCTCAATCCAAATCCTGCTAGATTTTTGAAACTGACGTGTTTGCCTTTTGGATTTGTCTATACTACTCATACTTATATCACCATCAAATTTGTGTAACACATTTCTGTGAGTGATGTACATCTGTAAACCATAACCAGACTGCATGGATGTAAATAATCAGCCTATTTTAACCCTTATCCTGCTGGTAGCAAGTGATTCTGCCTTTACAACCAGTGCAGATCATGATCAGTATTGAGAGCTTGCATATCTGCGCAGTCTGATCGTGATCTGTAATGTTCACTTTTCTCTCAGTAACTGTACACTCAGTTGATCAAATTGAAAGATGGACTAGTCCATTTTAGAAATGTAGCAGGATCAAGATATATAATGTAGCAGATAGTTAAGTTTGTTAAGTGTTGTAGTGATTTATTCTCTCATACATAACAATGTCACTGTGATATATTACCCTATGCAGTATTGTAAACAAGCCATAGTAGAAAAAGGGAAAAGGTTGTGAATTGAACGTATTAACCCTTACCACAGTCAATTGATAGTTTGTTCAACATCTCAAAAAGTTGAGGTTTGAAGTGATATCAAAATGTGCAGCACCTTACATTACCGTGAAATCCTGGTAAAAACATTGACAGGTCATAACAAGTTATAATTTGTCATGTTTACATGTAGTAAGATATGCCATTAAATGATTATTAATGCCATTTTTCTGAAAAATGTGTTGAGTGTTATTTTTCTACACTGTCCATGGAAAATTATTTTTAGCATGAAAAAAATCCCTGACTATCTAGTCAGGATGAGAACTCTCAGTCCCCATGGAAAGTTATCTAAACCTTAGTATTCTTGTATCATACATGGGTAGGGTTAATATTGTATTAAAAGAATGGCTGAAAATCCAGTTGTAGTTCATAAAGTCATTTGTTAATATAGAGGGTTGACCACAAAACTGTTGTGAGTCTTTCTTTATTTTATTAAAGTTACAACAGTTTTGTGGTCAATCTTTGATATGTAAGTGTTGTTGAACGGCCATCAACTTTCATGAAATGTTGTATTATAGTTCTCTCTCTTTTTGTAATCTGAAGCGGTTGTAGATACATAGATGGTGTTTGTATTTTTTTGGTTTTCTGACTTTGGAAAGAAATCCATGAGCTACTGCCATCACCTGAGCCTCTGAACTACAAAGAGAGTGCTCTTGTGAGGTTTTTTTAGCTCACTTACCTCAGTATAATGCTTAGAATGGGTTCTTGTGACCTTTTGTTGTCTGACCTTCGTCGAATGTCCTTTGAACAACTGCGATATGTCAGTCCATTATTTGTTCTAAGAGCATCTCTTTTTAAACCACAATGGATAAACATTTATGAAACCGAAAAAGATTAAGCAAACTTTAAGAAGTCTTTTCTGACACTATTTGTCTCATTCTTAAATAATATTGCTGGAATGAATCTTATCCAACCCTCTTCCAACATTGTTTAGTCTATATAGCAAGCTTTTAGAAATCTTTCCATTAGTCACTCATCAGATTTAGAAATCTTTTAATGGAAATGTTCCTCATTGATCGTAAGTTAAAAATTGTGCTCAACAGATGTTAATTTCTTTACAAATATAGACAGGAAAAAACTGCAGTAGAACTGTGGTGAGCAATAAAAGGGCCATTATGACTCTCTTGTACAGACACTTTTTATGAAAACTTTTAAACAAAATAACTGTGATGAAAATATGTACAGCCGGGATCTGCTGTCAGAGTTGCTGTCTTGTCAAAAATGACTGAAAATACCTTCGAAAGTGGTATTAAATGTTAAACGAAAAAACCAGCTAGCTGCAGATGTTTTGCCTTTCCAAATCATTGTAGACATCACAAAAGACAGCTACTGGTACTGTCTGTATTGAAAGATGAGACATTTTTCACGGTCTAGGTGGAACAAAGTTGTTTCACTGTACTCCCTGGCTTGGGAGTTGTTTTTCCATCGATCAAAATTCTTGTTCTATATTAAAAGCAACCTTACCTTAACAGATTTTACCATGTTTTTATCATATATCAACAATATTTTATACATGCATTTATCCTAAGGTTATATAAACATATCAACTGTAACTAAAATATGCATGTAATCCATATCAAGTACATTATAGTCACTTTTTTTAAACATTTAAGCTCAATACAGCGATGTACTCTTTGTTTAATTCAAATTATGTCCTTTTATTCTTAATTAGATAGCATTTATATGTCTCTTTTTATTTTTATTAATATTTTTATAAGTTTATATCTGAGATGTACTTCTAGTCATACATCATTTATAGTGAAGCCAGATCAATTACCTGATGGTTAAGTGATGTCACTATGGTGATTTCTCTACGATGATGTCACATAAAATATCCAGTGGAGCAAATCTTTTGCGGAACAGTCCATTTCTTTGGGTTGTAGAGTAATTTTTAATTCACAGAGACACAAAAATTAGTATGTGTAGAAATAATTATTCTTACTGGTTATAAAGATTTGATGGCAGAAGATTTCTGTGAATATTGTCTAAATTAAAACCTGTATTATTTCTACACATAAAATATTTAACCAGGAATTGCAAGCATGATGGTAAAATCAAAATGACATCAAACTGTGCATATGTTACAGCTATAAAACAATATTTGGGCTCTAAGTTGTCTTGTCTATTTTTTGGTTTCACATTGATGAGTTTTAATTCATCTCCTGCTGTTAAAGAAGTCTGAACAGGGACAGGGCAAGTTAGGAACAAGTCCCCCTCACTGAAAGATCCTACTGAATCCTAGCATATTAGAAATTTTATCATAGAATTGCATTTAACTAAATCTTATCTAAAGATTGAAAAAAAAACAAGAAAAACATAATCATCATGTCCGCATTGGCTTGCCATAGTATAGCTGTACTTTCATTATATATTTGGAGTTACAAGCCTAAATGTGAAATTGCAGTCCAACAGCATATACACATGCAGACATTTGGGGCATGGGAAAGTCTCATCTCTATAATAGTGGAAAAAAGCCGCTTTAATAATATAGAATGAGTAATCATATGCATTTGTAGAGAAAGAAATACATGAATCGTACATTTATTAGTCAAAACAGACACCAACAGATCAGGATTTAAACCGACTTTCCTAAACAAATGTTCTATTTTATTTTTGCCTTTTTGTAGTTTTTGCTTTTTATACCCCCAAAACGAAGTTTAGGGGGGTATATAGGAGTCACCCGGTGGTTGGTCGGTCGGTCGGTTGGTCGGTCGGTCGGTCGGTCGGTCGGTCGGGCGGTCTGTTGCATTTTCCTTGTCCGAGCATAACTTGAAAACTACTGGTTGGAATTTAATACAACTTCATACAATGGTCAAGCACATTGAGAGGAAGGCAGTGCACAAGAACTATAACCCATCTTCACTAATTACAGAGTTATTGCCCTTTGTTACTTTTCCTTGTCCGGAGCATAACTTGAAAACTACCAGTTGGAATTCAATACAACTTTATACAATGGTCAAGCTCATTGAGAGGAAGTGCAGTGCACAAGAACCATAACTCCATCTTGACTCATTACAGAGTTATTGCCCTTTGTTACTTTTCCTTGTCCGGACATAACTTGAAAACTACTAGTTGGAATTCAAACAACTTCATACAAGATCAAGCACACTCAGAGGAAGGCAGTGTACAAGATCTATAACTCTATCTTGAGTATTTACTGAGTTATTGCCCTTTGTTACTTTTACTTGTCCGGAGCATAACTGAAAACTACTGGTTGGAATTCAATACAACTTCATACAATGGTCAAGCACATTGAGAGGAAGTGCAGTGCACAAGAACTATAACTCCATCTTGACTAATTACAGAGTTATTGCCCTTTGTTACTTTTCCTTGTCCGGAGCATAACTTGAAAACTTCTGGTTGGAATTCAATACAACTTCATACAATGATCAAGCACACTCAGAGGAAGTGCAGTGTACAAAACTATAACTCTATCTTGAGTATTTACTGAGTTATTGCCCTTTGTTACTTTTCCTTGTCCGGAGCATAACTTGAAAACTACTAGTTGGAATTCAGTACAACCTCATACAATGGTCAAGTACATTTAGAGGAAGTGCAGTGCACAGGAACTATAACTCCATCTTGACTCATTACAGAGTTATTTCCCTTTGTTACTTTTCCTTGTCCGGAGCATAACTTGAAAACTTCTGGTTGGAATTCAATACAACTTCATACAATGGTCAAGCACAGTGAGAGGGAGTGCAGTGCACAGGAACCATAACTCCATCTTGACTAATTACAGTGTTATTGCCCTTTGTTACTTTTCCCTGTCTGGAGCATTTTTCGAAAACTACAAGTTGGAATTCAATACAACTTCATGCAATGGTCAAGCACAATGAGAGGAACTGCTAAGAACAATATCTCTTTTTAGTTTGTTTGCAAGGTATTATGTTACTACGAACTTCTTCAGTTTATAAAGCAATCCTTTTGGGGGTATTAATCACATTTAGTGATAGCTCTAGTTAGTTTTTGTTACTTCTTAGGAACTTTGCAGTAAATGTAATTATGTGTATATTTTTTTCTTTTTGTTAACATAAAAAGACTTGACCTGAAAGTTCTCCTCATATTTTTGTCATGTTTGTTTGCTACCAATAACTAACACAGGGACTAG
Organism: Saxidomus purpurata; assembly: GCA_022818135.1. Lineage (NCBI taxonomy): Eukaryota > Metazoa > Mollusca > Bivalvia > Venerida > Veneridae > Saxidomus > Saxidomus purpurata. The sequence continues at coordinate 8,085,850 of JAFMSR010000002.1, read as the reverse complement.
GGAAGCTTGTGATTTCAATTATACAAATGTATATGTAAGTATAGGCAAATATTTAGATTTTTACATTCAGCAATATTTTTTCTTAACTTCACATTGGCCTTTGTATATTTAAAACATCTTAAAATAGACTGATGTGTGTTTACATATGTTATATCATGTATTTAAATGTTAAACAATGTTTTCTTGTTTTAGGGAAATATTTGTCTAATAAAATACTTGTAACATGTATAAATGTTTTCTTAGTATTTAACTACAGTCAGCTACCCTCTGGGTCACAGTTTGGGTTTGATCCTCATCAGTGCCATGATGGTAGTGGCTCTAGACAAGACACAATAATTCTACATTACCTCCCTTTCCTGGGGTTGATTCTATCTGGAGTGAGTCTCAAGAATGATAAATCTTGAAGTTGTAAGAACTTGTTTCGCAATCTAGAATAAATAATTAGTATAGATTTAACTAAACTTTCTGTAATAAATAATCTTTGAAATAGAACTGGTGGCCCAGTTAACTAATTATCTGTATATGGCTTTCAAATTGTAGAAAAAGGTTATACCCCCCCCCCACACACCCATCCCTACACACACACATACACACACAATGTAAACTGCTTATGATACAAAAAGTGGTCAGCATTATAAAGTGGACTCGTGTCAATAAGTTTTGTCTTGTGTAGTCTAAAATCAAGCATGTTTTGTTTTGTACTCGGTGATGTCTGATCTGGCAAACCATTATCCATCTTAGTTAACTTTTTTAGATCATTCTTCAATATTGAAGTTTGATCAAGAATCTGGGCTCTGAGACTTAGACAATAAAATGAAAACAAAATCGTCAATACAATATGTTATGATTGCCCCATATTGCTCACAGGTTCATGGGTCAGCATGTAACAACAGTTAAAACAATATGTTATCCCTATATTGCTCACAGGTCCATGGGTCAGCATGTAACAACAGTTTATACAGTATGCTATGATTGCCGTATATTGCTCACAGGTCCATGGGTCAGCATGGAACAACAGTTTTTACAGTATGCTATGATTGCCCTATATTGCTCACAGGTCCATGGGTCAGCATGTAACAACAGTTCATACAATATGTTATGATTGCCCTACATTGCTCACAGGTCTATGGGTCAGCATGGAACAACAGTTTATACAGTATGCTATGATTGGCCTATATTGCTCACAGGTCCATGGGTCAACATGGAACAACAGTCAATACTATATGCAATGACTGCCCTATATTGCTCACAGGTCCATGGGTCAGCATGGAACAACAGTTTATACAATATGCTATGATTGGCCTATATTGCTCACAGGTCCATGGGTCAGCATGTAACAACAGTTCATACAGTATGCTATGATTGCTCTATATTACTCATGGGTCAGCATGTAACAACAGTTCATACAGTATGCTATGATTGCTCTATATTACTCATGGGTCAGCATGTAACAACAGTTCATAAAATATGTTATGATTGCCCTATATTGCTCACAGGTCCATGGGTAGGCATGTAACAACAGTCAATACTATGTTATGATTGTTCTATATTACTCATGGGTCAGCATGGAACAACAGTTAAAACAATATGTTATGACTGCCCTATATTGCTCACAGGTCCATGGTTCAGCATGGAACAACGGTTAATACTATATGTTATGATTGCTCTATATTGCTCACAGGTCCATGGTTCAGCATGGAACAACAGTTAAAACAATATGTTATGACTGCCCTATATTGCTCACAGGTCCATGGTTCAGCATGGAACAACGGTTAATACTATGTTATGATTGTTCTATATTACTCATGGGTCAGCATAGAACAACAGTTAAAACAATATTTTATGATTGCTCTATATTACTCATGGGTCAGCATGGAACAACAGTTAAAACAATATTTTATGATTGCCCTATATTGCTCACAGGTCCATGAGTCAGCATGGAACAACAGTTCATACAGTATGCTATGATTGCTCTATATTGCTCACAGGTCCATGAGTCAGCATGTAACAACGGTTCATACAGTATGCTATGATTGCTCTATATTGCTCACAAGTCCATGAGTCAGCATGTAACAACAGTTTTTACAGTATGCTATGATTGCCCTATATTGCTCACAGGTCCATGGGTCAGCATGTAACAACAGTTTATACAGTATGCTATGATTGCCCTATATTGCTCACAGGTCTATGGGTCAGCATGGAACAACAGTAAAAACAATATGTTATGATTGCCCTATATTGCTCACAGGTCTGTGGGTCAGCATGTAACAACAGTTTATACAGTATGCTATGATTGCCGTATATTGCTCACAGGTCCATGGGTCAGCATGTAACAACAGTTTATACAGTATGCTATGATTGCCGTATATTGCTCACAGGTCCATGGGTCAGCATGTAACAACAGTTTATACAGTATGCTATGATTGCCCTATATTGCTCACAGGTCCATGGGTCAGCATGTAACAACAGTTTATACAGTATGCTATGATTGCCCTATATTGCTCACAGGTCCATGGGTCAGCATGTAACAACAGTTTATACAGTATGCTATGATTGCCCTATATTGCTCACAGGTCCATGGGTCAGCATGTAACAACAGTTTATACAGTATGCTGTGATTGCCCTATATTGCTCACAGGTCCATGGGTCAGCATGTAACAACAGTTTATACAGTATGCTATGATTGCCCTATGTTGCTCACAGGTCCATGGGTCAGCATGTAACAAAAGTTTTTACAGTATGCTATGATTGCCCTATATTGCTCACAGGTCCATGGGTCAGCATGTAACAACAGTTTATACAGTATGTTATGATTGCCCTTTATTGCTCACAGGTCCATGAGTCAGCATGTAACAACAGTTAAGGTGGTAGACCCCTAATGGGCACCAAATCAAATCATTATAGGCTTAATATTTTCTTAATCTGTATCATTTCCTGGATGTAAAAACAAATTTTAAAAGAATTTTACTGTGAAAAAAAAAAAGTTATAGGAATTTGAAAAACCCTACCCCCATTTTGGAATTAGTTATAAAATGACATCACACAAGAGATAAGAAAATACATGTATTTCATTTATTATTCAAAACTTTGGTACAGATTTGGTATCAGAGTAACAAGAACTATGTTTTCTGTCAGAAATTACACACCATTCACTATATAATTAACAAGTTTTATTAAACTTTTATGAAATAATCAGGTAGTATTACAATTTTCCTGTACTTTTTTGGCCATGTTCAATTTTGAACATCAAAGTTTTTAGGAAAAATCAAAATTTTCTAGAAATGGGGCATGACTTTTTGTATATTAAAAATTATTTATAACATTTTGGGAACAGCATGCCAAAAATTCACAATGTTTAACCGTCTCTATTTAAAATAATTTGATTTTGAAAATCTCCATCGATGATTTTAGACGTGTCTGCAAGTAATAAAATCTTCAAATACCCGTAAGCTAATACTAATTCGTAAAAAAATATTTAATTTCTTTTTAGTCTAAAAACAATATAAACATATGAAGAAAAGTGCAAAATAATGAAAACAAAGAAGAAAAAGTAAAAAAAGAAAATTTGGTTCTGGCTGGATTCCTACGCCCCCAAAAACCTCAAAAGATCTTGTGAATGTGACAAAAAGTCTGGTACATGTTGGATACCATTTCCCATACAAGAGGGCCAAGATTCTCTTTTCATGATAAAGTGCCATGAAAACTGGAAACAAATTAGTTTGAGACTGTGTGGTACATCTGCTGTAGTTTTTGAATGTTAAAACATTTAGGGGTCTACACTGTACTCAGGATTTATTAGATTACCCATATATGAGATCCCTGATGTACTCCATCCATCCATCCATCCATCCATCCACCCTTCCATCTATATTCTTTTAATGTTGCACCCTTTAGTTGGACCAAGGTCTTTCAAATAGCATTTGAAAGACCTTGGTTGGACTTTAAACTTTAAACTGTCGGACTAGAAGAGTGAAAGTAAAAGTTCAAAGTATTAGACATATAAAAAGTATTGTAAAGTTTAAAAGGCACTTTATATGCAAATAAGAGATTAAGACATAACTATGTTATGATCCTTTCTTCTTCAAAAAATACTATGGAACAATACTTGCATTAAAATTTGATGATTTGTCGACACAAACGCTTCCAGCTTCAAATATTTGGTTAGGTCACAGCCTATAGGTCCATGGGTTAGGCATACTGGGTTTAACTTAAAAATAAATCTGATTAAAATCTTTCCACCACCTAATACTAGAATCTAAAAATATATTTAAAAAAATAAAAAGAAATCACACGCACATAAAAATAACCAAAAATCTATAAAGATACCTGGTCTTTGGACTCATTTGTGGTAATTCCTCTTACCGGTGGTTTAAAAGCTTGTCGGTAGTTTTTCTGAATCGCACGGGTAGTTACTTCCCCTTAATTCAGGAGAATCTCGAAATCTTGGTTTTGAAGAAAAAATGTTTCTACGTAGCTGTAAGGATATTAATGAAAATGCATAAACATGGTATAAAGTATACAGTGTCTTTCTTATACACTAAAGTACAGATTTTACTCTTCTTAGCACACATTAATTTTATTGCAACCACAAATTAATTCGTCCTCATATATTTTCGACCTCAAATAAAACAAAAACTCAAATCAACTTGTCCAAATACTTTCCTCATCAATGTTTGCATTTTTATGCCCCTAAAGGTTAACATATTAAAACCGATCCGTCCGTCCCTGCTTAACCCTCAAAGCATTACCAAGTCCCATTTTCTGTTTAATATATCCCCCCCAAGAAAACACTTTTCCTGGGAAAATCTTCCACTTGAAGGCATTTTCAGAAACTTATCTCTATATATATACTCCTGTTATTTGGAACAGTTTGAAAGTAACATACAATCCAGGGTTTCCAGTGGCCCAAAATTTTATTTGGCAATTATTATTACTTAGCAGTATGCAAGGGGGATGGTCCGGGAGGGGTGCCCCCCTCCCTCCCCCCCCCCCCTTCTTTGCTTTTTTGTTTAATTTACAGATCAACACCATTTGAAGTGTGTTGAATACCTGTATAAGATGTATTAAGACCAGATACACACATAATTATTGTGGCCTGGGAAGCTTATAATGCCCTGTCATATGCATTTAACATGTTTTTTTTTTCTTTAAAAAATCAGTCTTAGGCCCCTTGAAGTGTCTGGAAACAAGCCTTTTAAACTCATTTCAAAGCCTTTCCTGATATGTAGTTTGACAAATTAATGTTACCAACTTGATTTCAAAATCTTTTTTTATATTAACACAATAACTTTATATTAATTGTAATGATTTTATTTCAATATGAAGTAAAATGCAGTCATTAGCTGAAAACATCATACATGTATTTCTATCTGTTCTTTGAGTCTTTATAACACTGTTTTCTTTTAAGAAATAAAAAAACGGGATCGCGAAAATAGGTGAAAAACGATTTTCGTGTCACGATTTCACATGTATCTTATGATATAATTGCAAGAAATCAATCTGAAATTATTTTATTGATAGAGGGTTACGTTTTCCAAACAGGCTACCGGTACATTCATCAAATAACTTAATTAATTGACCAAAGTAAATAAGTTTTTTTACGAAGAACATTCCCGTCCTTGAAGTCGGCACTGTGATTCGGGCTTAATTAATTATCAAGTATTGAGCTAAAATGGCCGAGAATTTTGCAAAGAATTGTTTTTAACTTTACAAATTATACCAAGCGATTTCCGTTGCGAACATTTTTTGCTTTGAGTCATAATTTACTTTTTATTTTGGGACGTTGAGGGTTAACCATTGTTTAGACGATCCGACTGTGAGTGCTGCCGACAATTACATAAATGTCGGCAATAATTTTGCGTTGATCTTTGCTCCACCCAGACGAGGGCAGTACGGCGCCGATGATTGGCGATATTGTAACACGAGGGCGGTGCCGCGCCGATGATTGGCGATTATACAAGCATCAGTTATTTTGACAGCTTGTGATGTCTTCAGACAAAAATAAACTAGGTATTAACTTTTAATCTGTGTCAATTAAGTGGGCACCAATTAGATTGTATATTGCTATTTCCGGGCGCCCAATTATACGATTAGCGGATGGATAATATGCCTTGATGATATAGGTATTTGATGTTTATGAAAAAAATGTTTGCCAGGGTAGACTTTTTTTCGCCACTCACATTTTTTTTTCGCCATTTGCGAATTTGGCGAATTACAGCGGAAACCCTGCAATCAGCAGGTTATTTAGATACAAATAAAAAGATACGGAATAAAGATTAGTTTCATTTCTACACAAGCTTGATCTCCCACTTTGATACAAATAAACAGGCTGGTAACATTGCCCGATCGGGCTTAAAAGCCCAATCAAGCTTTTATTGCCCGATCAGGCTTAATTTTATCAATAGAAATTATCTTTTTTGTAAATATTTTTATATGTATTTTAAAGATAACTTCTGAAGTCCTAGAATATGTAACATGCAACATTACAGTATGTTAGAAGTCAACATCACCCAACCATAATCGGCCACTTTTTGCGCCAGAATTCTTGCACTTATACTTTCACTTTCCATGTACTTTTAATGTAAAATAAGCAAAGCCTCTTGAGCAAAAAAGTGTAAAGTTTTATTTGGATAAAAAGAAGGTGTTCAAACAAGGGAACACCAGCTGAAGATATGTAGGAGTTTCAAAGCAATTCATTTAATATTTCTTGAAATATTTATATAAATCTTAGTTTCTTTTCATAAATTTACGCACAGTCGGGCAATAAAATATGCATTGTCTGCGAACTGCAATAAATAAGGTATGTCAGTCGTAAATGCTGTAGTACATTCAAAGAAGGTGCATCATGACCGAATGGTTTACTAAGGCTAAAAAAAATATGTGTGGTTCAGGTAACATTGGTCAAAGTAGGGTCAGTAGGTTGGCTTTTTTTATTTTTTTATTTTTCTTCAGACACATGTTGTTTCAGACACACAGTACATGCCTGGAGGATTATGCAAAAAAACGCGAACTCCACACTTCGCGGGAGTAGCTCGGAGACAAATAAGGTGACTTCGAGTGAGCTTGGAGTGCCTGAAGTGACTTCGCATACGGAGAAATATCGCGTCACTTCGCGTATGGTGAAATATCGCGTCACTTCGCGGTAGTAAAATCGTGCTGGAATGCCGCGATTTTCTTTAAAACAGAACATTTGATTTAAATACAGAACAATTAGAAATGTTAATTGATAAATACTTTTTGCATTCAAAACTCAGTCAGCAGTGTCACACAGCTTGGATTTGCCAACAATTTCATAATTGACTTGATTAGTACGACAGGCCGTATTCTTCACATCTATCGCGAGTGACAATGCTAAGGGACCAATTATAGCGGACTTTTAACGGAAATAAATATTTTAAATCAACATAAAGGTGATAAATATTTTAGGTTCTGACAAAGAAATAACTCAATACTTTTTGAAACAATAAAAAAAACAACATAACGCTGTGATAGTATACAGTAGCAGCGATTCTCAATGGAAAACAGCGACGGTGATGTCTGATTCGATCTTTGTGATTCAGTGGATCTAAAATCAACAAGTTGCTTTTACAGGTGTGTTTTACCAATATTTTAATTAATAAATACTTCCCTTGAAGTCACTCCAAAATACTCGGAGAAACACGAAGTCCCGCAATCGAAATATTCACTCCAGACGGCTGTTTAGTTGTCATTAATTTTTCTACCGTCATGGTGAACACTGTGGCCATGGCCGTGTATGTTTTAGCAATTGATAGACCCTTTCCAAGCGTTTTAGTTTCGTACTCGGGCCTAGCTAGAGCAAAATTTAGGGAGAAGTCACTTCTCCCTGAGCTGAAAAATAGGGAGAAGTTTGGAGTCTACAAGGAGAAGTGAGGGAGTAGCAAGATATTTGCTGTTCGTTTGTTTCAAAGCAAAGTACATCTTAAACAACTAAATGGTTGTGTGATAAATCAGGAGATTGGCCATTATTGTGAGACTTCATCCAGGCACAGGAGATGTTTAGAGACCAATTTTCATGCATTTTTATTGTTTGAATGAATCATTTTTAACATAAATGTAACTGGATAGTAATAACATGCAGTTACACCCCCTAGACCCCCCTCCCTCACTGTCATTCCCATCAAAGACCTATTAAGCTGTTGTTATAGGTCTTGGTTCCCATAAATGGTCAAGTCTGATGGTCATACCAATTGCCAACAAACAACAGAATTATTAGGTATGCATTCTTTGTAAGTTAGATGACAAGAATATCAACCGATAGTCAGCATTGTATCAAAAAACGTACACCAAGACAAAACTTAAAATCCTTCTATTGGTAAAATATTTTGTGAAAAATAACAGATGGGAAATCAAATCCACCCTTAAACAAATTAAACTGGAAAGTCTGAGATACAAAACTCATTTTTGTTGGTTGGAAATACGACCGAGATACAAAAGGTGTACCTAATTTTGGATAGACGCATATGCGGATATGCCAATAATTTATCTGCTTTAATCTTCTGTTGATGCCCTCACCATGATTATCACTCGTGTCATATTGTGAAACCTGCCTTCAGGCAACTTTTTTGTCAGTTGCAAATTGATTGAGGGGGCAGAGTTAATGGTCAAAGAAATGTCTGACACTTTGTATATTCGCTTCATTGTTTGAGATATTTTCGGGCGAAGTTAATTTCGCTTTTGTCAAAGAAATGGACGAAGTTTAGGTGTGAAAAGCGACTTTGTCGTCCTAGTCACCCTCTCCCTAAGCCCCTGGTACTCAATTCTTTTCGTTCTAGGTTACAAAACACTATTTTTTTTTGAAAATCGAAACCGCTCAAAATCGATAAAAAGTTCTAGGGTAGGCTAAAAAAAATAGGGTCGGTCGGGTTACCTGAACCACACAATTTTTTTTAAGCCTTATCAATAATTAGCAGTACAAACTTACTTTTAAATTTATTGGTCAATTGATCTGACAGGATTTTTTAACTGTATTGTTATTTCTGCTCCTTAGAAATACACTATAAAAGTGTCAACTAATCTGACTATGGTAATAGGAATAAAATTATCACGGGTAAAGCTCCCCGAGGGAAGTAACTAATAAATGTATTGTTCCAAATATTAAAACTACTGAGACTAGGCAATGGCAATGTGAAAAAAAAAACAAAAAACAGAAAAATACCGTTGTCACGTGCATACAAAGATTCATTTTACCGGATACCCGAAACGGGCATTTTGCTATAGCCCAGCACATGTTGTCTGCTCATACCATTGAACATATTGGAAAACAGAATAACTTTTCAAAATTTGATTAAACGTTAGTGTTTTGTTTTCATATGAAATAACAAAAAGGAAACGGCAGTAACTATTTCCTCATGCATACGATTTGCTTATACTATTTAGTGAGTTTGTGAATAGAAGGGGTGGGTGTGGTATTTGTATAGACAAAAGTCAAAGTTGAATTATGATCTTTCGTTAAGTGGTCACCTTACTTAAACGGTCAATAAGGCCGTTTCCCTTGTCTGACCGCTTAGGACAGGTTAGACTGTATACGTAATTCAAGGTTATAACATTTTATAACACAAAATTCAAATTGGCGTACCATCTGCGCCATACATACCGACAAGATACTGATTCAAGCCTATTGATAAATGATCCCATTTGTCAAGTTACATCAGTTGACTAAACAAAGTATGAAGTATTGTTGAAACACATGTTGGATTGCAAGGGAAAAGAAGTCAAAATTATGAAAAAAGTGGAAAGAATACTTTTAAATATGACATATAGAAGTTTTTAGCTCGACTTTTCTATGAAAAGGGGAGCTATCCTACTCGCCCCGGCGTTGACAGGGGGGGGGGCCCCCGGGGGGGGGGGGGGGGGCGTCACACCTTGGTTAAGTTTTTCGTACCACCCCACTTTATTTCAAAAGTATTAGAGGTATGGCTTTGAAACTTACCATACTTGTTTACCATCATTACCTCCATCTACAGAGAAGAGTTCATAACTCTGTCAAGGTTTTTGACAGAATTATGGCCCTTTTTTTACTTAGAAAGTGTATTGAGCTTGGTTAAGTTTTTCGTACCACCTCACTTTATTTCAAAACCATTGGAGGTATTGCTTTGAAACTAACCATACTTGTTTACCATCATGACCTTCATCAACAGACAAGAGGACATAACTCTGTCAAGGTTTTTGACAGAATTATGCCCCTTTTTGACTTAGAAAATACATTGAATATGGGTAAAATCCACTTATTGCCTTAACCCTTTGAGATATTGCTTTGAAACTTTTAATGCTATTTCACATCATTACCCCCATCTGTACGCAAGAGAAGGTAACTCTGTCAGGGATTTGTTTTAAAAATTAAGGCCTTTTATCGACTTAGAATCTTGGTTAAGTTTTTCGTACCAGTCCACTTTTTGACTTAACTGTTTGAGATATTAATTAGAAAGTTGGAATACTTGTTAACCATCATGATTCCCAAACATGGGCAGGAGAAGGTAATTCTGTGAAGGATTTTATTTGAATTATGGCCCTTTTTGACTTAGAAACTCAGTTAAACTTTTCGTTCTTGTCCACTTGTTAACTTAACCATTTGAGATATTACTTTGAAAGTTGGAGTACTTATGTACCATTGTAAGACCTATCTGTTAGCAAAAGAAGATAACTCTGTGAAAATTTTTCTTGATTTGTACTTAGAAATTCCTAGTTAAAGTCTTGTGTGCCCTTAACTGTCAAAGTTTTGTTTTATTGGCAAGCACTAAAAAAGTCGAGCACGCTGTCCTACTGACAGCTCTTGTTTTCTTGTCTGATAGAATGGCATATTCTTTTGTAGGAGCAGGAGGTTAGGTCATTTTCAATGTCACGTGCACTTGAACTGTTGCACGAGGAACTGACAGCAGAGCTTGAAACATACATATCATCTCAGACACAGGCTAGAAGTTTGAAAAGATGGCTGACTGTGTTTCACCACAATGTTGTACGGACACTGTATCACTGGACCACATTTGTCCTGGCTCTTGTGATAGCTGTAGCCCTGCTTGTAGCTTATAGCTTTTGTGAGACCAAGTAAGTCTACAATTTAAGTTGCATACTGTAGGAGTATAGCTGCACATTATCCAGTTGACTGTCACTGTTCAGTTGAGAGTTTCTTAAGGACTTGCCTCAGTGGTCAAGTGAGGAGTTGCTGGGGAAATATTACTGGTCCTCAGACTGAGTGACAGTCTTGGTTTCGAGCCCCACTACTCGAAGTTAAAGTTCAGTTTCTTTAACTGAATTCTCTTGCAATATATGGTTCCTTTTAATATATCTTGTTTTAAAATGCTGGTTTATGTAACATATTTTATCCTTAATCCTGCTTTTTGAAAATGATAATGCCTGTGCGACGATGACCCATTTTGTTTACTAAACAGTCAGTATATTTTTTCTGAGCATATTCTCTTTAAACAGTTAATGGGACTGTCTAAATTGAAAGATTGACAAATCCATTTTAGGAATTAAGAATGGTCGGGGGTAACTTCTGTGGCCTGTGTAATAGTAACTCAAAGAAGACTGATTTATGTACATAAATTGTTTTTCTGTTTACAGGAGCAGCAATGATAGCGTATGGATTGTAATTGAAGCGTGTATCATCCTGGCCTCAGTTGTATGTAACATTTGCCTGGCTTTACACAGTGCATCACAAGAAAGATATGAATTTGTCCAACTTCTGCAAGAAATACTTAAGAGACTGGCAGGTAACTGTTAAGATTGTTCTGCTGAATATGAAAATGGTGTGTGAACTCAGATTATGCCCCTTTTTTACCAATTTGTTTGAAGACAGGTTGTGAATGTTTGTCTTCATTAATAGATACTTTAATATGAAAGTACTTGCCTTAACCCTGATGATACAGCTGAAAAAAAGTCTTAGAGAAGCTAAGAGCCTTTTACTTGATCTTTGCTTTTATTTAACAAAAATATTGTATATGCATTTATTGATTAAATACTGTTTAAACCAAAAAAGTCTTGTTAGTACTGCTTTTTATGTCGGGCCTCTTTGTAAAGGACATTAGATTATGATTTAAGACTATCACAGAACTGTTCTGTTATTGCTGACCTTCCACTTGTCTGATTTACTTGTAGCTTGCATGAGATACAACACATGGAATAAGATGTATTTCCCTGCAATAGACTCACCTCTGTCCCCCTGCTGTACCCTTGCATGGACATTGCGTGAAGGAAACATTTATAATATGCCCACTCCACTGTTAGTGAAAGGAGATGTAATCTTACTGAGACCTGGACACAAAGCACCTGCCAGATGTAAACAGCTACAGGTATGGTACAGTTCTTGTTTACTTGGGATTAAATGCTCGTTTCAACAATATTTCAAATATATACAGGTTAGCACTTAGCAGTTTACCTAACAGTGTTGTGCCTGGAAAGCACCAGTTATAGACACCTATCCTCCTTTGGCAATTTCTTTCTTTCTTGTCATGAAGTGGCAGGTTGGTTGCAGGGCTCGAACCCGTGACCCTCAAACGGTGAGAGGTTTAGTGCTTAACATTACATAACATTCAAGATGTTTTGTTTTAGAGCCAGAAAAAGAACTTACAGATCATGGCTTTCATTTGAACTTAATAATGAGATCAGGTGCTGAAGTCAGTAGGTACGAAAGACATTTTTTTTAGAAACCTTATTTGTTTGTTTTAGAAAATTGGAGTTGGTCATGAAACCGAGATACTTGAAGAGGGAGAGGTTTTTTCCCCTGAAACAGACCTGAATTCTGATGAAGTGTACAATATACCTAAAGGGAGAGAACCCATGCAGTCACAGAAGTTTATGTTACTAGAAACACCATATGTGAAATGCTTGAGGTAAAAATAACTCCTTGTTTAGTTTAATCCTTTTTTTGAAAATTCCTCATATGAACTTGCAGGTCTTTTAATATTTACAGATGTTTAAGTTATATGATTTGCTGTGGTAATAAAAATTGTCGCCTTTAAACTTAAAACATATTTTCAGATTAAAGCTTGAGTTTTTCTATTGTAGGCGAATATTTCAAGACACACATCGCCCACCGAGTATTGTAGAACATGAGAAGTATACTATTATGACGAAATGGATAGAACGTAGGATTGTTCCCGTAGTACTTGTAAGTTTATCTTATTATTGCTTATCCTGCTATGTTTCTGAAATGGACTTGTTCATTTGTCAAATTGGAAAGTACCATTAAATTCATAGGACTGCCCAGTAAACATTTACTGACTGAATAGCGAACAGTGCAGATCATGATCAGACTGCATTGATATGAAGGCTGATCATGTTCTGCACTGGTCACAAAGGCAGAATCTTATGCTGCTAGCAGGGTAAGAGTTGGTCGCAGATTTTGTGCAGTTGTGTTAGTAATTAATGCACTTAATATTTAAAAGACTTTAAAAATAAATCACACACTGTGATAAGCGAATATTTCACTAAAATCTGCTTGATTCTGCTGATACTACTTACAGGTTTCTCTTGTAGGCTTTCACCCTCAGGCACTTATTTGCATTTTGGTTTCTTTTTGTGGTTGATAAATAGATATTTTATAAGTGAATATCCCCAGCCTGCGAAGTCACCTTGCAACATGCAGGGTCATTGCTCTAATATCTAGCCATCTGTCTGTCTGTCTGCTCATCTGTCTTGCTTTGACTTTGTTCAAGAACTATTACTCTACCTAGGGTAATTTTTGAATTTTATTCTTCCATATCCTTCTGCATTTTCTGAAATATAAACTACTTTTTGTTAGATGATGATTTAGAAGTGAGAGTGTGCATTGCAGCATCATTGAATCTACAGCAAGTATAGTTTTTAATGATGTAATCATGCACAATATCGACTTTTTAGAGAACTATTTGAAACTTTTGTACTTGTTTCTTTCAGATTGTGATGCTGATAGCTAACATTGTTAGAATATTTCATATGAAAGGTCATATTGGACACTGGACTGAAATGATTCTCACTTTGCAGGTAATTTATGCGTTACTGCCACACCTTCATGGTCAAGTGGTAAAGGTGACTGATTAAACCTCTCATTGATTGATGGTTATACTTTATGAGAAAGTTTGTAGTTTCTGATGAAGGATAGGAGTCTAGTACATGACCTTTCAAGGAACGATGGTTAGGTAAAGGTACCATCTAAAAAGAGGTGCTAAACCTATTTGACCAAGCGTTAAACTTCAAGAAAAACATTTCAGTACTCTTTAATTTGGAAAGTGTTCTGCTCGCCTTCATTTACAAAGTGTTAATGGAAAGACATAGTCGTGATATTTGAATTTTGGGTACACAAGTTTTTAGAATAAAGATTGTAATTTTTAATTTGCAAAGACAGAAAAATTCCAACAATTTGAAATAGTCGTAGAAATAGTGTCACTTAATATAGATTGATAGATTGATAATCATTTCGAAAATTACAAAAACTAAAAGAGCTCAGATATGTCTACACGCCGTTTAAGTTACTTCAGAAATTTTTAAAATATTTGGATAATGTCAAATACTAGTTTACCTGGTAATTCTAAGTGGTAGACACAATGTGACTGGTCAGTTTTCTGTAGACTTTCATTAAGTACTGATTGATATCTAAATACACAAGTTTGTCAAGCTTCCCTTCCAGAAATTAGGTACAAATCCACTGGCACATTGTGGCAGCCATACTTCTGTTACCGTGGTAACAAAGCTTTCAAATTGTACTTTTTTCTGCAGGTGCAGTCAGTATTTCCTCTAGTGCCTTTGATTATACCAGCCATGTATCTTCTCATTAACTTCTACGGACAAGCACGTGTGTTCACAGCATTTGAAGCAGGCAAAGGATCGAAGGTTTCATACTACATATTACGACATCTGATCATACTGTATAAATAGTTTTTAGAGAACATTTGATATATTTAAATGTGAAAACAACAGCAAAAAGGGATTATGAAAACAATGTTCAAGTACTACTAAATATAGAAGTAATAGGACAAAGAACAAATTAGTCACACTAAAAGAAATTCTTTAATTATTTTAGATTTCATTATGGTTAAAAAAAAACTGAAAGCAAAACAAGTGTATCGGAAGAGATATGTTTTGGTGTAGTGTTGTGGTGTTTACTAAATTTATACTTGTTTTTGCCAATTTTGATATGTGAGATAACAAGTGCATCAAAATATAAAAGTATTCATAATGTAATAGATGCATGTATTATGTTTTCCAGTCCCTGGGAGATCACAGTTTTGACACTGACAGTTCCATCTCGGCAGACGAGGCTCGTGTAGATCTTCACTGGAGTCTGGTGCTGGACTGGTTTAAGTGTATTGTTCTTGGCCGTGTCCAGGTCATTTCCAGAAGAATCAATATTACCCACATACTTGGATCTGTCACAGTAAGTTAGTTAAGATAATTAAAACAAATTGAAAGTGTCATTTAGCTTTTTTAGAAGATAATTCAAAATTTTATAGAGCGGAATGGCTGGTTTTTATACCCCCAAAACGAAGTTTAGGGGGGTATATAGGAGTCACCCGGTGGTTGGTCGGTCGGTTGGTCGGTCGGTCGGTCGGTCGGTCGGTCGGGCGGTCTGTTGCATTTTCCTTGTCCGGAGCATAACTTGAAAACTACTAGTTGGAATTCAATACAACTTGACTAATTACACTTGACTAATTACAGAGTTATTCAATACAACTTGACTAATTACACTTGACTAATTACAGAGTTATTGCCCTTTGTTACTTTTCCTTGTCCGGAGCATAACTTGAAAACTACTAGTTGGAATTCAATACAACTTCATACAATGGTCAAGCACAATGAGAGGAAGTGCAGTGCACAAGAACCATAACTCCATCTTGACTAATTACAGAGTTATTGCCCTTTGTTACTTTTCCTTGTCCCGAGCATAACTTGAAAACTATTGGTTGGAATTCAATACAACTTCATACAATGATCAAGCACACTCAGAGAAAGTGCAGTGTACAAGAACTATAACTCTATCTTGAGTATTTACTGAGTTATTGCCCTTTGTTACTTTTACTTGTCCGGAGCATAACTTGAAAACTACTGGTTGGAATTCAATACAACTTCATACAATGGTCAAGCACATTGAGAGGAAGTGCAGTGCACAAGAACTATAACTCCATCTTGACTAATTACAGAGTTATTGCCCTTTGTTACTTTTCCTTGTCCGGAGCATTACTTGAAAACTACTGGTTGGAATTCAATACAACTTCATACAATGATCAAGCACACTCAGAGGAAGTGCAGTGTACAAGAACTATAACTCTATCTTGAATATTTACTGAGTTATTGCCCTTTGTTACTTTTCCTTGTCCGAAGCATAACTTGAAAACTACTGGTTGGAATTCAGTACAACCTCATACAATGGTCAAGTACATTTAGAGGAAGTGCAGTGCAAAGGAACCATAACTCCATCTTGACTCATTACAGAGTTATTACCCTTTGTTACTTTTCTTTGTCCGGAGCATAACTTGAAAACTTCTGGTTGGAATTGAATACAACTTCATACAATGGTCAAGCACAGTGAGAGGGAGTGCAGTGCACAGGAACCATAACTCCATCTTGACTAATTACAGTGTTATTGCCCTTTGTTACTTTTCCCTGTCTGGAGCATTTTTCGAAAACTACAAGTTGGAATTCAATACAACTTCATACAATGGTCAAGCACAATGAGAGGAACTTCTAAGAACAATATCTCTTTTTAGTTTGTTTGCAAGGTATTATGTTACTACGAACTTCTTCAGTTTATAAAGCAATCCTTTTGGGGGTATTAATCACATTTAGTGATAGCTCTAGTTTAAATGGGAATTACCATTATAAGGTACAAGATTTTTTTAGCTCACCTGAGCACAAAGTGCTCAGGTGAGTTATTGTGATCGTCTGTCTGTCCACACTTAACCTTGTGTATGCAATAGAGGCTGCATTTTTCACTGGATCTTCATGAAACTTGGTCAGAATGACTACCTTGATGAATTCTAGGGCGAGTTCGAACATTGGTCATCTGGGGTCAAATCAGGGTCACAGGGTGAAATCATAGAAAAACCTTGTGTATGCAATAGAGGTTGCATTTTTCATTGGATTTTCATGAAACTTGGTCAGTGTGATTGCATTAATGAAATCTAGGTCGAGTTTGAACATGGTTCATCTGGAGTAAAAAACTAGGTCACCCGCTTAAATCATAGAAAAACCTTGTGTATGCAATAGAGGTTGCATTTTGTATTGGATCTACATGAAACATGGTCAGCATGGTTGTTTTGATGAAATCTAGGTCGAGTTTGAACATGGTTCATCTAGGGTCAAAAACTAGGTCACTGGGTCAGATTTTGTCATAAGTCCCAGGTGAGCGATATAGGGCTATCTTGGCCCTCTTGTTTAATGAATGCCATTTGCAGCATAATATAGATTTGAAAAAGTTTTACATTTCCAGTCCTGGAGATTTATTTGTAAAATGATGTTAAGGTATCAGTAATATATATTAGGAAGAAAAAAGGAACTGTAGAATAGAAATAAAATGAAAGATCTTGTATTCATGTATATAACTTCTGCTTATTTCAGCTATAATAAGCTTTATTATATACCTATTAACATCTGAATTTCCTGTAGTATTTGGGCAGTAAAATACAACATCCCATAGCAAATTTTCTGTATCAGATGAAACTAGCCGTATCACAGTCGTCTATCGTTTAGGTTCTACACATATGCATATTCATATAATAGTCTTATGCTAAAAGTTGAAAACTCGATCCAATTGCTGCAGTAAAATAAGTTTGGTTTTATTGTCGTCACATTACTTTTTAGGTCACATTAAAAGACAAATGAATACAATGTCTTTTTCGTATTAAATAAACCAGATAGGTGATTTACATTTTGCATTTACTTTTTATTGCTGTTGTTTGTTATGCAAGGAAGACTAAAGTGATGTCATGGACGTCATACAAAACGTGACATAAAGAGCGCGTTATGTTGACTTTACACCATTTATGGCACACATTAACATTCATATAAAATCTTACATGATGTCAGGTAAAGGTATATAATAAAAATGATATTATAACAGTGGGTTGATCTGCGGGTGTCTCTCTCTCGTAGCATAGTTCAGGATCACACTCTAGGCTCCGCCTCTCATGTGATTCGGAACTATACAGCTAACTCTAAAGAAACGACCCCACCGATGAACCGACTGTTATAATATTCCGTTTTTATACTTTCAAACTCGCTAATCATTGAAAAATATGCCTGTTTTCAGTCACTTTGTTGTGTAGACAAGAAAGGCATTCTGTCATACCCAAATCCTACGCCAGAGAAGATATTCTTCCTGAGACGTGGCCATCGAGACCTGAAGCATCAGACGTCCAGGGCCACTTCTGAAACAGGATTAGCAGTGGATACAGAGCTAATAGTGGAAACAGGAACTAAATTTCCTGAAAACAGTAAGTGTTTCACATGCATGTTGTCAAATAAGTGTGTACACCCACAAATAGAAGATGAAGACTCCTAAAAGTTAATACATAAATTGTTGGATGAGGCGGCTAGAAATGTAATATACAAAATTCTAACACAAACGGCTGTGTTTCCTGTATAAACATATAAGGAACAACCTGTATCTTTATTTTACGACTACATGAAGAAATAAACTATTAACACTGCATATGTCTCGACATATTTAATTTAACCCAAACTTGGTTATACACAGCAAAATAATATGAAATATAAAAAGTAGTTAAATGTGGCAATAAACGGCGGCGTGTCATTAAAAGAATAACCACCAGGAGTTGTACTATGTGTAGTACCCAGGTAGTCAGTTCCAACCACGGGAAGGCCAGGCAGGCACCTGCTTAAAAATTAGTGACTTATAGTTTAATTAACCACCAATAGCTCTAGATACCTAATCTGAAGACTTACAATTACCAAGAGCGATTACAAAGTACTGGAATCACTTGTCTATATTTTCCAACTAAATTTTGCGACGTTACTCCAGGAACTGCACACATGTACGGACAAGACCTGTTTCACGTATACTACAGCTGACAACCCAGCTGAAATAATCCGCAGCCGACCACCCGGCTGAAACACAGCTAACATTGCTGTTTATAAACCTCACAGCCGACAACCCGACTGTTAACCCTGTAAACAACACAGCCGACAACCGGACTGTTAACACTGAACGGACATAAAGTAGGCTAACCAGTACAAGTAACCCAAATGAAGATGTACTTGTATTTTTTGAAATGTAGATGATGTTTGAAGCTGACCAAAAGGCGAATGAGGGCCGGAAGACCTCCCATTAGTAGATCCACACGCCATCTACATATGTAAGAGTATATATACTGCCTGATCGTTAAAATCTTACTTTTATAAATGCCTACAAATTGATGAGATCACACCTGCCTGGCCATCCCGAGGAGATAGGAATTTTTCCTCCACGCGACAATAGATTAATACCATAATTATAACATATATGGATTAACTTTCCCCGAGATGCATTACAGAATCTTCAACTATGAAACAAAAAGTCCTTGCTACTGCAAATAAATGTCTTTCTTAGGCGATCCAAAAGTCCACACTGGGAAAAACTTCACTCGCTGGGCGAAAGTTTTTGGGTGCAGTATAGCTAACGTATCTCAGCAGCTTATTTAATCAACTCGAAGTGGACAAAAATTTAACCATAGTCCATTTGTGTCGGTAACTGTGTGATAAGCGTTGAAGAGGTGGCAGGTCTCGATCAGCTCATCATCCTTCATTACTTGAACGCCGTCGCCCGGTTGCAGCCGGAATCAAGTGTCGCTGTCAAACCACAGCCTGCAATAGATACACTCCACAGCAGTATACTGTAACTTGAGGTAGCTTAAGTAGTGCATGGGCGGACGTAAATGGAGTGGCTACAAGGAAGTTTGCGCTGTTTGAATTGATTGTTGTCACAATTATTAGTGTAATTGACCTTTTAGCGATGCCAAGCCTATAAGTACCACTGTTGATATACAACCATTAGACTAACATATAACATAACATACAAGGGGTGTGGTGGGTGGGTGTATTTTCTAAGAAAAACGTTTTTGTTCGGTTATCTTGGAAAACGATAAAAACCGCAGTATGCCGAATGGTATATAAATACCGAATTAAGCGGAAAGTACCGGGATGGACAATAACAACACTTCATCGCGAAAATAAATGATATTATTTTTAAGGAGAAAATAATATGTTTTATTTTACGACTACATGAAGAAATAAACTATTAACACTGCATATGTCTCGACATATTTAATTTAACCCAAACTTGGTTATACACAGCAAAAATAATATGAAATATAAAAGTAGTTAAAGTGGCAATAAACGGCCGCGTGTCATTAAAGAATAACCACCAGGAGTTGTACTATGTGTAGTACCCAGGTAGTCAGTTCCAACCACGGGAAGGCCAGGCAGGCACCTGCTTAAAAATTAGTGACTTATAGTTTAATTAACCACCAATAGCTCTAGATACCTAATCTGAAGACTTACAATTACCAAGAGCGATTACAAAGTACTGGAATCACTTGTCTATATTTTCCAACTAAATTTTGCGACGTTACTCCAGGAACTGCACACATGTACGGACAAGACCTGTTTCACGTATACTACAGCTGACAACCCAGCTGAAATAATCCGCAGCCGACCACCCGGCTGAAACACAGCTAACATTGCTGTTTATAAACCTCACAGCCGACAACCCGACTGTTAACCCTGTAAACAACACAGCCGACAACCGGACTGTTAACACTGAAACGGACATAAAGTAGGCTAACCAGTACAAGTAACCCAAATGAAGAGTACTTGTATTTTTTGAAATGTAGATGATGTTTGAAGCTGACCAAAGGCGAATGAGGGCCGGAAGACCTCCCATTAGTAGATCCACACGCCATCTACATATGTAAGAGTATATATACTGCCTGATCGTTAAAATCTTACTTTTATAAATGCCTACAAATTGATGAGATCACACCTGCCTGGCCATCCCGAGGAGATAGGAATTTTTCCGCCACGATAAATTTTATACACCGGGAGGAGAAAATTTATTCCCCAAAAATTCTAAATTTGAATTAATGCGATAGCTGTCCTACTTTTAGTTACCTTAAATGAACAGTTGTCAGTGAAATACAAACCCCCATAAACCGAATTAAACGGCCAAAACGAGATGTCCGATATAACTAATAGCTGTCATTGTAAATTCCACGAGGCAAACAAAAATTGGGCAGTAATTTCAAGTTACATGAATATGTTTAAGCATTGAGTCCCTGGCGCAGTCCAGGTAAAACTCCAGCCCAACAGGTGACAAGTGAGTGCCGTCTAGGCGGTAGAAACCTGGGGTTTTTAAATCAATGTCAAGAGACAGAACATCAAAAGGTGGGCGCTCTGAAGTAACTGCCGGCCCCATCTATTTAACCTTTTCCTTTTTTCCTCGCAGGTTGCCCAGGGTAACCTAGTAAACCGCCACTCCTTGCGTTGGAGGATATCAATCCAAACAAGGGTAGCCTCTGGGTTCCCATCCCTAAGGTACTGAATGTCAGCCCGCATCTTGTTACGGATACTGGCCAGGGACCTATGAGCTATATCATTACCTCCCAGGTGGATGAGGATAACCTCTGGTTTCTTACTGAACAACACTTGACAGCGAATGGTAGGGCGGAACTTAAACCAGTCAAGCGAGCGAATGCCATACCAGCCTATCTTTTTTCCGCCAGGAAGCTTCAGATGTTCTCTCTCCGTATCTAACACCCTGGTTCCCGCCCAAAAGGGGATGCTATCACCTACTACCCAGACATCTGTGAAAAAGAAATGAAAAACAAAAACAAAAACATAAAATAACCTACCCAGTTTACAGGGTAACTTATAAGCCAAGGCTTGGTTGGTGCAGAGTTGAATACAAATACATGGAATGTAATATCATAATGTTATCCCGAAACCATTTACTTAGAGGATGTGACCTGTTTGATACAAGTATGAGATTTTGCCTTCGCTTTAAGACCTTATATAAGATTTATAAGCACCCGATGTCCAACGGCCCATCGCCTTAATGGCCGCGTTGGTATGCCGGCAAGCGCCAAATCTGTAGCTCTGCCAATTCTGAAACTGTGCGATTTATATTTGTTCTGGCATAGACCTGCACTTAAAATAGCCTTACTTAGGACTGCGGAAAACTGATACCTAGTGACTGGTTTGCCATCCGATGGCAGAAAAAAGACCTTCAACCTGAGGGCGAAGTTTATGAAACTCACTCACCGCTCTAACTGCGCAAACTTCTGAACCATTTTCAGATGGGATTTTAATGCAAGTCGGTACCCCGAGTTGATTTGTCTTAAACTTATGCAAGGTAACTGAGACAGATTGTTGGTCCTCGGCAATGTTAACATTTGTGACCTGAATGTTATCGCTAGGCTGCGAAATAGCTGCCCTGGCACTAACTCACTTACCCGGAACAGACCAAAGTAGGCGCAGACCCACATTGCTGTAAATAGTTTAACCTCATAATTGCTAAAACATATAGCTGGCAGTTCCGTAATATTTTGACTAGGATACATTTTGTGATTGGAGCACGGTTGTCACGGGTAGGCTTCAGCCTAACGCAACCCTCCAGAAGTTTAGCTATTATAAAATGGTCGGTCGCGTCCGGCCAGCTGTGAGCCTTGTGAACGTAACTCAAGCCCGAGACATAGGTTCGAATAGACTGGGGTGCGAAACCTGCATCGAAGCAATAAGCAATAAATAATATTACATCTTGCGGCGACAGAGGCCATGCCTGATTGAGTGAATATGGCGCTCTGAATTTTTCGAACGTTCAATAGCCGCTGCGTAAGTACTGTGGGTGTTTTCTGACAAACTGCTATGCATTAACTTTGCTGCTACTGAGTTAAGCTTGACCAAAGATGGTCCGGGAATTGTACAGGGTCGACGTCTGCCTCTGGCGCCAGCTCTCAAAACGCTGTTCCTGGAAACGAGAAAGGGCATCACAGATAGAATTAAGGGTACCTGGGACATGAGTTGCTCTAATCAAGATGTTCAACTTTAAACATAACAAAAGTAAGTGGGCGTATTAAATTCATAGCCCTTTCTGACCTTGAAGTCGAAGAATTGAGAATACTGACAACGCTTAAATTATCACAGTGAAATTTTATTTTCTTATTTTGCAACTCTACCCCAAATATGCACTGCTACGAAAATTGGGAATAATTCAAGAACTGTGATATCGTCGTGATGTGCTTCGCGCCAACTGTCGGGCCACCGAGCTTGACACCAGTGACCCTGAAAATATAGCCAAATCCCATTTCAGAACCTCCGGACTATCGGTATATAAATTCACGTCCTCATTCGACACCCAGAATCGATCGTGAAATACTGACACCCCATTGAAATCTTGAAAGAAGGCGAGCCACATAGCAGATCCCGTTTCATGTCTATTGTAATTCTTAGATGGTGATGTGGGTGTGTCAGACCGCTGTCGATTAATAAGTCTTCTGCAAAAGGGACGGCCCTCCGGAATCGCTCTACAGCAGAAGTTAAGGGAGCCTATCAAAAGACTGCATGTGGCGTAATGTCGTTTTTCTTTGCTCAAAGCTACCCTAATTTTGTCAGTAACCTCAACTATTTTTAGATTTGGGATGCGCACCTGCATTTTAACAGAGTCAAGCTCAAGGCCTAAGAAAACAATGACCTCAACCGACCTTCAGTCTTATCATCGCCAACGGAACATTCAACTCGGACATGCATGACTGGAATGTATCCATGAGGCCCTGGCACAGGACGCTAGTTCGATCCCCTCCTAAAAAGTCATCAATATAATGGAGTAAATTACCCGACGTCATTTTGCTCTTGACTACAAACTCTAAAAAGTAGAGAACTTTTCAAAAAGTTTTACAGCTAACAGATGCACCAAAGGGCAGAACTTTATCGATGTAATATAATCCATTAAAACAGATTCCTAATAATTGAAAATCTTTAGGGTTGATTGGTAATAGCCGAAATGCACTTGCGATATCCATCTTAAAAGAGTTTACAATTTTGCCCTAGGTCTTGAATCATGTGTACCGCAGCGTCAAACTCTGTATACCTAACTGAACAATATTTCCGTCGATATAATCGTTACAGATTCGCCCTCCGGAAAGGAGAGGTGGTTATTAACCGAAATTGCCCTGGTGTTTTCTTTGGGAACCAGGCCAATAGGGGACACAATTAAGTCCTCAAATGGTTTGTCCCGAAAAGGTCCCGCCATTCTACCCGCCTGAATTTCTTTATTGAGTTTACTTGTAATGATGTCTGGATTTTGAATGGCTGACCGTAAATTTTTACTATCTCGCATTGCTCGGGGCCATCATAATGCAAGTCAAAACCTGAAGTGAAACCTTTAAATAACTCATGTGCATCCTGATGTTTATAACCTTTAAGGAACTTTTGCAAAACTTGAACATTTATCGGTGAGGTTGCCAAAAAAGACTATATCTGCATTTCTAATACCTTCTGAAAGACCCCTTCTTGAACCGCACCTCTTTGTCCAAAGAAGGCCGAGGGCGCCTCTTGAAAAGGACTGATTACCCGTACTAACCGGCGTGTCACTCACATTTTTTTGTTGAGACCTACAGTTTGCTGCTGGGTGGTTGCCACCGCAGTCAGAGCAGGCATGCTCGTACTTACAGTTCGGACTGAAGGTACAACTTCTACCTGCGTTAAAATGAATGCAAGTGTAGCCCACCGAACGAGGCCTAGGCGGCGGAAAACTCTGGCCTTAGCTGGACGCACCTCCACCACAAGTCATTGTTGATGGAGGCCCATGAAGACGGCTATACCTGGCGCAACCTGAACTGCTCGTCATATTCACGCCAGGCTAGACCCCCTGCCGACTGGCACATTCCCTGATTACCCACATGTAATGCAAGATTTCATACACCTTTTGTGGGTTGGATGCTAAATAAACTGATGAAAACACAATAAAAGCATCCGTCCATTGTTCGATTGTGCTTATCTTATCTTTGCAGAGTTTGGGCGCGCCTGCAAAGTGCCCTGAGCTGACAGGGACAGAACAGGCGCCATTGTTATAATCAGCTAAATCTAAAGCCCCTTTCAACATGAGTGCCAGATTTATGTATTCGCCCTGGCTATCTGCTGTTTTAATGAAGCTGGCAGATGGGCGGAGATGTCATCGTTTGAAAGGCGAGCCAGCTGTCCCGGAGGTTGTGGCAGCCGAGGTACGTCTGCCAGTGACGCACTTCCGGACAAGTCAAGTATGGATTGGGGGGTCGAGACCGGAGCCGAGTCCGATGACAACATAGAGGCTCGAGGTTGAGACGGAGGATTACCACCACACCCCTTATTAGGCGTGGGGGCGGGTAAAAAGCCCGACGCCCTAATTATTTCTTGGAAATCAATGACGTGACCCAAATCACCACTATTACCTGGTTCAGGTCTCTCCTCGAAGCCAAATTCGTTGGCGGTCTTTCGTTTCTTTCCACGACCTCTCCCTGGCATCTTACAAGGATTAATTTAAAGGATGATATACGCGGATTAAGCAGATGTATTTTCTAAGAAAAACGTTTTTGTTCGGTTATCTTGGAAAACGATAAAAACCGCAGTATGCCGAATGGTATATAAATACCGAATTAAGCGGAAAGTACCGGGATGGACAATAACAACACTTCATCGCGAAAATAAATGATATTATTTTTAAGGAGAAAATAATATGTTTTATTTCACAATAAAAATACAGCATGTTTCTCAATGTGCTACACACTTTTGATTTAATTACTACGCATCCAAACTCCTGACTGTATTTTATTCAACAATTAAATATAATAACAGATTTATTATACCCCCCGGAACACAAAGTGTAAGGGGGGGTATACTGGATTTAGCTTGTCTGTCAGTCTGTCTGTAGACGGAATCTTGTGGACACTAAATCTCCAAAACCCCTGGTCAGAATTTAATGATACTTAAAGTACAATGCTTAGTTGTGCATGGTCCATGTTTCAGGTCTCTAGGTCAAAGGTCAAGGTCACAGGGGCTCAAGATAGTAAAATCTTGTGGACGCTAAATCTCCAAAACCCCTGGTCAGAATTTAATGATACTTCACAGAAGTGATAAGTACAATACCTAGTTGTGCATGGTTCATGTTTCGCGTCACAAGGTCAAAGGTCAAGGTCACAAGGGCTCAAGATAGTAAAATCTTGCAGACGCTAAATCTCCAAAACCCCTGGTCAGAATATAATGATACTTCACAAAAGTGATAAGTACCATGCCTAGTTGTGCATGGTCCAAGTTTCAGGTCACAAGGTCAAAGGTCACAGGGGCTCGAGATCGTAAAATCTTTTAAGCTCCAAAACCCCTGGTCACAATTTAATGATATTTGATAGAAGTGATAAGTACCATGCCTAGTTATGCATGGTCCATGTTTCCGGTCACTAGGTCAAGGTCACAGGGGCTCGACATAATAAAATCTTTTGCGCTGTTAATCTCCAAAACCCCTGGTCAGTATTTAATTATACTTCACAGAAGCCTTAGGTTGTGCAGGTCCAATAATTAAAGCATCAAATGTTACATAAATTTTATATACTGTGTCAGTGGGGTTTAAGGGGGTAATCATCACCTTCAGTGATAGTTCTAGTTATTCATAAGTAAATGCTAAGTTGAGAAGGTTTGAAATTAGATTTATACATAAAATGAAGGGCTTGGATAGCTAAAAATCAAATACATACATAAATTTAGGGCTAAGACTGCTAAATATTAAATGCATAACTTAAAAAAGCCAAAGAGGTGGTTGTTTAAAGACAGTTCTTATCCACAGGTTTTCTTCTTTAGATAAATAGTGACTTGTTTTTCCTTGCTTGTCTTCATTGTCAGGGTGCTTGTTAATTGGAGTATTCTGATTCCATTTAAAATATGGTTGTCAGACTTTCACATTGAGAAGTACAGTCAAACCTGTGTTTAAAACCATCTCAGAATAGATGTCATATTGCTAATAAATGTCTGCAGGGAGAAAACAATGCAGTGGTACAGTGGTTGGGAAAGGAGGGCGGGTGCCATTTCACACATTCAGTCCCAAAAATACCATTGGAATTCCTATAAATTGCGCAATAATTCCGGCAGAAAATAAACCTTATGAAGTTGTGAAAATCAGTGGCCAGTTGTAACATTGCATTATCATTATGATGACTTTAGGATTATGCGGACCCGCTATATGAAATTGAACAGTAAGGAACGGAAATTGTGTTTTTCTTCTTTTACATTGCTATTTTTTTTCCAACCGCTGATTGTAGAAACACCTGTAAATAAGGACCATCTGTCAACAAAGACCGCATTTGCCTACTCTGACCAGTTGTCTTTTTACATAGGTTTGACAACCAGATATATATCTATTTGATTCCTACAAAGGGTGTAGAAATTACTAAATAAAATGTTCATTCCAGTATTTTGAATTCAGAGTTTGAGAAATTAACCTATTTTTGCATTGTTTTCTTTGCAGCTGGTGTGACAACTTGGGTAGAAGTTCTTGATGTTACATCTGATCCAAAGGTAAATCGTGCTATAATTATATTCAAATCGAAATAAAAGTCCCAAGATGGTATATATCACGACTCCTGTAATTGGGAAACTCGATCTGTAGGAGCCTAAATCCTGTCTGTTTTTAGTCAGTTTCCAGTCAGACAGTCTGTTTGTGCCTACATAAACAGCTGGGAGTCAAGTAGATTTACATCTGTCTTCAGCCTTATTTGTATCTTTCCATCCGAAAGAAACTGGTGTCATCAGTCCTTTTAAAAGTATTTGAATTTTCCCCTAGAGTCATGAAACTTCTCCCAAGAAGTATCAATTTGTGAAGTTGTAGTACTCATTAACTATGTTAAAGGGAGACAAGTATTACATGTAAGTTAACTGATACAGGAAAATTTGCTTCCCTTGCATGGTGGGATAGTTCCTCCTATTCCAGTAAATATTTTAATGTGACCTTGTCTGTGGTGTAACTTGCTACTGCTTCGAAGGATTTTAAAATGATTTTGCACACAGTTTATGTTCACCTTGATGAGACAGTTTGTCACAAGAAAAACTTATGTCAGTAGCTTAATGCTCAAGGTCACACTTATTGGTTAAATATGTGTACATTAGACTGTGTACAGGCTGTAAATTCCTCGTACATCTAAGGACTATGAATTGATTTCAAAATTGGTGCAGTTGTTCTCCATAATGAGCAGTTATGTGCAAAGCCCATGTGAGTAGATCAAAGGCCAAGGTCACACTCAGAGGTTAAAGGTAAAAGACATGGAACTTTTCCAAGGCTGTTACATCCTTGTGCATCAATATTGACATTGAAAATGTGGTTTGATACTTGGAATAATATCCTCAAAATTTTCTGTAATAAAAATTAAGTTTTGGAATAAAAGTCACTCAGTAGAATGAGGGGAAAACTGCCACAAACTCGGCTGATAGGCTTCACCTCTGAAACCCTTTGACAAGTTTTCTTACAGTTTTAAAGAAATGGTCAATGTACTGTACTTTGATTATATTTCAAGGTGTTGAATTTCGGTGTTTTTTAGGGATCCGAAATATTGGCAGTGTTGAAAATTGGCGCATTTGAGTAAGACTGCCAATTTAAAACACCAACTTTAGAACCTAAACCATGTTGACATTGGGTGTGTGTATAAGCACCTACCCATTCCCTCAAGAAACATGTCAAAACTATAGCCCAAGACAGACTTTTTTGTAACCGGACCTAAATGATCAATGTTATCACCTCGAGCACCACTTACAATTCATTCAAACACAAGGCAGACGAAAGGAATTTATTGATGTGTTTGCACTTTTGACAATTACACCAAACAATCGTACTAAAGGATGGTTGAAAAAAAGAGTCAAATTGCTATATGCCACCACACCGACTATAAAAAATGATTATATTGTTTGCATATACATGTAGTAACAGTATTTGAAAATCAAACTTTTGAATTACTGATTGAAGGTGATTTGTTCTTAGCTAGGGAAATTATTCGGGGGTAATGGAAAAGGGAAGTAACACTGTTTGATATGGAGTTTGTTTATACTGAGTTAATTAGTTACCTCCCTTCCTAATATTCTGCACTTGTAGCAATTTAGGCATTACAGATTTGAGCATGATACAAAGGAAACATTTTGTCATTTTTCCCCTTCTCTGAATACAAGGACTGGTTGAGCTAAAAAATTTAAATGACTTCTTTGTTACATGTGTAACAAAATCAGATGAGCTGTATTGATTTTGAGGTCAAATTTCAAAGAGACCTTTATTGCAAAAGAACTAATTGGCTGCTGTCGGGTGGGCATACATGTTTTATAGACATCTTGTTTAATTAACGTACAGAATTGATTGACCATAACCAAATTTGCTCTACTGCTTTTAAAAACTATCAGAACTAAAAACAAAAACAATTATGACATTTTGGCATATTTTGTTATGCCCCCTACCCCGCATTGAAGATGGAGGGGTATATTGGTTTGCATATGTCAGTCCGTCCCTCTGGCAGTTGGTCTGTCTGTCTGTAGACCAAACCTTGTCAGATCAATAACTAGAAAACATTTGGCCTAGGTTCCTCAAACTTGGTAATTTGGTTGGTCATGGCAAGTACTGTAAATACTCGGCCATAAGTCAACCAAATACGATAGCGAAATTACCTTTCAAAAGCTTACTCGACTTATGGCCGAGTTCTACCAAAAATATTTTTTTTAAATTATGTTTCAGGCCCCTATTGGGTAGAAGTTCTCCAAAATTTGCACTTATTAATGCAGGGCTGTCAATCGGCCATTTTGTTTCATTTGAAATCACTAAGATCGCTGATAAAATAACGGCAAATATTCCCGAAAATCGGAAACAAGTGAGGTCGCGAAAATACGTGACAAACATCAATAATTACGTAAAAACTTTTAAAATGATGACATGTTTTAAGATTTTAAAGATACCGAGAAACATTTTTTTTCATATAAATTCTCTAAAAACGCCGAAAAAAATAGGCAAATATACCGGAAAATCGGGAACACGCAGGATCGCGGAAATATGTGATAAACAACAATAATGACATAAAAAAAACCTTTAAACTTTGGTCAACAAACTATTGTATTTATTTTACATTGGTAAAAGAAAATGTTTGATGATGTGAATAGAATTTGAAATTTTAGTGTTGTTGTTCGTTTAATAATCCCCAAACAATAAATACTCCTTGTATCTAAATTACTCATTTTAAAGCCAAAACTACACCCTCCACTTATGGCCGAGTATTTACGGTAGATGACCACTATTGATTTTGAGGTCAAAGGTCAAGGTCAAAGTGACCTTCAACAGAAAAAACTTATCCGATCAATAACTAGAGAATGCTCTGGCCTAGTATCCTCAAACTTCGTAGGTAGGTTCGTCATGACCAATAGATGACCCCTATCAATTATGAGGTAAACAGGACAAATGTATACTGTACCGATTTTTAGGTAAATGGTAAATGCTAAAAGTTAAAATTTTAAGATTCGGTGATACAGCAGTACAGTGTTGTTTACCTTTACAAAAAAGTGCAAGAAACTGATAATTACACAGATCAATGTGTAGAGATATTGGTAGACAGGTTACGATTTACGCAAAAATCCGGTATACGGGTTGGGGTCCGGTATATATTGGCGCATTTCTCAACCACAGATGTGTAGAGGTTGATTTTGCTAGTGTTTTGAAGAATATTTCCATAAAGGCGAAGAGGCAGGTAAAGTCATTTTTATTGAAGTTTCGAGGAATGAATGCCCTATAAATTGACACCAGACACCAGGGGTTGTTGTGTTTATGTAGAGAATCTATCTGAAAATCAGCGGATGGTTGCACTTTTTAACATGTAAACATTGTTATCTTTTACACATACTATGTAATGTACAAAATGTACACCTCGGATTTTCTTTTTTAAACGGCTTTGGTGCGTTGTATGGTTATTCAGTTGAATAGATGGTGATATATGTCAGTCATGTAAACTTGGACTTTTGGCCATATGAGCAAAAGATTTTGAAACCAAGTTGACAACGCTCATTAAGTATTAAGGGCATAACAGAATACATTTTATGCACTTGGGCAATATAAAAGGAAGGTATGTGGAAATTTATGTGGAAATTTATATCAGTGTTATTGTAATGTGGTCAAAACATCAATAAAATTATACGTTAGTTAGGATAAGTTGATAGTAAACTCAACGAAACCATTAATCCCTGTAGGTAGAGCAATACAAATCGATTATCATTTAGTTATCACTATACACCGAACACAATATAGAAGATTATTACATCAATTTATTTTAAATAACTCTTCAGCGCAGGGCTAGCCTACACACTGGTAAGGGTTCGAGTCCTGTGCATAACAATCTATTTTTTAAATCATATACTTTGTCCTTCGAAATAAGATTTTAAAACAGATTTTAGAATTCTACTTTTTGTAGTGTTGTTTTTTTACATTGCCAAGATATCAACTAGAAATGAGTGAAATCCTTAAATACTTTTGTAAAAGGTATAAAAAATCACGAACATGTATTTGCACGATTTTGTCATGTACTGCTGTCTTGAACACATCTCGAGTTGCAAACAAATTAAACATGCTTTCAGAATGCATATAGTTGACACTGACCATAAATTTCCGTTATACAAGTAAAAAAATACCATACATAAACATACTTTTACTCTGTGGGATTCGAACCAGCCGAGTAACAGAAATTCCACCTAACAGTCTTCTACGCTAACCACTGAGTTATTACTTTCTCTGTATCCAGACCAGATTTAATTCAAATATAACATTGTTGTAGATGGTCGATTCCCCTGTTTTCAATAATAACAGTGTCTAAAATATGTAAACATAACATGACATCACTATCAACTTATCCAAATTGACATAAAAATAACTACCTTATTTTTAACCAAGCAAAAAAAGGACACTTTTTACAGCAAGCAAATATGAAAAGATCAGAAAGTTCAAAGATTGTACTAACAACTACACTGTATCTGTCAGCGACCTTTGAAGATATCGGTGACTTTTAAAAATGTAGATGACCTGTTGTAACCTTCTGTCTGAAAACAGTTTCTCTTCAGCATACATATGTCCAGAATGCAGGTCACCTGTTCTCAATATTTCATTTCTGTGCTCAGGTTACTGCGCTGAAGTAGTGTTGGGTACAAATGTATTGATTCAGTAAGTATGTTAATATGGTAATACTTCATGAACCACATGCAGAAATGTAACAGCTGTCATCCATCATTTAAGAAAACAACACGTAGGTTATTCAACTGATAAACAATATATATTTAGATACCAATTTATCATTTTGGAGTAGTCTATTTTTTTGTTGTTTACTATGAAAGTTTATTTATTTTTCTCAGCAGGGAGACATCCAAAACACTCAAACTCTGTATACATATATACATTATGTATGTTTACTCATTATGTGCATCACCTGACAATTTATGACATAACATGTACCAGTACCTTCTCATTCAAATGCCCTGTGATCCAGTGATATCTGTCTGTCAAATGCCTGTGATCCGGTGATATCTGTCTGTCAAATGCCTGTGTTCCAGTGATATCTGTCTGTCAAATGCCTGTGATCCAGTGATATCTGTCTGTCAAATGCCTGTGATCCAGTGATATCTATCTGTTAATTGGGGCCGCGTGGAAAGGCGGAGCCTGTATTTAATAGGTTTCAATTTTGTACCATGGGGTTGCATAATCAAATAGGGAGCAGCCAACATTATTATTGTATATAAAAACTATGTATAGTGTTTGAATGAAAACCCTGTAATGAATCAACAAGAAAAACTGTGATACAAAGTATCACAGCGGGCCAACAAACAAAAATTCCATGTAAATATTTTGAAAATTGGTGATAATTGATATTGAGGCATGGCCCCAAAAGAACTCGAGGGAACCAATTCTGGTTGAACAAGCAAAACCTGACACGACACCACATCTACTGACTGACCTGTAGTATCGAAACTTTACTGTTATCAAATAATATTTATACAGTATGTCCAGGAATGCTCTATAGACCGTTCCTGGTATGTCTCAATTTTTCATTACCATTATCCTTATTAATTTGACATGAATGAAGATTTTTATGATTATTTGCCATAAAATATTCTTAAAAAATTAAAAATGATTATTAAAACAGCAGAAAAAAGTTAAAAAAAAAATTGGGTGTTGATGGGATTCGAACTTGTGGTTTCTAAATGTACACGTAAAGTGTGTGAGCTAGCGGCTTTATCCATTACACCACGGAGGCAGACTTATTACGAATGGGAAAAAATTAGCTAAGACAATATCATATATGTCTAAAAAGGCCATAAAAGAATATTCAGTCGACTTGTTTCGTTTCTATATTGTCAAAGGTTGTGTTAGTGGAAAAGGTAATCATATATCCATTTTTCTAGGTGTAGATTGCGACTGAAACGTGAAAAGCGGTTTTTTCTTTTTTTACCAGCGTATATTAGACTGCGCCCTCTATGAAACAAACGACAGCTCAATTACAAACGACAACTCTTGCTTTTCCAAAAAAATTGACTGTGTCTACAGTTTTCATCTCAGAAGTACCTCAATTTTATAATGAAGAGAGACGCATATGTTCGATCTAGTGCTTAAGTCTCCATGCATCTTTTACTCACCACGTATTAAATATAGCGGGCCGCCACAATAAAATGTATAAATGATTACAAATAGTATGATACCAAATACATATGTCTTCGACCGCTATTTCAAAACTTTGGACATATTCAAAGGATATTTAATAACTTTTTCACAAACTTGAAGGCTACGTTTTTTTTACTAAGCTTTGTTTACGGACCTTGCGACCAGATTCATCAAAGCTCAGAAAAAAGTCTCGGAAGATGTTTTGCTTACTTTAAACATTTAGAAGTTAAAATACACATGACGTCAACGTGAAAAATCAATGAAAACCCATTTTAATTACTACATATTATAGTTTGTATCATGGCTACTGCATATTTGTATAGGAAAACACTGTACTGTATTTGTGATAATTTGCATTGTGTATGGGACGCTTAGACCGTGCTCTATCTACAATAGAGCACATGATCTATCTGCAATAGAGAACACTTTTCAGATTGTTTTTTTCAAAAACAAAAACAAGCAACAATTGCCAAAAAAGAAAGATGTAGCTCTGTAAAATTGACTTAAACTTAAATGTTTTAGAGGAATGGTGGACATACATATACACGAACTCGAAACACGAGTCTCCTGAGCAGTTTATATCATGCAGTTTTCATTTGTGAAAGCATGATGTCGTCGGCATCTAAAGGAACTTGTGAAAGAATGATATCGTCTAATTCTTCTAATTGACTGAATTCAAGTTCATTAGCCATCTGTAACAAAACATTATCCTGCAATTCTAAAATATCCATAATGCAGTGTTCATCTATCCTTCTTAGCGTTCTTTTTTTAAGGGAACTGACAAAGATCAGAGTGACCAAACAATATTAACGTGATCCCACCCACTTTGTTACGTCACACGATGTTTCCGGGCCTGTGAGCTGTCAATCAAAATGTACATGATGGTGTACGTGCCATTATCAACGTGCCATAATACAAATCAGATAGAGTGACTGTTTGCTCAAATAATTACGTCATTTCTCGGGGGCTACGCCCCTCGAAATAACATAATTATTCTCGCAAACAGTACTCTATCTAATACATAATGTAGACATTGTAAAAAAAGAACGTTCACCCAACTATGCAATACACAGGGCCTTAACATTTTTGTCAATAGTCAGTGAAAGTAGTGGTAAAGACAGAATTAATCAGGTGGATTTTGTCTGCTTGTGTGCATGCAGAAAACAACAAATGCACAATCAGAATTTTATATACGATCCCTGGCACAATGCAGTCTTTAAGGGGTCAAAATACCTTGTGCAATTTATAAGAGGTATTTTGGCCAGTTATGTAAGGAAACTTTCATCGAGGCTGTCCAAACTGTGCACATTATAATTGCATGCAGTATATTCTTTTCCTCAATATTTAGACACTGTGTGTAAATTATATTTGCACAGGTTATTAATATATTCTGAAATGCCTCTGCTTCCTTTAAGTCATGCTTCAAAAACATACGCGGCGTCTTTGATGCTTTGCATCAAAATTTGTTTTGTATATATAGAGGGGTATATTTGCAGGCTCTGGATGAGCTGCTTGTATGTATAGGTTATGTATAGGTTATAGGTCTATATTACAGCAAATTTGTTGCGAGGGAGCGTCAGCAAATTGAGGAAATAAGTTTGTTTATTCCTGTAATATAGACCTATACATTTGCTTATTCCTGTAAATTAAATATAGACCTATAACATATACATATTGCCCTACTTTCTGGCCACATTTAATACCATATCATCATGGAATTTGGTCAGAGTGTTTGTATGGATCACCTGGAATTAAAAACTAGGTCACCAGGTCAATTCCAACCATCTTGTAAATTGGTCAGAATGTTTGTCTTGTTAAGGTCAACAGAATGCATGTGTGTTTATGATATATAGTTCAAGGTACAATTTTGGTCACATTAGGTCATAAGTATGTCTTAGGTTAGTGATATAGGGCCATCTTGGCCCTCTTGTTTATATTATCACATTCAGATCTTTATATATATCTGAATCATGCAGCTGTGATCATAGGTGCTGACTAGTGTCATAAAGGCTCTCTTGTTTAGTTCATTGATATATAAAGTTTCCTGTTTAGCGAAATGAAATATTGTTAGCTAACCTGGCTATGCCAGGGTGAGCTTTTCTAGTCGTCCGTCAACATTTTGATTCAAGTGACATCTCCTCTGAAACCACTAGGCCAATGTTGATAAAACTATGCAGGAATGTTCCATGCATGAAGCTCTACCAAAACTGTTCAAAGAATTCTATTCCAAGCAGAACTCTGGTAGCTATGGCAACAAATAGGAAAAACTTAAAAAATCTTCTTCTCTGAAACCACAAGGCCTAGAGCTTAGATATTTGGCATGTAGCATTGTCTAGTGGACCTCTACCAAGATTGTTCAAATTATGACCCCCGGGTCAAAATTGACCCCGCACGGGTGGTCACTTTGTTTTGCATAGGCTTATATAGGAAAAACTTTAAAAATCTTCTTCTCTGAAACCACAAGGCCTAGAGCTTAGATATTTGGCATGTAGCATTGTCTAGTGGACCTCTACCAATATTGTTCAAATTATGACCCCTGGATCAAAATTGACCCCGCAGGGGGGTCCCTTAGTTTAACATAGGCTTATATAGGAAAAACTTTAAAAATCTTCTTCTCTGAAACCACAAGGCCTAGAGCTTAGATATTTGGCATGTAGCATTGCCTAGTAGACCTCATTAGATAATGTTATATACCAAATAGGTTTCCCTATATAAGTCTTTGTAAAACAAGTGACCCCCCCCATCCCCTGGGGTCAAAATTGACCTTGCCCAGGGGAGGGGGGGGTCACTTGTTTTACAAAGATGTATATAGGGAAACCTATCTGGTATATAACATTATCTAGTGATCTTCCACCAGGCAAGTGGACTTGTACCAAGGTGAGCGATAAGGGCCATCTTGGCCCTCTTGTTTAAAAGTTAAGTTTGGTAACCCATATTTTTTATTCTTTAATTTCAGGCATCATTCAGTGTTCATTTTGATGACCCTTCCTGGGATCAGCACATTTCATCACTTAAGCCACTGGTAAGTTCCGCTGTAAAATACATAAAATCCCTTAAATAATCTGTATTTTAACAGTATTGCACAATCAACTCCTATCACTGCAAAAGTAGGAATGGAAACAGTGTTGGAAGTGTTATTTCTACCGGCCACGTAGTGGGGAGGGGAGACATCTTGATGTTGTCCTGTCTGGATGAATGGATGCAACTCCTCTTACATCTTGAGTGGTGAGTACAATATCTACTTTGCATATCATTTGCATAGTCTGGTTCAATGACTTGGTGGAGTTATTGCCATTGATTTGTCAAATGTTATGATGTCTGGACTATTTCTCCCATACAACTGGATGCAATTCAGTTAAACTACACATGAGTGATAAGTACCATGTCTACTTTTTCATATCAGTCTGTTCACGTTGTTGGCCTTGACATGTCAAATTTTACGATATCTGTGCTATTTCTCCTATACACTTAATGTTTTAAACGAAACTGCACTTGAGTGATCGGTACAAGATCTAGTTCAATGTTGATGAAACTTGACAGGGATGTTTCCTTGCATGAAGCTCTACCAAAGCTGTTCAAAGAATTACATTCCATGCAGAACTCTGGGTTACTATGGCAACAAATAGGAAAATCTTTAAAAATCTTTTACTGAAAAAAACCCCAGAATTTCTAGAGCTTAGATATTTGGCGTGTAGCATGCCTTATGGACCTCTGCCAAGAATGTTTGAATCTTGACCCCAGGATCAAAATTGATGCCACCCAGGGGTTACTTGACCTAGAGCTAGGATATTTAGCATGTAGCATTGTCTAGTCTGGTCTTCTACCAAGATTGTTCAAATCATGATCTCCAGGTCAAAAGGGGGGTGACACTTGTATAGGGAAAACTTAAAAAAAATCTTCTGTGCAACCACAAGGCCTAGAGCTTAGATATTTGGCAGTAGCATTGCCGAGTTAACATCCACCAAGATTGTTCAAGTCATAACCCGCGGATCAAAATTGACTCTGCCATGAACGTCACTTGATTTTACATAGGCTTATATAGAGAAAACTTAACAAGGCCCAGAGCTTAGATATTTGAAATGTAGCATTGTGTAGCGGACCTCTACAAAGATTATGTTCAAATCAGGACCCACAGGTTAAAATTGACCCCTTCTGGGACGTATTTGTTGACTTTGTATTATAGCCAATAGTAGCCAGGTGAGCGATATAGGCCAATCGTGGCTCTATTTTATACCTTTTAGTAGCCTCAAGATAGAGCTGGTGCTTTTATATATCACATGCTAACTGTGTGTTAATATTGATCAAATGTTTTTAATTAGAAATCATGCTGCATTTTGCTAAAGATGATTGACAGTTTAATATATGTCATAATATTATTATAACTTACCTTACAGTTTATTTATTGACAAAAAGTCACATGTGAGAAAGGACACATTCATTATACTCTATAATGTGTATATGTCATAAAATGAGTATATTTCATATTACACTTTACTTCCTAGCATACTAAAAATATACATTGCACCCCTGAGTATACAATAAACTGTTCCATTTGTTGCACTGCAACAATTATCCTCATGAAACAGCCAATAGCAGTATGTGCACTGGGCTGATAGTTTATGAGCACCTATCTGTTCAGTGCAGCTTAGGTATGTATATGTCATACTCTGCTATGTTATATAGGTCTTCACAGGCCAACTGAGTGCAGTTAAGTGTGATATTAGTATGCTAATTGAGACAATAATGTCAAACCAGCATGTGTTAAAGGTAGAAGTCTGGGTGCAGTAACTGTCAGATGATGCTGCCTTAGTTCTTGTTGGTGCATATAAGACAGATAATAAGGTTTTTGTCGAGCCGCTTGCGAAAGCTTGATATAGTTGTCTGAATGGCGGTTCGGTGTATGTGCGTGCATCCAAGCGTCCGTCCGTCTGTCCGTCCAAGTTTAGTTTGTCCAGGCTGTAACTTATCCATGGATCAAGGGATTCTTAAATAACTTGGCACAAATGTTCACCATCATGAGGTCTACTTCATGCATGGAGGGATTTTGATGTAACTTGGTACAAATGTTCACCATTATGAGATAGAGTGTCATGCGCAAGAACCAGGTCCCTAGTTCCAAGGTCAAGGGTCACACTTAGAGGCCAAAGGTCAGATACAAGAATAATTCAAGAATGACTTTGTCCGGAGCATTTCTTCTTCATGCATGGAGGGATTTTGATGTTACTTGGCACAAATGTTCACCACCATGAGACGGAGTGTCATGCGCATGAACCAGGTCCCTAGGTCTAAGGTCAAGGTCACACTTAGAGGTTAAAGGTCAAATTCAAGAATATCTTTGTCCGGAGCATTTCTTCTTCATGCATGGAGGGATTTTGTTGTTACTATAAATAGCTTATATTGTAACTTTTTTAGCTCACCTGAGCTGGCTCAGGGTGAGCTATTAGGATCGATGAATGTCCGCGGGGGGGGGGCGCCCGCTTGTGGGGGGGGGGGGGGGGGGGGGGGGGGGGGGGTTTTGGGGGGGGGGGGGCCGCCGCCCCCCCCCCCACATAGTTCGTTAACACTCTAGTGGTCACATTTTCCTCAGTTGTCACGAAACTTGGTCAGGTGCTTGTCCCAGTAATTACTCGGACGAGTTCGAATATGGGTCATCTGGGGTCAAAAACTAGGTCACAGAGCCCAAAAATAGAAAAATCTTGTTAAGGCTCTAGAGGCTACTGTTTCAGTCCAAGTATCCTGGCAATTTGTCAGAAAGGTTGTTTCTATGATTTCTAGCTCAAGTTTTAATATGGGTCACCTGGGGTCAAAAACTAGGTCACACAGCCCAAATATGGAAAAACCTTGTTAACACTCTAGAGGTAACATTTTCAGCCCAAATATCCTGGAAATTTGTCAGAAAGGTTGTTAAGTTGATTTCTAGCCCAAGTGGTCGAATATGGGTCATCTGGGGTCAAAAACTAGGTCACAGCCCAAATATGGAAAAACCTTGTTAACACTCTAGATGTTACATTTTCAGCCCAGATATCCTTGAAATTTGTCAGAAAGTGCAGATCATGATCAGACAGCAAAATAACGAAAGTGCAGATCATGATCAGACAGCTAAATTATGAAAGTGCAGATCATGATCAGACAGCTAAATAATGCATAGCAAACAGTGCAGATCATGATCAGACAGCAAAAAAAAAAAAAGCTGACAGTGCAGATCATGACCAGCCAACATACAATGAATAGCTTACAGTGCAGATCATGATCAGACAGCAAAAAAATGAATAGCCAACAGGCAGATCATGATCAGACAGCAAAATAATGAGGCCTAGAGCTTAGATATTCAGCAGTGGCAATAATTGACTCTCTACCAAGATTGTTCAAATCCTGACCTCAGGGTCAAAATTAACCCTGCCTGGGGGGTCTTTTGATTTTACATAGGCTTATTAAAGAGGATATCATGAGCCAAAGGTAAAAATGATCCTTTCTGCTATTAATAACCTTTTTATTTTTGCCAATGGTAGACAGGTGAGCGATACAGGGCCATCATGG
Organism: Saxidomus purpurata; assembly: GCA_022818135.1. Classification (NCBI taxonomy): domain Eukaryota; kingdom Metazoa; phylum Mollusca; class Bivalvia; order Venerida; family Veneridae; genus Saxidomus; species Saxidomus purpurata. Next base: position 8,045,646 of record JAFMSR010000002.1, on the reverse strand, counting down.
CCCTCTTGTTTATTATTAGCCGTAGAGAAAAATCGAGACCACTTTTCTGTGGTACAACATGCATGTTACATCCAAAATTTAGGTGTTTTTTTACCTATCTCTACTTGGTAAGAAGTTAGTCCTTTTGACAGCTGGTGGGCTCGACATGTTGCATGTGGGAATCTAGTTTAACACTAAAGCTCGGAAGTTTTTAAGCTCTCTTAAATTTGTTCAAAATAGTTCCAGTTCACTGAACAACATTGCCAACAGAGCTAAAATTAGAGCAAGAGAACTATAACTATAACTAAAAAATAAATCGGTCATCTTATTTACGGCATTCAATAGCGTTTGGTCGGGGATTACGTACATGTAGCTTGTGTGCTAGAGTCCCATCAAAGAAACGGATATACGCATACAACATGTACGTGTAAATCCAGTACAGGTGTCATTTCACTTACATAAATTTAGTGTACCCTATATATCTGTCACAGAAGTAGAGCGAATAAAAAATATTGTAAATATACATTCAATTTCGCACTATTTTTTTTTTTTTTTTTTTTTTTTTTTTTTTTTTTTTTTTTTTTTTTTTTTTATATTTATATTTTTTTTTTTTTTTTTTTTTTTTTTTTTTTTTTTTTTTTTTTTTTTTTTTTTTTTTTTTTTTTTTTTTTTTTTTTTTTATTTTTTTTTTTGAGAAAGAATTGTAAAAAAGGTTTAATTTTTTTTTTTTTTTTAAAAAGTTTATATCTATCATGTACACTTTTGACTATTAGATTATTTGTACAATCCCTGCTGAAGATATCTAGCGCACATGTCATCATAGTCGTTGCGCAAAACTGGAGAAACCAGTAGTAAATGCAGCTTTCAAAAACAAAAAGTAGAGGGTTTGCCTATACCGGTAGTCCAACTATTTAGACATAATGCTTTTTAGCTCACCTGGCTATGCCAGGGTGAGCTTTTCTGATCGATGATTGTCTGTCGTCCGTCAACATTTTGATTCAAATGACATCTCCTCTGAAACCTCTAGGCCAATGTTGATAAAACTATGCAGGAATGTTCCTTGCATGAAGCTCTACCAAAATTGTTCAAAGAATTCCATTCCATGCAGAACTCTGGTTGCTATGGCAACAAATAGGAAAAACTTTAAAAATCTTCTTCTCTGAAACCACAAGGCCTAGAGCTAAGATATTTGGCATGTAGCATTGGCTAGTGGACCTCTACCAATATTCTTCAAATTATGACCCCTGGGTCAAAATTGACCCCGCACGGGGGGTCACTTAGTTTTACATAGGCTTATATAGTAAAAACTTCAAAAATCTTCTTCTTTGAAACCACAAAGCCTAGAGCTTAGATATTTGGCATGTAGCATTGGCTAGTGGACCTCTACCAATATTGTTCAAATTATGACCCCCGGGTCAAAATTGACCCCGCACTGGGGGTCACTTAGTTTTACATAGGCTTATATAGTAAAAACTTCAAAAATCTTCTTCTTTGAAACCACAAGGCCTAGAGCTTAGATATTTGGCATGTAGCATTGGCTAGTGGACCTCTACCAATATTGTTCAAATTATGACCCCCGGGTCAAAATTGACCCCGCACCGGGGGTCACTTAGTTTTACATAGGCTTATATAGTAAAAACTTCAAAAATCTTCTTCTTTGAAACCACAAGGCCTAGAGCTTAGATATTTGGCATGTAACGTTGGCTAGTGGACCTCTACCAATAGTGTTCAAATTATGACCCCTGGGTCAAAATTGACCCCGCACCAGGGGTCACTTAGTTTTACATAGGCTTATATAGGGAAAACTTTAAAAATCTTTTTCTCTGAAACCACAAGGCCTAGAGCTTAGATATTTGGCATGTAACATTGCCTAGTAGACCTCTTCAAAGTTTGTTCAAATTATGCCCCTGGGGTCAAAATTGACCTTGCCCGGGGGGGGGATCATTTGTTTTACAAAGGCGTATATAGGAAAACTTATTTGGTATATAACATTATCTAGTGATCTTCCACCAGGCAAGTGGACTTGTACCAAGGTGAGCGATATAGGGCCATCTTGGCCCTCTTGTTTTATTTTAGTTTTTCATTTTTATGCCCCCGAACGGAGGCATATTAAAATCGCACCGTCTGTCCGTCCGTCTGTCCGTCCGTCTGTCCGTCTGTGCCACTTACAAATTCGTGCCCGACTGTAACTCTGTCATGCATTGAAGGATTTTAAAATAACTTGGCACACATGTCTAGCACATCAAGACGACGTGTCGCGTGCAAGACCCACATCCCTACCTCAAAGGTGAAGGTCACACTTGGAGTATGAAGGTTATGGAATCCTCTATATATGCACACATTCGTGTCCGGACTGTAACTTTGTCATGCATTGAAGGATTTTTAAAATAACTAGGCACACATGTCTAGCACATCAAAACGATGTGTCGCGTGCAAGACCCACGTCCCTAGCTCAAAGGTCAAGGTCATACTTAGAGTTTGAAGGTAATGGATTCCTCTATATATGCATATATGCACACATTCGTGTCCGGACTGTAACTTTGTCATGCATTGAAGGATTTTAAAATAACTTGGCACAAATGTCTAGCACATCAAGACGACGTGTCGCGTGCAAGACCCACGTCCCTACCACAAAGGTCAAGGTCACACTTAGAGTTTGAAGGTAATGGATTCCTCTATATGTATATATGCACACATTCGTGTCCGGACTGTAACTTTGTCATGCATTGAAGGATTTTAAAATAATTTGGCACAAATGTCTAGCACATCAAGTTGACGTGTCCCGTGCAAGACCCACATCCCTACCACAAAGGTCAAGGTCACACTTAGAGTTTATAGGTAATGGAATCCTGTATATATGCATACATTTGTGTCCGGACTATAACTTTATCATGCTTTGAAGGATTTTAAAATAACTTGGCACAAATGTCTAGCACATCAAGCGGATGTGTCGCGTGCAAGACCCAAGTCCCTACCTCAAAGGTCAAGGTCACACTTAGTGTTTAAAGTAATGGAAAACTGTATGCATGGTTACTCTGTCATGCATGGAAGGATTTTAAAATTACATAGCACATTTATTGAGCACATGGAGAGGACACAGACTGTGAGGCACCTCTTTTGGGGGCATTCATCACTTGTGAGGGACAGCTCTTGTTCTCTCTGGATTTGTGCCAATTTCATACTGAGACAAATATTCAGCCTTCCTTTTGATGGTTTGTTGAATCTGTGTTCTTCCCACACAGAATTGATCAGCAAGTTTTCGAGAACTATTCCCACATTCAAACGCTTTTATAACACGAACTTGTTCTTCTAACGAAAGCACTTTATGTTTCGGTGAAGACATACTGGGAAAAAACTGGCATACAGACTGCCTTGTCATAGATTTTTTATACCTAATGATGTTACAATAAACCTCAATAGTTTCGATCAAACTTACGCAAAATCACGGAAATTCATAAAAAATCTCATGCATGAAAACGACATCGCTCAATCATTGCTCAAGAAACAAGCTCACCTAATTGATCTAATCCTTTAAAATTTATGTATTATTCACACATTTTCAATGATCATAATCCACATTTAATCGGCTTCAATCAGCTGTTTAATGCTTCCGGCTAATTGCCGTAATACTTGCACGCTGTATTTTTTAAAGTTCTCGTACAAAACCCGTCACTGGCCGTTATATAATCAGTTCCGGACTAAAATAAGTGGCCGCTGACCGTGTTAAACAGGGTCACGCTATAAACAGGTTACATTTAGAGTAATTTCCTGCCGTCGCACCTTAGACTGACCGTTACAGACAGGGTCACGTTATATACAGGTTAGACTGTATATGTAAATTTTGGAAACTTAAAACATTTTCTTGTCAAAAACCACAAGGCCTTTATCTTAGATATTTTGTATGTAGCATTGCCTAGTCAGGTCCTCAACTAAATTATTCACATCATGCCCCTGGGGTCAAAATTGTGGACGCCCGAGGCGTCACATGTTTTACTTAGACTAAAATAATAAGAAAAACTGTTGAAAATATTTTGTTGGTTAGGATTGACCCAAAATTTGAAAATAATTTCATAAATCGTTGATCAAGATCACTGTATAAAAATAGAATCACTTAGCTAAAAACCAAAAACATCTTATGGTCAAAAAGTTTTAATCAACATATTTTGAACAAACTTGGGTAAAAGCAATGTCTGAAATTGGATTTTGTGACCTTGGCATGAGGGACAGTGGTACTCAGGTGAGCGATGTAGAGCCATCATGGCCCTCTTGTTTAAACTTAGGGCAAAAATGGGCAAAAATATTAATTTTCAAAGATTACTTAGCTACACCCAGAACTTACGTGTATTTTTAGAAGCTACCAATTAAAAGTATATGCTTAAGCAGTTATTGTGGTAGCAAAAGTTACATAATTCACTATGAGATGTGACCTTAAAAAGTCTTAAAAGGACCATTATGAAAATGATATAATTAAGTATTTATTAACTGATTAAAAATTCTTAAAAGGATATCATTTACAAAATTAAATTGGTCTAGAGCGGCGCAGCCGCTCGACCAATTTAATTTTGTAAATGCTTATTAATGAACACTAACCAGCTTAGTGTTTGAAATTATTTTTTGTTTATAGATTTTAATAGTCCCTACATTTCTACACATCGCCCTGCTGCTGGCTAAATATGACCAAATCCAACAGCGAAAATGTCAAGAATAATTAAGGCATTGGTGATTAATGTTCAAAACTGAGTGAAAAGTCTAGTTATATTAAAGATGATGGGTTTGACATCTGAAAAAGAGGTACATTTTATAAGATCGTATTTATTCAGTTATTGTCACTTTCAGATATAATCTCCTTTAGTGAATTTTAAGACTATACTCGAAGTATCTTTTCTTCTGATAAATCTTTTTTGAAGGACCAATTGTTTTTGTTTTTTTTTTCTATTTTCATTTTTGGAATTGCTGTTAAAAGTAAGTAAATAGTTTTTGTTTTTGTTTTAAAAGTGTAGTTTGTAGTTAAAATCATTCAAATGCTTGGGAATATTTTAATGTTTTGCTTGTTTATTTTTGTAGAATTTGACCTTTATATTCAGCATTGAAATATCTCCCTGCGACCTCACATTCTCATTCAATTAATGTGCAATTGACTCCTCCATCAATGCATGTTACGCATGCGCAAAAGAACTAGGTAAAAGCAGTCAATTTACTTGGTTAATTGAATCACAAAGAGAATTAAAAGCTGATTTACCAAAATAAATTTCACAACATTTTTGAAAAATACTGCAATGCCATTGGACAAAAAATAATTTCAAACACTAAATTGAGTCTGACATGAACAAAAATTACAAAGATGAAAGAAGTGCAACTGGAAAATTGAGGTATATTAGAATGTTTTACAAAGCCACATTTTTACCCCCACACCCCCCCATCCCCACCCCCCGCTGCAAGCACACACTTACACTGAAAAGCGGGACGGGGATATAGGAATGGTTTTTGTCCATCTGCACACACATACACCGAAAAGCGGGAGGGGGATATAGGAATGGTCTTTATCCATCCGCAGGCATGCACACACACAGATACACCTAAATGACGACTACCGTAATTGTTTGTGTATAACACGCATTTTTTCGCCAAAATACAGCTACAGGTTATACACCATATTAGAAAGTAATAATATTTAAACTCTGAACTCGGAACCATCGAAATTTTCTCGGAAATGGTGTTATAATTTTAAAGGGATGCAACTTTCGGAGACTTGCTGTCAATAATTAACGCCTTTCTTTAGACCGGGTCTTACGCTAATTAAGTGAAAAAGGGAAATAAGAAATAATGAGATTTAAATTTGCATTAAAAGGATTTAATTGAACGGTTGGCAAACAAGACAGCAACAAGATTTTAATTGAAGATGTACAATATTAGCACCTCTTGAAAACATCAGTTAACAATTTAAGGCAGAAGTTCTATGATGACCTGTGGTAATTATGACAAGTTTGAAAAGGTGTTGACAGGTTAAGATATTGGCGAACTTGTCATAACAAAAAATGACATATGTCATGGATTATCAAATCTTTTTGGTAACAAATCATTAAGACTGTCAAGCGTGTGTGAATTCAACAACTTAAGTGGTTTTGAACACAAAAGCGAGTTCAAGGGTTTTGAAGTTTTGCTTTGCCCATAAGAAACAATGTCACCAAACGGCAGTATTTATCAATTTTGTTGATTTATTTTGCCTAAATTCTAAATGTGTTCTATACAACAGATGACAATTTATCCCTAGACTGTATAAATTTTTTTTCCATGCGACTTATACATTAATGCGATCTATACACACATAATTACGGTATGTAAGTAAAACAAAGCAGTCTGAAAGACAGCTATATCCCCGGCAACATGAAGGAAAGTCGAGATCACCTTTGATCCCTGAGGATGACCTTCACCTTAAGTTGGCTAAATTGGAACATGAAATCTGCAATTATCTTGGAGATGTACATTTGACTAAAGTTTCATGAAAAATCATTCAAAGGGTATAGGAGGGGACACTAAAAACCAATGACCCCTACATGTGACCTTGAACTGGAAGGGTTCTTCACATCACATTGATGAAATGATTATCTGACTACAGTTTCGTGAATCCTTCCAGGGGTTTAGGAATTATAAAGCGGACATAAAAACCAATGATCCCTATGTGTATATATAGACTTTACCATGACCGGGTAGAGTTGGAATATGGGTTCTCCTCTTGTCTTGATGAGATGAACATTTGACCAAAGTTGTATGAAAATTCTTCGAGGGATTTAGGAGTATTGAAGCGGACACATAAAACCTTGCACAAACTGGGTTGGGACATGGGTTCTGCACGTCGTCTTGATGTGATGAACATTATCATGAAAATTCTTCAAGGGGTTAAGGAGATATGGAGCGGACACAAATATTATGGATGGAATTGTCTGGGCTGTAACTTCCCCTTGCATGGAAGGATTTTGAATTAGGTTGGCACAGTTGTTCATCACCATGAGATGGCATGTCGCGCCTAAGACCCAGTTCCATAGCTCAAAGGTCAAGGTCAAACTTTACGATTAAAGGCGAAAAATGGTTGAGACCAATGTCTGGACTTTTATTATGTGATGTGTTTGTTTGAGCTTATTGTACCTGTGCCCATGACCATGACCATAGGCAGTTGTTTTCAGGTAAGCAATAGAGGGCCCATGTCATTATAGGCAGTTGTTTTTAGGTAAGCAATATAGGTCCATCATAGCCCTCTTGTTTTCTTACAGGGTCTGTCTGTACTGGCCAACACATGTAATTTGGGGACGGCTCCATGGTATACACAGTTTGCAGATCATGTTGCTTGTGCCGGGCTACAGAATGAGGAAACAGTAGCTGTTGTCAACAGGAGGTGAATAGTTAGGCTAAATTAAAATAATGTTGCAGTTCTTGTAATCAATGAATATAATAATGTTGCAGTTCTTGTAACCCTACCTAGCCTAATTGTTGTATTCACTAAAATTGCTTTTTTGGTAGTCACAAATTAATCATGTCTGTTACAGTCCAGTACAGAGAAGGGCTGGAGTCTACACAAGTAATGAATTGATAGTAGGGTTAGTTTAGGATTAGGGCTTTGAAGAAGTCAGTTTATCATAGTAGTTTAGAGTTAAGTTAGGGTTGGTATTAGGTAAGGGTGATATATAGTATTTGGGCCGAGATTCTGGTTATTGGAATATTTTTAGAAGCTATGTAGAACTTTTCTTTGACCCATGGGTTTGAATACAAGGGGAAAACATGGTATAAGATTGCTCTTGTGCTGTATAGAATTGTGATGAACATTTTTCCTTGCAGGTGTTTATGTACCTTGGCAAGAGAAATTGGTTTCTCAGAAAATGCAATGGATATATTTTTCCTGGAAAAGACACTGGGGATGTTCAGACAAGTGGTAATGCATTGTTAATTTTATATTGCTTTCTATTTCCTATTTTGCTGATGTAACTTAACTTCCTCCTACGTCTGTAACATCATAATTTATGAGATGTTCCAACTTATAGGACGTAAATTTTGATTTCATGTCACTTTTCTAAAATGGACTTGTCTGTCTTTCAATTTGGACAGTTCCATTATTTGTTTATGGGGGTGCTAGCTGAAACACAGTAGTGTAGATCCTGATAAGACTGCATGATCATTTTCTACTCTGGTTGTTAAAGCATGGCAGGGAATTTGGATTAGCAACAGTTGTTTAAGTAATGTTTAAGGAATCAGAAAACCCCATCCTAAGTTATCATTCACTGTTGGCAGAATGTCATTCTACTTTTGTGACCATTGCATATCATGATCAGCATCCACATCATAACATCAGCTAGCTATTCAGTCAGTAAGGGTTGATAAGCACCCCTTTAAACAGATAATGGCACTGTTATTTAGAAAGATGGACAAGTCCATTCAGTTAGTAGGGTGAGTTTAACTAATATAATTCCTCTCCCTTTTAGATGGATATGTTCATTTTAGAAATTTAGTAGGGTACGTTTAACTAGTATTATTCCTCTCCCTGTAAGATGGACAAGTCCATTCTAGAAATTTAGAAGTGTATGGCATACTAGTATAATTCCTCTCCCAGTAAGATGGACAAGTCCATTCTAGAAATTTAGTAGTGTATGGCATGCTAGTATAATTCCTCTCCCTGTAAGATGAACAAGTCCATTCTAGAAATTTAGTAGTGTATGGCATACTAGTATAATTCCTCTCCCTGTAAGATGGACAAGTCCATTCTAGAAATTTAGTAGTGTATGGCATACTAGTATAATTCCTCTCCCTGTAAGATGGACAAGTCCATTCTAGAAATTTAGTAGTGTATGGCATACTTGTATAATTCCTCTCCCTGTAAGATGGACAAGTCCATTCTAGAAATTTAGAAGTGTATGGCATACTAGTATAATTCCTCTCCCTGTAAGATGGACAAGTCCATTCTAGAAATGTAGAAGTGTATGGCATACTAGTATAATTCCTCTCCCTGTAAGATGGACAAGTCCATTCTAGAAATGTAGAAGTGTATGGCATACTAGTATAATTCCTCTCCTGTAAGATGGACAAGTCCATTCTAGAAATTTAGTAGTGTATGGCATACTAGTATAATTCCTCTCCCTGTAAGATGGACAAGTCCATTCTAGAAATTTAGTAGTGTATGGCATACTAGTATAATTCCTCTCCCTGTAAGATGGACAAGTCCATTCTAGAAATTTAGTAGTGTATGGCATAATTCCTCTCCCTGTAAGATGGACAAGTCCATTCTAGAAATGTAGAAGTGTATGGCATACTAGTATAATTCCTCTCCCTGTAAGATGGACAAGTCCATTCTAGAAATTTAGTAGTGTATGGCATACTAGTATAATTCCTCTCCCAGTAGGATGGACAAGTCCATTCTAGAAATTTAGTAGTGTATGGCATCCTAGTATTATTCCTCTCCCAGTAAGATGAACAAGTCCATTCTAGAAATTTAGTAGTGTATGGCATACTAGTATAATTCCTCTCCCTGTAAGATGGACAAGTCCATTCTAGAAATTTAGTAGTGTATGGCATAATTCCTCTCCCTGTAAGATGGACAAGTCCATTCTAGAAATTTAGTAGTGTATGGCATACTGGTATAATTCCTCTCCCAGTAAGATGGACAAGTCCATTCTAGAAATTTAGTAGTGTATGGCATACTAGTATAATTCCTCTCCCTGTAAGATGGACAAGTCCATTCTAGAAATTTAGAAGTGTATGGCATACTAGTATAATTCCTCTCCCTGTAAGATGAACAAGTCCATTCTAGAAATGTAGAAGTGTATGGCATACTAGTATAATTCCTCTCCCTGTAAGATGGACAAGTCCATTATAGAAATGTAGAAGTGTATGGCATACTAGTATAATTCCTCTCCCTGTAAGATGGACAAGTCCATTCTAGAAATGTAGAAGTGTATAATTCCTCTCCCTGTAAGATGGACAAGTCCATTCTAGAAATTTAGTAGTGTATGGCATACTAGTATAATTCCTCTCCCAGTAAGATGGACAAGTCTATTCTAGAAATGTAGAAGTGTATGGCATACTAGTATAATTCCTCTCCCTGTAAGATGGACAAGTCAATTCTAGAAATGTAGAAGTGTATGGCATGCTAGTATAATTCCTCTCCCTGTAAGATGGACAAGTCCATTCTAGAAATTTAGTAGTGTATAGCATACTAGTATAATTCCTCTCCCAGTAAGATGGACAAGTCCATTCTAGAAATGTAGAAGTGTATGGCATACTAGTATAATTCCTCTTCCTGTAAGATGGACAAGTCCATTCTAGAAATTTAGTAGTGTATGGCATACTAGTATAATTCCTCTCCCTGTAAGATGGACAAGTCCATTCTAGAAATTTAGTAGTGTATGGCATACTAGTATAATTCCTCTCCCTGTAAGATGGACAAGTCCATTCTAGAAATTTAGTAGTGTATGGTTAACTTGTATAATTCCGCTCTTATTTTTTCAAGAACATTCTTAGTTTTTGTGATTGACATAGTTGTGGTCTCGAAGCAGGACAGATATTGTATTTGATTAAGTAACCTGATCTGCAATGTCAGATTTCAGTCTAAAAAAAATATCAGACATAATTATTATGCAGACACTAGCCTGTAGATGAATAACATATGAGTAAACGTCATGGATGTTAAAACATTAGTGTCATTGTTAATATCTCTTAAAAGATAAATGTTACACTGAACTGTCAGCTGAAATTAACTAATGTAAAACTGCTGTTTAATGAAATTATATACCTATTACATTCTCAGAAGCATTCTGTATTTGAATAATATATATGAATTCAGTTAGAATATAGGTATCTATAGCAAGACAGTTTGGTTTTAATGCGTCATTGCAATTTATAATATGCTTCTGTAAGAAAACTAAACTTTCATCAATATTTTCACCCCAGATATTACCAAGAAACATAACCCTTACCTTTATAAATTTGTATAATGGACTTACCCATCTTTCAAATTGGACAGTACTGTTTATTGTTCAAAGGGATGCTCACTGAAAATCCACTTAGTGGCATAAAGTGCAGATCATGATCAAACTGCAATTTTGTTAAGGCTGATCATGATCTGCACTGGGAACAAAGGAACAGTCTGCTGCTGCCAGTAGGGTAACACCTAATGGTGGTTTAATTAATTTTCAGTCAGCTGAGATGACGACAAAAGAGAGACTCCAGCGTGCAAAATCCTTCATACAGCACAAGATTCCTATGCCAAACATGGTCAGTGTGGTACTGAGGGAAAAAATATCAGGTAATGAAGTAAAACGTGTAAGAGATCTCTGATAAATTTGTGTCAAGGTGATTAATGTATCCAATTTTATATGCAATGGGACGTATACTTGGATCACCTGTACCAGATGGGCGGGTAACATCCACTCACTTTGTCTGCTCACTAATCAAATAAATGAATATGCCCTTTATCTAAGATGAGCTGAAACAGGAAACATAAATAGTCATATATCGTATATACGCATGTATTTATAGATTTGATCAGGTCATTTATAATAAGTGTAAAGTTTCTTCTCATCTCCAAAATACTGTGCTACGATATTGAACTGTGAGCTGTGTCTCCACTTATCTGAATACAATGGTAAATGCTGAGGAGAACAGGTCAATGCTTGAAACTGAACTATATGTAATTCCCAGGAAGCAGACATGAGCTTACTTCAATAAAACGTTTGTTGTAAGTGAACTGAATATACCTACAATCTTCTTTTTCCAGGATCATGCCAGCTACTTTCCCAGGGAACGGCAGATATACTACTCTCCTGCTGCACAGATTTCTGGGATGGCCAGGAGCTCACCCCGCTTACACCGACTGAGAGGTATTGTTTGATTTATTGTACACGAGGCAATACCACGTACATCACTAGCACAGTGTTGATGCATATATATTATTCTCTCGTCACATTTCTTTTATTATGTTCAGTGTACCCATCGATTTAGTAACTACATATCTGTGTATTTAATGCATAGATTCTAGTTTGCACGTAAGAAAAATTGCTTAGAACATGAAAATAAGCACAGGAGATCAAAGGAATGTCGAATTTTAAAGCACTTGTTTATTTCATTGAAGGTTATCAGTTTGAATTCATAGTATATATGATACTAAGTAGTTACTGAATTAAAACATGGTATTGTATTTCAGAAAAAAGATTTTGGATTTTTATCACCGTACCAGCATTGGATCATTCTGTACAGCGTTTTCCTATTGTCCAGTTCGGCAAAGCTTGACGCGAAGTTCCGTGGATCTATATATAGAACTGCCTGATGATACACATTTGACAAATCTAGCAGGCAGCATGGCTTCACTGTAAGTTTTGTAACAATGCTTCAGTCACAAGGATATCACCTGACTAGTTTTTTTCATAAATACTGTACAGGTTCTGAAATGTTCATTTAAAAAACCGCTGGTGAAATGTCATACCAGGCTCTGTGGTTGAGTATAAGGTTTCTGTAATAACTTTACGTCACAGTCATTTAGGATCATTGGTGTAAGCCCAGCTACTGACTCTTAATGTGAGAAAGTTTGCAGATGTTTTAAATCCTGTATTTGTCTGGACTGTTGTGCAGTCTTATCATGTTCTTCATTGTTTGCCTTCCATTTTGTAAGTTTTTAGTGGGCACCCCTTAGAATGATTAATGGCTTTAACAAAATTAAAAACTTTTACAAGTCGATTTTAGAAATTCAGCAATGTAAGGGTTTACTGTACTAGGTGGTCTGGTAAACTGCCCTGCTATACATAACTGAAATACTATGAAAATCTCGGATGTAGTTCACTTGAAACTGATCAGATTATTATACCCCCAAAACGAAGTTTATGGGGGGTATATAGGAGTCGGTTGGTCTGGCGGGCGGCTCGTTGCATTTTCCTTGTCCGGAGCATAACTTGAAAACTACTAGTTGGAATTCAATACAACTTCATACAATGGTCAAGCACATTGAGAGGAAGTGCAGTGTACAAGAACCATAACTCTTTCTTGACTCATTACAGAGTTATTGCCCTTTCTTACTTTCCTTGTCTGGAGCATAACTTGAAAACTACTAGTTGGAATTAAATACAACTTCATACAATGGTCAAGCACATTGAGAGGAAGTGCAGTGTACAAGAACCATAACTCTATCTTGAGTAATTACAGAGTTATTGCCCTTTGTTACTTTTCCTTGTTTGGAGCATAACTTGAAAACTACTGTTCGGAATTTAAGACAACTTCATACAATGGTCAAGTACAATGAGAGGAAGTGCAGTGCAAAAGAACCATAACTCCATCTTGACTTATTATAGAGTTATTGCTCTTTGTTACTTTTCCTTGTCCAGAGCATAACTTGAAAACTACTGGTTGGAATTCAATACAACTTCATACAATGGTCCAGCACAATAAGAGGAAGTGCAGTGTACAAGAACCATAACTCTATCTTGACAAATTACAGAGTTATTGCCAAGAACAATATCTCTATTTTAGTTTTTTTTGCAAGGTATTCTGTTACTACGAATTTCCTCAGTTTATAAAGCAGTCTTTCGGGGGTATTAATCACATTTAGTGATAGGTCTAGTTTTAAATCTGTAATGATTTTGAAAGAAAAAAATGTTTCCACATCATAGTTAATGAGTGCTCAGAATAAAGTGTAAAAATCCTTCTTTAAACCCTGTCCGGAATGTAACATTTGACATCATTTACCATATATCGTTGTTTTTTTCGCGTACATCAAATTTCGCGATTTTGGTCCTGTTTAAATTTTAGCGAATCTAATTTTCGCGATTTTAAAAAGTTGATTTTGATTTTAGCGTTTTTTTTTAAATTTTAGGGCGAATTTTACCATGCCAATGTTTTATCAATGAAGGGAAAGCACTGTGTGACAGTGTTTTAAACCGGTATCTCGAACTGCTCTGGTTGTTTTATTTGTTTGCTAAACTAAACATAAATATCACATGTATGTTCACTGAATGAATGGTATTTATGGCGCATCGATAATGACTTTAGCGGAGATAGTTTTACAGGTTTCAACTGTTTTAATGCTCAATTATCTTTAGAGGTTAGTATTTAACACATGTCCTGATATGTGCTAATCGTGTTATAACATGAAAACAAACAGGGATTTAGTCCATAATCATACCCACATATACATGTAGTTATTGCAACTCTCGATATTGATTATGATATCAAACATTACAGCGTATTGATTTTTAGCTCGACTATTCGAAGAATAAGGAGACTATTGCACTCGCCCCGGCGTCGGCGTCGGCGTCTGCGTTGGTTAAAGTTTTTAATGAAGTCAAATATCTTGAATACTATCAAAGGTATTGACTTGAAACTCAAAATATATCTTTACCATCAACATCTACACCTGAGGAAACAATCCCCATAACTCTGTTTTGATTTTTGACAGATTTATGCCCCTTTTTAACTTAGAATTTTTGGTTAAAGTTTTTTATAAATTCAAATATCTTGCATATTATCAAAGGTATTGACTTGAAACTCAAAATATATCTTTACCATCAGCATCTACACCTGAGGAAACAATCTTCATAACTCTGTTTTGATTTTTGACAGATTTATGCCCCTTTTTAACTTAGAATTTTTGGTTAAAGATTTTTATAAATTCAGATATCTTGAATACTATCAAAGGTATTGACTTGAAACTCAAAGTATGTGTCTACAATCAACATCTACACCTGAGGAAACAATCCCCATAACTCTGTTTTGATTTTTGACAGATTTATGCCCCTTTTTAACTTAGAATATTTGGTAAAAGATTTTATAAAGTCAAATGTTTTGAATACTATCAAAGGTATTGACTTGAAACTCAAAGTATGTGTTTACCATCAACATCTACATCTGAGGAAACAATCCCCATAACTCTGTTTTGATTTTTGACAGATTTATGCCCCTTTTTAACTTTTTTTTTTTTTTATGGACTTAAAATGTATGTTTTCTGTCAACATCTTCACCAATGTTTTTGATTTTTGACATTTATGCCCCTTTTAACTTAGAATTTTGTCACAGTTTTTACCAGACTAACATGGAAATACTCGAAATGGCTTTCTTTTGAAATGTCATAGAATAATTATGCAGCATGCAGCGGTCATGCTTTTTAATTCTATACATTTCAATTTTGAAAAGTTACAGAGTTATTCATGATCAAATTTACAAGGTTATGTATTTCTTTGAAATTATCCCCTCCTCCCTCCACTTGGCTTACAGAATCCAGAGTAAGGCTTTGAATGTAATGTACATTTACAAAGGTCTTTGAACAAGTTTCATATCTTTGACCTTAATTCTTACAGACAATTACACAATACTCCTGTTCTTTGACAAAAAACCCATTTTACCAACAACCTTTCGAATAGTCGAGCGTGCTGTCATGTGACAGCTCTTGTTATGTTTACACCAGTATGCAAACTGATAGTAGGAACATCGGCAATGCGGAACTTAAAATTTCACGAAATGTTGTACTAATTTTTCGCTGATTCTAAAGTTCGCGATTTTCTCTGTTCGCAAATATAGTGAAAATTAGACACACGCAAAAAAAACCGATATACGGTATTAAGCTTTAGAATTTCTCCTCATATTCTCTCAGACTTGTTTGAAAAATTATACTTAGTATAGATATAACAACTTGATACCAACAATGGTTATTTTGAAAATTCTGATGTTCTGTTTTTACAGTGACAGAGATCTTGAGTTAATGTCTGAGTGTCATGGCCCATGGGAATTACCCCGATCTTTCAGCGAAGATTCTTTGATAGACTCGATGAGTATTCAGTCAAATGACGAGAATAACAAAGGTGTCTTACAGACGCAGTGTAACCAGGTCTTTATCGGTATGGTTACCATGCAGTACCAGGCCAGACAGGTAAGTAATGTACTAGAACTAAGTCAAGGTCATGGCTCATCTTCCAGGGGCACTGGACTACGAATGAGCATGTCATAAAACTTTTGTACCAGATGAAAAATTAAAAAAAAAAGAACTGCAGTTAATGCAGAAATCTATATGGCAAAGCTACTTTTGAAAGAGAATGCAGCAAAACTGCATTAGATATAATTGTAAGTAAAAATATTTTCTGTTCATCTCTCACATCAGTTCTTGTATTGCTTGAAAGAGGAAATAATTTTATTTGAATGAAAATGTGGATAGTATATCATACCCCATCACACATCCTGGTGTGTCTTGTTTTTCATACATTTTTGCAGATATTGTACTGATTTAAGAACAATCTATGGTTTGAATAAAACTTTTACTGCATTCCATGTAAAATTGATGGGTCGAGGGTTCAAAGCAAAACAGTTATTAGTCCTTTATTATACCCCCAAAACGAAGTTTAGGGGGGTATATAGGAGTCACCCGGTGGTTGGTCGGTCGGTCGGTCGGTCGGTCGGTCGGTCGGTCGGTCGGTCGGTCGGTCGGTCGGTCGGTCGGTCGGTCGGTCGGTCGGTCGGGCGGTCTGTTGCATTTTCCTTGTCCGGAGCATAACTTGAAAACTACTAGTTGGAATTCAATACAACTTCATACAATGGTCAAGCACATTGAGAGGAAGTGCAGTGCACAAGAACTATAACTCCATCTTGACTAATTACAGAGTTATTGCCCTTTGTTACTTTTCCTTGTCCGGAGCATAACTTGAAAACTACTAGTTGGAATTCAATACAACTTCATACAATGGTCAAGCACATTGAGAGGAAGTGCAGTGCACAAGAACTATAACTCCATCTTGACTAATTACAGAGTTATTGCCCTTTGTTACTTTTCCTTGTCCGGAGCATAACTTGAAAACTACTGGTTGGAATTCAGTACAACTTCATACAATGATCAAGTGCACTCAGAGGAAGTGCAGTGTACAAGAACTATAACTCTATCTTGAGTATTTACTGAGTTATTGCCCTTTGTTAGTTTTCCTTGTCCGGAGCATAACTTGAAAACTACTGGTTGGAATTCAATACAACTTCATACAATGGTCAAGCACATTGAGAGGAAGTGCAGTGCACAAGAACTGTAACTCCATCTTGACTAATTACAGAGTTATTGCCCTTTGTTAGTTTTCCTTGTCCGGAGCATAACTTGAAAACTACTGGTTGGAATTCAATACAACTTCATACAATGGTCAAGCACATTGAGAGGAAGTGCAGTGCACAAGAACTATAACTCCATCTTGACTAATTACAGAGTTATTGCCCTTTGTTACTTTTCCTTGTCCGGAGCATAACTTGAAAACTACTAGTTGGAATTCAATACAACTTCATACAATGATCAAGCACACTCAGAGGAAGTGCAGTGTACAAGAACTATAACTCTATCTTGAGTATTTACCGAGTTATTGCCCTTTGTTACTTTTCCTTGTCCGAAGCATAACTTGAAAACTACTAGTTGGAATTCAGTACAACCTCATACAATGGTCAAGTACATTTAGAGGAAGTGCAGTGCACAGGAACCATAACCCCATCTTGACTCATTACAGAGTTATTACCCTTTGTTACTTTTCCTTGTCCGGAGCATAACTTGAAAACTACAAGTTGGAATTCAATACAACTTCATACAATGGTCAAGCACAATGAGAGGAACTGCTAAGAACAATATCTCTTTTTAGTTTGTTTGCAAGGTATTATGTTACTACGAACTTCTTCAGTTTATAAAGCAATCCTTTTGGGGGTATTAATCACATTTAGTGATAGCTCTAGTTTCATATAACTTACAACTGTTTTGCATTTAACCCTCAGCGTATTATGGTCTACAGCTTCAAGTCTTCTTGGCTATTCTGTGTGAAATTGAAACCAAAGTTTTAGTTGTCATTATATAGTCACATTAAGAAAAGGAGAACCCACTTAGCTGGATCCATCTGGCTCTGTTGGTAAAGCATCATCTTGAGACTTGCCCGAAATGGCCACAGGTTGTCAGAGAAATTTATGCACATGGTCATTATCACCTTTGATTTGCAGTTTCAACTAGTAAAAACTTAGCAGTTACTTTGAATGCATGTTATTTATGGGCTTGAAATTTCGTTGACTTTTGTATTGATGAAATGCTGGCTGTTTCATGCATACTTGAATCCGTGGATTCCATTTTTAAAATATAGAAAATGGTATTGTTAGATGGTTTTTGTGGATCGATACATCCTCAAAATTATTGGTTTCACAATAGCCAACATTTAGTTAACCAGAATATTGTTGAGAACAGATGTAAAACCCAAAACAAAATCTTAAAGTTACAACAAAATCTTAACAAATCTAAACAAATCTAAACAAAATCTTAAAGTTACAGAAATCAGATTCACCTTCAGATGTAATGGTAAAATCTGATTTTTTTTGCTTTGATTTAATTTGTAGGATTTCATACAGCTGATAGACAAACTTGAGGGAGCCTGTATACGTTTTGTGCATTTCTCACAAGAGAATGAGGTCCGGAGTAGGGTATTTGCCGAGAAGATGGGACTAGAGGCGGGATGGAACTGCCATATATCTCTGAGATCTGAGGAACAGTACCGCTCTGCTATGTCTGCTAATACAGTAGGACCGGAAACATCACACTGTGATCTCACAAATAAAACTTCAAGGTATTGTATGTTCCATGTTCGGATAATGATTTTATAGTAACTGGTTTACCAGCGCTTGTATATACCACAAGGGTCTGTGGTTAAAACACCTCCTGATTGTCTTGCATCAGTTGCAGTTAGATATGCATCACGTTTTCAGAAGAGAATTTGCTTGACGTATTTTGCCTTATGCAATTGACACTTTGTTTCTGTTGCAGATTTTCTAGCAGACAATCAACGATCAGTAATGCCAAGGGATATAAGCCAGTATTATCCAAACTTAATAAGAAGATTTCACAACAGAAGAAAACTAGAAGTCAAAGTGCCCCCAGTATTGTTAACCTCGGGTCATCACAGGTCAAGTTTGAAACCCAGGTGAAAACAGCAATAGTGAGTCCGAGGAAAGTGAAGAATGATGCAGACTTTGCTGGTATGGATGCCTTGGCCAGGGAAGAGGTACTTCTCTTACAGTATGAAGACTTACAGGTAACTTTCTTTTGTTAAATCACCCTTACATGGGCGAAAGTTTTCCGGCATGTGCCGGAAGTTACGGTTTTTCGAAGTCCCGAGAGGTCGCTTTTCCAAATCGTGTAAAACTGTTGAGATTTTCCGGGGATCCAAGATGGGGGGGGGGTGTACAGGCCTAAGTCTGCTCCAACTATTTCTTTCCCGGCTTGAGTATGGAATTCCGTCTTCGTCTAAATTTAGCAGTGATTCATTTTGCTGGTGGTCGTCCTTTACGGAGATCGCTGATTGGATTGCTAATTATTGCCGTCTAATGAAATAACAGGTTTCAAAACGAGTTTGGCTTTCTTTCCAAGATGGCGGAACAAGAAAGTTGACCGTGGAAAAACAAAGTTGAAGGAAAATGAAGTTTTTACCCGCAGGGTACAAGATAAAAGACCTAGCGGCAAAACGATAAAAATTATATTGGTCCTCAAAATATGGGTAATCAAGCTACAACTGGTCAGAGAAAACACCTTTTAATGGATATTAAGCATTTTGTGATTTTGAAACTGAACATTCAATTATGAAGGAGAGGCAAGGTATAAATAAACCCTTTAATATTTGGTACATTTCTTGTGTACACTTTGCTTATTGAGGTAAATATTCATACTCAATGATGGACCTTAACAGATGGATATGTCAATGATCTGAAACAAAAGTTCTTGTCTCAGGAAAAGGGTTTCCAGCCTTTTTAATTTGCTAAATCCCAGGAGCTTCTCTAGCCAGGGCATTGCCCTGGACCCACCAGGGGCCTTTGTGACCCCCAGCAAAATTTTCAGGTTTTTAAATTATTTATACTTTCACCCATGCCCTTACCTTTTTACACACGGTGTTGCTATGTCAGTCTGTCGCATA
The DNA here is from genome assembly GCA_022818135.1 of Saxidomus purpurata. NCBI lineage: Eukaryota > Metazoa > Mollusca > Bivalvia > Venerida > Veneridae > Saxidomus > Saxidomus purpurata. The sequence continues at coordinate 8,025,742 of JAFMSR010000002.1, read as the reverse complement.
TTCTATACCCGTTTAGGGGGTAATAGTAACTGTACTGTCCATTTGTTTGTTTGTTTGTACCACCATCTCAGTTCAGATAGTGTCTCAGACATGAATTTGTTGTTGATCAAATTGTAGGTCAGCAAAGGTAAGGCTCACATTATTGTAAAAACACAGTAATTTACTGTGACATCTCTTGTTGTTTTTATCCCATTTAAAGTTAATCTTACACTAGCCATTGTGCTTAGTTATAAATTAGATGCAGCACTTTCCTGAATGCATCCATCTGAAATACAACAGAACTACTGGTTCTCCTTGTGCTTTTATATGTGGTCATAAATATTTCTGTCTGACATTTTTTAATTCTAAAACATTAAACTTATGTTTGCCCTCAAATATTAAAAATTTGCTAAAGTTTGGCCTCAAAAAATGATTTGATCATCATCATCATAATTATGATGTTTGTCCATCTGATCTTCTATAATCTCTTAAATGCGAAACTTTAAAGGTGTCCTTGTTCATAAGGTTGTACTGTGTTACAGGGACATGGTCATGATGATATGTATGATATAGAGATGGACGGAGAGGACCAGCCTCCTTGGCTGAGTGAGGAGGACCTTAGTCGTCAAACTTCCAGCTATGTTACTGAGAACACAGAGGATAGTTTAGCATTTGATAACAGGGTATGTTGATGCCCAGTGCTGATTTATTAGATGAATGCATTGTATTTAGCTGGAGTAATGCTGTCCTAAGCTGTCAAGTTTGTTTTGTTAAAGAAATCATATGAGGTATAAAGTTGTTATATTGGTAAGATAGTGATGACATGCTTGTTAGGATGTGATTAAATACCAGTATTTTCTATCTAAATTTAAGGGCACTTTGTGTGTGTAGTTTGCAAGTTATGCTTGCATAATGACTGACAAAACATCTTACACTGTTTAAGCCATAATGTTTTGTGATTAACAATTTAATTTAAAATTTTTATCCCCAGCCAAAGGCGGAGAGATATTGTTTTGGCATTGTCCATCAGTCCGTCCATCTGGAGTCATAACTCAAAAACCAATGGACAGAATTTTATGAAGCTTCAAATAAGTGTACAATAGCATAGTGACGTGGCACACACACACACACGCACACACACACACACACACACATCTTTTGTTAAGATCAGATTAATATCTCCAGAATTATTGCCCTTTTATTGTTGTTTTCTTCTATATTCAATATAAAAACATTAAAGTTCTATTTCTCTGAAACTGGTTATTAAGCAGGTTTTTTGAAAAAAACCTACTTATTAGAATGGCGATGTCGTATGTCGGGCAGGGGCGGGCGGGCGGGCGTCAAACACTGGTTTCCGTTGGATAACTTTAGTTAGGAGTGACCAATTGCAATGAAACTTGGTGTGTAGGTAGGTTGAGAGGAGGGGCGCAGTTAAGATTGTTTTAAGCCAAAAAAAGAATTTTGGGTCAAGGTCAGTTGGTCACAGGTCAAGGTCACTGTTACTTAAAATAGTTTTTTATTTATTTTTAGTATTTTGATTGTTTTAAGCAAACATTTTTTTTTTCGGGGTCAAGGTCACTAGGGTCAAGGTCACTGTTACTAAAAATAGATTTTTTTCTGAAAGAAGGGCTACCTCTCAGAGATGAGGCCCCAATGGGGTGATGAACTTTTATAAATGCTTCTTTTTTCTGAAAAGTCTTGTCAGAATTTCATTTTGTTTGGCACAAATCATCAACCTTGTATACTCTAACAGGAGAACATTAGAAACTGGATTTTTACAGAAATGAGGCACTTGAGAGGCTGTAGTTCTTTTCTTGTATAATCATTCTGTAAAGAAACTTAAGAATTCTTGTTGTCTGAAATTAGTAGTACTGATTTAATTGAATTACAACAATTAAGTTGTTTATGCCTGTAACTTGGAGAAATAAAATATCACCTTGGAGACGAAGTCCCAATGGGATGGTGAAATTTTAAAAATGTATTTTTTTTTCTGAAACAGACAGACCATTACACTTTCTAATTGTAGTTTTCCAGCTGTTTGCTTCATTTGGCAGTGGATATAAATTCACTGAATTTGCTTGTTCATGATTGAAACTGAGGGGGTAAGCTATTTTGAACGCACTGTTAGGTGCTGTATATAAAACAATCTAGATCCAAAGTTGTTGCGCTTTGGTATTAATCCAGCACATTGGGTACATCACAGAATACCTATTTAATAAAAAAAAAACCAAAGACTTAAAAAGATTTAATATTTAGATACATTTAGGGTATATGTAAGTCAAAATAAATGTAGTAAATCGCTGTTTTTGACATTTCAGAAAGACAAGATTTACATATCTCCTAAATATGACTATGTAGGACTGGTCAAAGAAAAGGCAATACACTTTCATCCATGTCTGCATGCAGAACATCCCCCACCCTGATTGTTATTGCACCCATGCCTTTGCACTTATGCAAATATTTATTTTAAAAAATGCAACTAACTTGTACACACACACATATTGGCAAAATAATTAGAATCATTTCCAAATATATTATTTGTTCCAATTATACAGCACTCCCACACAAAACACGTCAGTGCAAAGATATATTTAGTATATATTCAATTTCAACAACCTTAATTTTTCAGGATAAATTTATAGTTCAAATAAGGATACTTTTTTATATTCAAACACTGTATCAATTAGCATGAGTTACTAGTATTCACTGACATGTAACAGCAATTGCAGCTGTCCAATTGATTTAAATATTTTCAGAAAGTTAACAGTAAATAAAAGCAACAGTACAGTTTTGGAGGAATGACAGAATAATACGCTATTCAGGTTTCATGGTTTAAGTGCAACACTGTTTGTACAAAAATTGTACGAGGAAATGTTTTTATGTGATTTGTACGCTGTTGCCTTATGCTATGTTCTCACCACCGATCAGATCAACTGTTCGCTTCATTGCAGTGGATATTAATTCCCCGATGAAGCCCGTTCAAGCTGGGGGTTAAATGCACATTGACGCACTGTTACGGCTGTATAGTCAAACCTAGACCAATTTTGCGACTTGTTCTTAACGAGCAACCCGGCCAACATCCCGAATACCTATTTATCAAAAAACCAAGACCTAAAAAGATTCAATACAGATCTCAACTAGACTAACTGGAACTATGCTAGTAAATGCCAGATTTTCACATCAGAAAGACAAGATTTACATATCAGTCGTAAATATGACTATGTATGGACTGTTTAGAGACACCAACAATACAGTTTACATCTATATATTGTTTGAGGACATGCGAACCCTGTATTGTTAATAACCCATGCCGGGGAGTTATGAGTGTGTGTTTTAAAAATGCAAGTAGTAGTCTAGATATTCTGGACAATAGGTCAAAAAATAGAGGTCGAGTTGCATCTGGTTTTGTTCGGATAATACAGCCTCCCAGACAGAAGTCGAGATGATCACAGATCGGGTTAAGAGATGTACACCATTCAACAACCTTAGATTTTTCAGGATAAATTTATTGTTCAATCAACTAGATCTTACTACTTGATCACGATTAGCATGAGTTACTAGCCGCTTATTCACTGACATGTAACAGCAATTTTTAACAGCTGATTGAAAAATTTTCAGAAAGTTAACAGTAAATAAAGCGAACAAGGTACAGTGTTGGAGCAATGACCGATATTCCGCTATTCAGGTTTCATGGCTTAACCGGTGCCCATCGCTGATTGTGCATTGATCGAGGAATTGATCTGATTGGCAGTGAGAACACAGCATTAACCAGATAAATGTCCATTAATAGCTGTGGTAGGGCCTCGGTTTCATAATACTCATTAAACTGTGAAATATGTGTACAATGTTCACCTACATTTGTAGGCTTAAAGCTGCTTGCTCTCAGTTATCGTTGAAAAAAATATTTTTTTTAAAAATTGACATACTTATACATAAATATAAAATTGAAGGCTAGAATCAAATAAAAAATATAAGCAAAAATCTAGGTAGGAATTTGCAGAAATCGATTGAAAATGTTGGTTACATGACACTGCTACACTATATGTTTATATTGGAATTTCAAAACCGTTTGCATCGCTTTTGAATTTGGTAGCATATTTTTTAGCTCGACTATTCGAAGAATAAGGAGAGCTATCCTAGTCACCCGAGCGTCTGCATCGGCGTAACCACTTATGTTAAAGTTTGCGTACCACCTCAAATATTTTCAAAGTCCATTGACATATGGCTTTGAAACTTTGCACACTTGTTCACCATCATGCCCCCAATCTGTACACAGGAGGAGGTAACTCTATCAAGCATTTTGACAAAATTATGCCTTTTTTCTACTTAGAATTTACATTAAAGTTTGTGTACCACCTCAAATATTTTCAAAGTCCATTGACATCTGGCTTTGAAACTTTGCACGTTCACCATCATGCCCCCAACCTGTACACAGGAGGAGGTAACTCTATCAAGCATTTTGACAAAATTATGCCCCTTTTTCAACTTAAAATTTACGTTAAAGTTTGTGTACCACCTCAAATTTTTTCAAAGTCCATTGACATCTAGCTTTGAAACTTTGCATGCTTGTTCACCATCATGCCCCCAACCTGTACACAGGAGGAGGTTACTGTATCAAGCATTTTGACAGAATTATGCCCCTTTTTCAACTTAGAATTTACGTTAAAGTTTGTGTACCACCTCAAATATTTTCCAATTCAATTGTCATCTGGCTTTGAAACTTTGCACACTTGTTCACCATCATGCCCCCAACCTGTACACAGGAGGAGGTAATTCTATCAAGCCTTTTGACAGAATTATGCCCCTTTTTCGACTTAGAATTTATGTTAAAGTTTGCGTACCACCTCAGATAATTTCAAAGTCCATCGACATATGGCTTTGAAACTTTGCACACTTGTTCACCATCATGATCTCAACCTGTGCACAGGAGGAGGTCACTGTATCAAGCTTTTTTACAATATTATGCCCCTTTTTTACTTAGAACTTACGTTAAAGTTTGTGTACTACCTCAGATATTTTCAAAGTCCTTTGACATATGCCTTTCAGACTTTGCACACTTGTTCACCATCATGATCCGAACCTGTGTACAGGAGGAGGTAACTGTATCAAGCATTTTGACATAATTATCCCCTTTAGAGACTCATTTACAGTCAGGATGGATATTATTTTATATTGTCAATCACTGAGAATAGTCGAGCGCGCTGTCTACTGACAGCTCTTGTTTTAATTTAAAGATATACGTGACAGGAATTTATACTGGTTATAAGACTATATGTTCTAAAATAAATAATTTACATCAGTTTGAAATTTTAATTTTTTTATCAAAATCTGAGAGCGAGCAGCTTTAAAGTGTGTATAGAATGCCTCTAAGACATGTCAACCAACCTTTGTGGTTGAGCTGTTGAATTTGGTGACTTGTAATTGATAAATATTTCATTGATTTAGGGTATGTGGTTTGAGTGCCACTGCTGACTACACTCTGTATGTTAGAAAGTTTCTTACAGAGGGTTAAAGTCCACTTAATACAAAAGTAACTGAAATCTTTTCACAGGCCAAGCTACCACGAGGAATAGAGAATATCCGTCCACATCTAGCAAGTGTTGATAATGTTCCGTTATTAGTGAATCTTTTTACAGACTGCACTCCAGGAAGTAAGTACATAAATAGGTACATACTAGCTTTGTGTCTCAGTAGAAAGTGTTATTTAGAAGAAATTGGTTGAATAGAAGCTGGAGGTTTGTGCAGGTTGATCATGATCTGCACTTGTCAGAAGGGCAAAATCAGTTGATGCTAGCAAACTTGACATGTTCAGCTGTTCTTTGTGGAATGAAAACAATTTAAGAGCACATATGAAACTTATGAAAGTATGTATGCAATTAGCAATGAGTATCAAGTTAAATGAATTTGAGTGCCAAAAATTTTTGTGCCACTTACTATTGTGTTTATGATTGTGGTCTAAAGAGGACTGTGATTTTCAGTGACAGAATAACATTTAGCATAACAAATGCTATTTACCCGTATTATTTCAGCTACATGTGAGATGATCCAAATCATGCAGGAGCATGGAGAAGTTGTTCTATGTGTTGGTAGTTCGATTAATACCCAGAATGTACCCCTGTTCCTCCAGGCAGATTGCAGGTATATTGTAAAAGACAGATTAGATAAAGTAATCAAATACAGCACTCAAACAATTAGAAAAGCAGCACACAAGGACCATATTGAAGCTGAAATATTAAATATACAAAACTGTGTTATAATAATCAAATTGTGTTCAGTTTAGAAATAACAGTTGGTCATTGCAATGATTTGTGAAAATTATACAGTAGTATCTTACAGAAATCATCAATAAGTTGGCTATAACTTACCTAGTTAACAGATATTTCTTGGATGTTCAGTTAATCTACTTGTAAACACACTTGTAAATTTCAATGTCATTACAGTTTAGCGTTGGAGCCCCTGTGTCCCCAGCTGTGTGTAAGACAGCCCACAGCTAGCCTGCTATGGGACAAAGACGTGCCAACCCCAGTGCAGCTTGCAAGCTCCCTTCTTAGTATCATGTGTCCTATACTAATTAGTAAGGATGAGAATATCAGCCTGATACATCTGATTGCTGAGGTAAGAAACCTTGTCAGTTTTGCAAGCTTTTTAGCTCACCTGGCTACGCCAGGGTGAGCTTTTCTGATCGATGATTGTCCGTCGTCCGTCAACATTTTGATTCAAATGACATCTCCTCTGAAACCTCTAGGCCAATGTTGATAAAACTATGCAGGAATGTTCCTTGCATGAAGCTCTACCAAAATTGTTCAAAGAATTCCATTCCATGCAGAACTCTGGTTGCTATGGCAACAAATAGGAAAAACTTAAAAAATCTTCTTCTCTGAAACCACAAGGCCTAGAGCTTAGATATTTGGCATGTAGCATTGGCTAGTGGACCTCTACCAAGATTGTTCAAATTATGAGCCCCGGATCAAAATTGACCCCGCGCGGGTGGGCACTTAGTTTTTGCATAGGCTTATGTAGGAAAAACTTTAAAAATCTTCTTCTCTGAAACCACAAGGCCTAGAGCTTAGATATTTGGCATGTAGCATTGGCTAGTTGACCTCTACCAAGATTGTTCAAATTATGACCCCCGGGTCAAAATTGACCCTGTAGGGGTGGTCACTTAGTTTTACATAGGCTTATATAGTAAAAACTTTAAAAATCTTCTTCTTTGAAACCAAAAATATCCAATGTATTTACATAAACAGTTGAGTGTTCTGCTGCATCACTGTAGACTTATCATATACATACTGTTACTTTATCAACATTTTTGTTATAATTTGTTTTATTTCATATGTAAACTAATTACAAATCTTTTACAAATTACACAGGCTCGTTCCCAGTTGATGGCAATGAGGAACTGTTTCTACCTGATGTTGTGCTGTAGTCTCTCTATCACGTTTGCTCAGGTTCTTGCCAGTGTTCTACTTCTACCACCTATCATTCCAGCCCAGCATATACTCTGGCTCACTATAGTGGTGGTCCCACTGTTGGGCCTCACCATGATGGGTAATCCTGTTGATGCAAGAGTTATGTCCCTTGCAACTAGGAAGAATGCTAATCATATCACCTCTGAGGTTTGTTTTATTGATTTGTGTTAACAAAAGAGTAACTGAAGGCTGAACATTTTAACTGTGCTAAGTTTATATCTGGCCTTGCTGTTAACAGAGAAAAAACGTGGGGGGGGGGGGGGGGGGGGGGGGGGGGGGGGGGGGGGGGGGGGGGGGGGGGGGGTTAAGGGGGGGGGGGGGGGGGGGGGGGGGGGGGGGGGGGGGGGGGGGGGGGGGGGGGGGGGGGGGGGGGGGTTTTTTTTTTTTTTTTTTTTTTTGGGGGGGGGGGAGGGGGGGGGGAACCCCGTGACGCTAATTGACGTAACAACACGGACGTTGTCCCGCGCATTATTGATTGTGACGTTTTGTACAATAAAGGGGTTTTATTTTTATTTTAATGTTTTTTATGTATTTATGTAGAATAGGCGTGGGGGGTGAGGGTTCTTTCGTGTATGGAAACCCTTTGGGATGGGGGGAAGCTCGGGATATGTTAGAACCGGGGGGATCCCTGGGATTCTGCAGATGTTATAACACGAAAAAACGTGCATTAACCCTACAAAGAAAAAGATATAGATAGGACTGTTTTGTGTTAAACTTTCAAGGTTTTTGGCTCTGCTAGACAAAGTCCATTCGAGTTATTGCCTCTGTAGTTTGTCTGTTGTCTGTCTTTCCATCAGCTCCCACACGAGAGATGTTGCGAGGTGTATTGCTAGTACAGAGACTGCATGTGTGATTTTTTTGTTGCATATGGGGTGCACCCCGTAAGCAGCCTATCTGAATGGTTTCCTTTGGCTCTCACTAAAAACAATACCAAAAAAAATAACCCTGGAAATTTAATGGCTAGTGTTGGCCATCTGAAAATAAAAGTATGCAAAAAAACATGCATTTAGACATCACACCCCAGAAGTAGATGGACAATTTTGAGTACCCCAGAAAGCTTTTGAAAAGTGAAATTTTAAGCATCACCTACCATTGTTACACCCAAATATCCATGTTGCAGCACAGATTTTAGAACATTAACAAGCAGTTTCAGAAACTATGGTTCCCAATGGTCATTTTGATATATAATTTAAAATGTAGTATTTTATTCCCTGGTTTCTCTCTCAATACCTCAAGGAAGTTGCAGCACTGTTTATAGTATCTAACAAAGGAAAATTTAGAAAAATGGATTTTATAAGACATTAGGTTCTTAAGGGGGTGTAGGTTTTTTTAGACACTTAAGTATTCTTGAAATTAATCCCATCAGATAGGAATCCCCAATGAAATGCTGCAGTTTGTATATGCACAGTGTATTGAATTCTTGTTCTTTGAAACTGGTTGTCATAGTTACCCCCGTTGAGATGGTTTATTGTATATTATCTGTATATGTATACTTTCAGATGATTGTACAGTTTATTGTGTATTATTTGATGAGATTCCTACCACCAGTATTAGTGGCGCTGTTTTGTTACTATTTTACACTACAGTCGTACTGTCAAACTGTTCTACAAGACAACACAAATTCCACATGTGCAATATATGATTTCTTGTAAGTTCTTTAACATGTTTTGTTACGTATGAAAATAAAAGCACTTTTTTGGATGTGGTTTCCTAGTGTACCTATCGGATTAGCCATTAAATTAATTCTAATGTTACTTATAAGATCGGGACGATAAGGTGGAACACAGCTCTAAGCAGGAAGTCCTATGTTTCTTAGCTTTATAATGACAGATTTTGTCCTATTGATAGAAACGTTCAGTTTTCACCATAGATAAAAACTCTTCAAAAAGTCTGGCAGGCTGTCAAACTGACATCTCTTGTTTTACTGTGGTCTTATTTCTTAGATTAAATCATATAAGAAACTTTATCCATACAAAGAAGTTAGTAAATTGTTCCATATTTTCTCCAGTTATACCTCATCTGATGCCAGCAGGACATGGACTCAGAAGTTTTCTGGTGGGCTGGTCCTTGCTCAGAATATTTTTGTTTTCCTGCTTGTCCTTTACTTTGGTAAGTAGTTGTTCACATAAATCAGAAACTTACTTTCCTCCATACCTGAATACAAGATAGTAAGTACAAATAATTATTGTAGGAGTTGCAACCTTAGTAATTATAAAAAATATGTTGGCACACTCAGAATCTTAAAAGTAAGCATTTTTCTTTCAGGCTGTTTTCGTTACTGAAGTTCATCTTATATTATCATTGACCATTACTTGAGGAGTGAAAGTAAATTTGTTTACACTATGACTGTTATGGTTTGCTGATTATGGTTAAGTTATGAAATGTCTGCTTTTTCAGAATTTATTTCCTTAAGTTTTGTGCACTGGAATGATCATATATGGCAGCAGTTTCCGGCAACTAACAAACTCTGGTTGATCATTGTGCCATTTCTGTAAGTATGACATTGTTATTCCGCAGTTTGACCTGCCTCAGTGGTCAGGTGATTAAGGTCGCTGACTTGTATTTGCTAAACCTCTTCTTATTGATCAAGGGTCATGGGTTTGAGCCCTGCTACTGATCTTACACTTTATGGGTCCAAAAGTCTTTTATGGTCTAAAATGGTGCTTCCAAGAAATGATGGTTGAATGAACTACCCATCTGTACTAAACTGAAATATTGTTAATGGGGATGAAAAAAAAAGAAGTTCAGCCTTTAATTACTTTGATTTTAGCAAAACTGATCATTTATCTTTCATAATTTCAATCTAATACCACCAGCACTGCTGAAAAAACAACCTCCAGTTTTAAATCTTAAATATTTGTGTTTTAAAACTGCCATATTGCCTTGTAATGAGTGTATAGTCAATTACATGCCGGGTAATTCAAAATAGCTGATGGCTTACTTTTGAGCCCAGCCGACTTTTTAGTCCTTTCTGATTGCAGTGAAATGGTGGTTTATTCTTTAGATCGGCTGATAACTACCAGCTTATTCTTGAGATCAAATACAACCGTGTGCTTTGATTTTTCAGGTTAATTGGCCAAATAGTATTTAGCGTCTGTGATACATATATACGTAGCAGTGAAGCAAGTAGAACATTGCCCTTGTCTCAAGTCCATCCTGCAGTGTGGGCAGTGGGGCTAGCTTTCCCTGTATTTATGGTAGTCATCAATGAGCTGGTCAAACATAGAGAAATAAAGTAAGTATGGAATTTAAATAAGTTGCAGCAATGAACATGCGGATTAGGAAATAAGATTTATCTTGACTTACGTAAATTGCTTTCAAGACAACACCCTTGATAAAACCACTCACTTATAAGGGCGGAAATCTAGTACTATCAGCTGGGTGAACTGAGGCTCGTGTAGTGTTGGGTGTCTTGCTTAACAACTAACCATGTATGGCCTGGCCAGAGATCTTGAAGTATTTGGAAAATGTTTTGAATAGATTTTTGTTAAATACAGTAAAACCGCGATAAATCGAGGTTGCAAGGGGACAAGAACTTGAGGTCGCAAGGGGACGAGTAAAATGCTTGAGTTATCCGAGGTCTCGAGTTATTCGAACCAGGGACATTTTACAAGTTTTTCTGCTGTCATATATCATTTCTTTCTGCTAGGGTACAGCTCTAGTTACGCAAATCGAAAATAAAAAACTAACAAGCACATCTCTTTGTGTATAAATTGAAAGACCACTTTTCTCATTATTCACAGTCCCTCTGTCTATGAAATTTTCTTCTTATTCAATAAAAGTAACAAGTGTGTGTTATAACACATGCTTTACGACGATGTAAATGTGCGAAAAACATTTTATACATTGGACGACCGATTAATCGATAATTAACGAGAACAATCAATTAACAATAGAAGTTTTTCCCACAACGTGTCAAAATGATGATGCGCCATCGGAGGTGAGAAAAATCTGATAATTGGTGACCTCAAGTTGCTGCAGGTAATTTAGTAAGAAATCTACCTGGCAAGACAACAGGTGTACCTTGAGTTATCCGGGGTTCTCAAGTTATTGATGCTCGAGTTATCCATAGTATTTTCTGGTTAAACATATCGGTAAAATTACTGGGACTAACAGGAGTCCTCGAGTTATCCGGGGTTCTCAAGTTATCGATGCTCGAGTTAACGAAGTTTTACTGTAATTACATATTTGATATTACATTGTTTGAATGTCATTCTTTCAGATTAGCAGTACGTTCCCAGAAGAGAGCAAGGTTAGACTTTGGTACAAAACTTGGAATGAACTCACCTTTCTGAAGATCTTAGGTCTGTTCCACCATCGGACATAGTTATGACATGAAGCAGAATTTTACAGAGATGTTTATGACATGTGTGACGCTGAATACTTTTCAATGAAGAAATGTCAGTGTGTTGTGTGAGTTCCCTGTAGTAAATATCAGTTATAAGAGACATTAATATATGCTAAAAAGATTGTTGATTTTCCAAGACAAGACATCAAGAAGGAAAAAGGTAATGGCATTTCTAGGAAAGCATTTTGCAGTAGGAAAGATGTAGATAGCAGATTATCCTTCCTGGAGTTAGAAATAGTTAATGATCAAAGTTTGTTAGAATGATATTTAAAATACAGTTGTAGAATGTTGGATCTCAAAGGTTGAGCTGGTATAATATCTCCACAGTAAGTTCATGATAGTGTAACAGTGATGCAGCTGTAGACTAAACTATAATTGTGTACTGGTAAATATATATTTGATATTTTAGAATATAGTTTTTAAAATGTATGCTTTTTTATGCAATGGTTATTATCCCCAGCCAAAGGTGGAGGGAAATTGTTTTTGCGTTGTCTGTCCGGAGTCATAACTAAGGAACCAATGAGTAGAATTTCAATGGGGCCAGTTAATTTAAAATGCTTCTTTTCCTGAAAAGGCTGTAACTTGAAGAAAAGAAATTATCCCCTTCAAGATGAGGCCCCAGCATGGCAGTTAAATTTTTTAAAAACCTTTTTCCTGAAATGGTCAAACCAATACACTTTCCAGTTGTTCTTTTTCAGTGATTTACTTTATTTGGCGGGGGATATAATTTCACTGGATTTGCTTGTTAACTTTTGTGTGTTAACTTTTGTGTTCACAGCTTTTTGTGTCGCCCTTTCAGAGAAAAGGCGATACATAGGGATCGCTTTGTCCGTCCGTCGGTCCGTCCGTCACACAAACTTAACGTTGGCTATAAATTTGCCATTTCTTAAGATTTCTTCATCAAACTTTACAATTGTATTGCTTATGACATAAGGGTCGTGATGCCACCAAATTGTATAGGTCAAGGTCATATTTGACAGAGTTATGCCCCTTTATATACTTAGATTTTTGCTTAACTTTCCCATTTCTTCAGATTTCTTTATCAAACTTTCAAATTGTATGCTTATGTCAAAAGGATTGTGATGCCACCAAATTTTGTAGGTCAAGGTCATATTTGACCGAGTTATGCCCCTTTTTGTACTTAGATTTTGTCATGAAAACTTAACGTTGGCTATAACTTTGCCATTTCTTAAGATTTCTTCATCAAACTTTCAAATTGCATTGCTTATGACATAAAGGGTCATGAGGCCGCCAAAGTTTGTAGGTCAAGGTTATATTTGACAGAGTTAGCCCCTTTATATACTTAGATATTTGCTATAACTGTGCCATTTCTTAAGATTTCTTTATCAAACTTTCAAATTATATTGCTTATGTCAAAAAGGGTTGTGATGCCGCCAAATTTTGTAGGTCAAGGTCTTATTTGACAGAGTTATGCCCCTTTTTGTACTTTTTGTAACTTTGCCATTTCTTAAGATTTCTTCATCAGACTTTTAAATTGTATTGCTGATGACATAAGGGTCATGATGCCACCAAAGTTTGTTGGTCAAGGTCATATTTGTGAGAGTTATGCCCCTTTTTACACTTAGATTTTGTCACAAAATTGTTGGTTATTCTGACAAAGCATAAGAGGGCGACACAAGTGTTCTACTGAACACCCATCTAGTTATGTGTTACGCTGTCACTGTCACATTGTCCTAAAGTTATTGTAGTTGTGCAACTAGCAGTATTTCATACATAAACAACTTGGCTTATGAAAGTTCTCACTAAGAATAGATAACTGGTAAATGTTAAATTTCTTGAAAAGCTACACAGTCCTGTACAGCTGACCTTATTCTCAAAACTGACTGCCCAGAAATGTTTACAATATATAAGGTTAGGCAAAGGGTTTCCAAATTTAATTTCCAAAGTTTCCACAGAGGATTAATATTGTAGAAAAAATATATGTACGTGATATTTACATAGAAAATAGTTGAAATATTTCATGCCAAAACATCTTTCTTTGTAATACAACACCTCCTTTAGATGCTGTAGATGCTGTGTTAAAAATGTAAAAGTCAAGGCAAGGGAAGTACTTGCTTTAATTTTTTAACAGTTGTATGAAATGATCATGAAATTTAGGAGATTTTATATTGTGATTTAGTAGCCGCCTTTTTTATGTGAATAAGTACTAAGAAAATAACAGCATTTGAACACAATTAGCAAAGCGTATGTGTAACAACAATGTTTGAGGCTAAAACATACTTGAGTAAAGGTCTATAGTAGATAACATCAGATTCTTTTCTTTATTAGATTTGAACTTAGAAAGACATAGGGATCCAGCACTAAAGTGATGTATAAATCTGGGTTTACTTCTACTTATACCTTGTCACAATAATAAAGAAAACATTGGTGCAATTTATAACCACTGGCAAGAAAGGAAAGGGACAGCAATCATTTGTCAGTACATATTCAGAGTTGTCTTTCCTTGCCCATTATTGTTCAGTATCATAGAAATATTTTCTGATATTTGATCCAAGTGGGATGATTATCAAATGTATTGTTAAATATTCATAGAAATGTTTAAACTTGTTTTCAGTGCATTTCTACTTCTACTTTCTAATTTAGCAAAAAAGAACACAAAGTTTCTAACGTAAGTGCTGAAACCCATAGCCGTCTTAAGTATACTGTGTTATACAGTTACTGAGAACATTGCATGCAAGATGTCTAGTTTTAATTTGTGCCAAATCACTTTTGAGTCTGATTGACAGAGAAGCTTTAAGGACATTTAGTTTCAAGATTTCCTGGGAACTTCTTTTAAGCAATGCATCAGGGGTTCTTTAGCTCACTTGGCACGAAGTGCTAGGGTGAGCTTTTAGGATCGATGATTGTCAGTTGTCCTTCCGTCAGTCATCCATCATAATTTTGCTTCAAACAAAATCTCTTCTGAAACCCCAGGGTCTATGTTGATGAACCTTGACAGGGATTTTCCTTGCATGAAGCTGTACCAAAATTGTTCAAAGAAGTCCAGTATGTCAAGGTCATAGTGACCTGTTAGCTTTTCCTTGATAACACCCTACAGGTCACAGTTTTCATGCAAGTTTCATGAAACTTGCTCTGAAGGTTGCATGCAACCTGTAGATGATCCCTATAGTTTTTGGGTAAATTGGTCATGGTCAAGGTTGCAGTGACCTCTGTTAGCTTCCCTTGATAACGATGAAGATCTTCACAAAACTTACTCAGAACAGTCCAGTCATTCCAGTAGAGTTCTTTTGGACCTCTGGTTGAGTTAATTGTATGCATGACTTTCTTTTTATACCTGGTGGTTCTTTGCTAGATTTGAGTCATTTCCAATTTTAAGAATATTGCAGTAAATGTTGTGCACAATTAAGTCTACAATGGATAGTTGTAACTGTATATAGTACCTGGAACTTTGAAATTCTTTTTATCTGGATTCTGCTCTCTGCTCATTCCAACTAGTGTTGTTATTTGTCCCAAGTTGTTATTCATGAATGATTTCTCAAGAACAGATACAAGGTTAATGTTGACTGCTCTTACCACTCTTTCTTTACATGGTTAATGTTTACTACTCTGTCTTTCTTTACATGGTTAATGTTTACTACTCTAACTGTCTTTCTTTACATGGTTAATGTTGATACATCGTTAATTTTGACTGCTCTAACCGTCTTTCTTTACATGGTAAATGTTGACTGCTCTAACTGGTCTTTCTTTTTCAGGGCAAACTATGTTTGTAATGTGCTCCTCAAATATATTTGAAAATAAGAGCAAAGGGAAACTGGTTTCACTATTTCTGTCTGTGATACTAAA
The DNA here is from genome assembly GCA_022818135.1 of Saxidomus purpurata. Taxonomy (NCBI): domain Eukaryota; kingdom Metazoa; phylum Mollusca; class Bivalvia; order Venerida; family Veneridae; genus Saxidomus; species Saxidomus purpurata. The sequence goes on along the minus strand of JAFMSR010000002.1, from coordinate 8,010,142 downwards.
TCAGTTTTAGATATTTCTTTCAATCATTTTTAGCTCAATTGAAAATGAAGTGCTCAAGAAGAGCTATTGTGATTGCCCGGTGTCCATCATTTGTCTGTCATCAGTCCACACTTAACCTTGTAAGTACTATAGAGGATGCGCGTTCATAAAACTTGGTCAGAATATCTGCCTTGATTAAATCTAGGTAGATTCCAAATATGGGTCATCTGGGATTAAAAATGAGGTCACCAGGTCAAATCATAGAAAATGCTAGAGGTTGTATTTTTCATTGAATCTTCATGAAACTTAGTCAGAATGATAATCTTATTGAAATCTAGGTCAAGTTTGAATATGCCATAGAGGTGTCATTTACAAACCAATCGTCAAGAAAATTGGTCAGAATGTTAACTTCATTAAAATTAGATTAATGGGGAATACAGCTAACTTTTGCAAACAGATTTTGTGCCCTTTAGATTTGTCCCCTATATTTTTCAACCTTGCTCAGTCATCGCTGTGTCGGCTATCATCCACATATGATTTTTTCACGTTGGTACAAAACAGCATGTGCTGGCATGTCACCACAACAGCGCTAGTATGTGGGATTTTACAGGCAAAATTACATTGTCAATTTGAACAACAGGGTTTGTGTACCATGCATCAGGCTGATTAGTTTTTTTAGCTTACATTGCACAAAGTGCCACATTGAGTTATTACTAGGATTGCTCACCGTCCAGGGTCTATGGTACGTTATTCTTTGTTAACTGTTTTCTTAAAACAACATCTCCTCTGAAACAACTAGGCAAATGTTGATGAAACTTGGCAGGGATGTTCCTTGCATGCAGCTCTATCAAAAATGTTAAAATAATTCCATTCCATGTAGAACTCTGGTTGCCGAAGCAACGGAAAAGAAAAAGTGAAAAAGTTAAAAAATCTTCTCATAAACCTAAAGGCCCAGGGCTTAGATATTTGGCATGCAGCATTGTCTAGTGGACCTGTAACAACGTTGTTCAAATTATGATCCCCCAGGGGGTCACTTGCTTTCACATTGGCTTATATAGGGAAAACTTACTAGTGCACTAAGTGCAAAATAAATTTCTTCTCTGAAGTCAGGTGAGCCATAGGGCCCTCTTGTTCTATTTACACTTTCAAATGAGAAACAGGAATACACCCAAGTGGGCCATGCTAGGGAACAGTTTCTGGCAGATGGATAAGCTAGTGAATATTGGATGACATATGTTCATTGCCATATAAACTTGCATAAATGCCACAAAACTTTATCACCATGTTTCTAGCATAATCTAAATCCAATTACGTATCTAAATTTAGGATGTAGATTGCTTCAACAAGGATAATGTTGAAACAGCACTTCCTTTAAAATCCCAAACAGGACTGGTACTGAATAAAATACATTCAGGTGCCTTACAGTATTTTGCTTGCTCCTGATTATTTCTTGGATGTTGTTTTACAAAATAAGGTGGCTTTATAGCTAACAGTTTATAGTGTGCCACTGAACTAAAGTTAGACACTGAAAACACTTTGCTACTAAACTTTGGGTTGAACCATAGGACTAGTAGTCTTCTGACGACTCCATAATCAATAGCTGTCCCATCAGCAATTAGTCTACCATGTGGGACCTTTGCACCAAAATAGGGCTTTGAATTAACTAATACTTCCTCCCCATGTTTGAATGAAGTCATCATGTGTTCTTTTTGGGCCATCTATTTCTTCTTTGTTGAATGGGAATGTTAAATTGGTTAATGTTTAGGACCATACACTTTGTTGGTAAATCACATGTTCCACACATTAGCATTCCCTTCACAGTTAACCAATGAGAACAGTGTTCACAAAATTGTTTGTATCTAGTCTGAAAAAATGTTGTTTATGCGACATGAAATGGTTTCAGAAAGCAGGTCATAGACCATTTTGATTTTATGTGTGACCATCTAAATATTCCATGAACAAGAGCCAAACCCTGTCTAGATCTCTCCTCCTTAATTCTTCAGTTTGTTGTGTGTAGAATGTCGCTAAACCCTTTTCCCTTCAGGCAGGGGTCCTCACTACTAACTCTTCTCCATAGCTCTCCTCGTCACTCATCAAATCTGTATGAGCCCTTCTTAGAACTTCAATCTTGTCACACCTTGCAAATTTTCTCCTCAAGTTGTAAGTAATTAAAAAAGAAATTAATGAAGTTTACACTATTGTCAAACTGGTCAAAAATTAATAGGAGGCGATGAGTCTAAGCGTTTAAATCATCGAAGAATATAATATTTCAAAGGCCCCTAAGGTCAGTAAAACTGACCAAGTCTGATGAAAAAGCTCGATCAAGCTAGAAAATCAGCTTAAACCCAGCCTGTGCAACTCCTTATTGTAGCTGATTTAATTACACAGGGTACCACAGAGTGAGACTACTGCACATATAACTTATTTTAATTATGTGAGTATCAGGCTTTGTTATGTATAAACACTCATATCAACAAAAGCAGAATTACCTTTTCAACTTTTGGTACCAATATCGGATCCATTCACCGTCTGTCCAGCCACCATTTTCTTTGAATGACATCTCTGAAACTTCTAAGGGATGTTGCAATCTCCTCTGAAACCACAGAACATCCTTCTCATATCCAAATACAGAAAGCAGTTGGTTTCTCAGTCAAAAGGTGTCATTTGTACGGTATGAAATAATATCTAGGTGTCATTTGTACAGTATGAAATGATATCTTCATTTATCCCTTGAAGATTTCTTGCTATGTTCCTGGCATTGTAATGCAAAGAAGCATTCGAAGCCTGCTTTACCAATCTCTTGGATGACAAGCATGGGATCAAATTCCATTTCCTAATTTTGAGGTTGTTAACACGAGCCTGATGTGTGGATCATTTTCTTCCGACAACCCAGCAGAAACTGTTGAGATTTATGAATGATAAAATTGACGATTAAAATTGTTTGAATAGTCACTGAGGACTTGCAGAATCCAATCTGCCAGCTTCATGACAACAGCCATCACATGCGCACATTCTCCTGCAATTCTGAAATAGAAAGAGATAAGTAATAGGTACAGGCCGTTTGAAATTTACTGACAAGAAATGACAATAAGCAAAATAGGTTCATCGTTGAACTTTTAACATTTACATTTTAACTTAATACCAAAGATATACATGTATAAAAACATGTTTTCAAATTCTTATTAAAGCTGTTCATTTCCACGTTTTAGCTCGCCTAGCACAAAGTGCCAGAGCGAGCTATTAAGATCGCATTCTGTATGTCTGTCTGTCCGTCCACCATTTCCTTCAAAGGACATCTCCTCTGAAACCACTGGGCCAATGTTGATGAGACTTTGCAGGGATGTTCCTTGCATGAAGCTCTATCAAAGTTGTTCAAAGAATTCCATTTCATGCAGAGCTCTGGTTGCTATGGCAACAAATAGGAAAAACTTTAAAAATCTTCTCTGAAACCACAAGGCCTAGAGCTTAGATATTTGGCATGTAGCATTGGCTAGTGGACCTTAACCAAGATTGTTCAAATTATGACCTCCGGGTCAAAATTGACCCCGCGCGGGTGGTCACTTAGTTTTGCATAGGCTTTATATAGGAATTTTTTTTAAAAATCTTCTTCTCTGAAACCACAAGTCCTAGAGCTTAGATATTTGGCATGTAGCATTGTCTAGTAAACCTTTACCAAGATTGTTCAAATTATGACCCTGGGGTCAAAATTGACCCCGCGCAGGTGGTCACTTAGTTTTGCATAGGCATATATAGGAAAAGCTTTAAAAATCTTCTTCTCTGAAACCACAAGGCCAAGAGCTTAGTGCATTTGCTAGTAGACCTCTACCAAGATTGTTCAAATTATGACCCCTGGATCAAAATTGACCCCGCACGGGGGGTCACTTAATTTTACATAGGCTTATATAGGAAAAACCTTAAAAATCTTCTTCTCTGAAACCACAAGGCCTAGAGCTTAGGTACAATGTATTGCCATGCCATAACATCAATGAATATGAATGAACTATCAAACAAAATGCATTTACTAACCCATTACTGCATAGTCAAATAGCCTTATCAGCTATCTATAGGCCGAATGGTGTTTGTAAACAAAGAGAAGACAACATGCGCATGCACATTACGCTGATGGCCAATGTATCCTTCCTGACTCTTAGTCTGGGTGGAAAGATGATTCGTCTCTTTGGCCTGCCATGTTGTATCAAGACATCTGGACCTACCTGATTGAAAGCCCAGGTGCTTACACATGAGAAACGCTTAAAGCATACAAATCTCTTGATTCTTACAGGTAAAGAAATCACTTTGAAAATGAATCAGTCCTATTTGAAAACTTTACCAAATTGTCTAGCGAACCAGTTTAAACTGAAAAATGGTCTTTACTTTTCAACAGTGTATTGCTACCAAAACAAACAATACTTTTCAGTTATACCATAAGAAATGCACCAATAATATTCACAGTAGCATCTGCCGATTAAGTAAAGCACGACTGCCTTGTATGCAGCAAATTAAGTTGATTCTAAACCAACAGTCTAAAATCTTGTGTTTTTCTCCAAGGTCCATGTAAAAAGTGTATTACAAAACAAAAGTTTTTGCTGATTTATTCGTCTAAGCACTCCAGACATATCCATTTTCCCCTAGGACATCTTCGAATGTTTACACACTCATAGTAAAACCAATGAGTAAGACAGTCCGCATTGTAACATTCAATCAATCGTTCATATTCTGGTTCTCTACAAAGACATCACAAATCCTGTTCTGTGTTTTTACTCTATTGTTTAGAAACAGACAGTGAATCAACTGTTGAGTTTTCTTATTTACGTGTCACAAGTTCAGATATGGTGAAGTTAAATTTTTTTTTTTTCACATTTCTCATCTAAATGAGTACAAAATTCTTGATCATATGGCACACAAGTGATTTTGCAATTTCTGGTTGTGTAATTTAAAAAATCAAAGGATTTGATGTATGTATTCTTACACGCAGCATGTATCTGCTGGTCTCCTGCTGCTGCTGTGTGACCTTACCTGACCCTTGGTGAATGATGGGATTGCCAGGAAACAGTTGCGAGAAGTTATCTCCTCTCCAATCAAAATTCACGGTTGGCAAGAACGAGATCATTGTTCACTAACAAATAGTAATTCAAATACACTAAATGAAATGTTGTCCACAAACACGATCCTGACTTCTGGGGGTCCAGTTCTTCCTATTTATAGCTATAGCCCAGCATTTCCTCTTTTCTCCTTGTTGATCATTTGGGATTCAATGCAAAAAAACCTTACTCACTCTTTCCCAGCTGTTTGTGCACCCAACCACAACACAGGACTGTACCATGACAAAAAATGTGTTACGCTTATCTTACTTGTAGAATGTAAACAACCTAAATGGTGACGTCACTTTTGCCACCATATTTTGCATTTACTCGGCAGGATTGGTGCGTGTGACATCACAGCGATCCCGCCTACTTTGTATAGATTATAGGTTATTAATAATCAATACTATTTTATCAGTTTATCTGCACTGTGTGCATAGAGGTAATTGGAGGAATTTCATAAATTTGACACCTTTGTTACAAATCCTATTATTATAATATGATCTGTTCATTGAACTAGATTAATGTGTGGTCTAGTTTTTTTTAGCTCACCTGGCTATGCCAGGGTGAGCTTTTCTGATCGATGATTGTCCGTCGTCCGTCAACATTTTGATTCAAATGACATCTCCTCTGAAACCTCTAGGCCAATGTTGATAAAACTATGCAGGAATGTTCCTTGCATGAAGCTCTACCAAAAGTGTTCAAAGAATTCCATTCCATGCAGAACTCTGGTTGCTATGGCAACAAATAGGAAAAACTTTTAAAATCTTCTTCTCTGAAACCACAAGGCCTAGAGCTTAGATATTTGGCATGTAGCATTGTCTAGTGGACCTCTACCAAGATTGTTCAAATTATGACCCCCGGGTCAAAATTGACCCCACGCGGGTGGGCCCTTAGTTTTTGCATAGGAATATATAGGAAAAACTTTAAAAATCTTCTTCTCTGAAACCACAAGGCCTAGAGCTAAGATATTTGGCATGTAGAATTGGCTAGTGGACCTCTACCAAGACTGTTCAAATTATGACCCCCGGGTCAAAATTGACCCAGCGCCCCTGGGGTGGTCACTTAGTTTTGCATAGGCTATATAGGAAAAACTTAAAAATCTTCTTCTCTGAAACCACAAGGCCTAGAGCTTAGATATTTGGCATGTAGCTTTGGCTAGTAGACCTCTACCAAGATTGTTGAAATTATGAGCCCCGGATCAAAATTGACCCAGCACTGGGGGTCACTTAGTTTTACATAGGAATATATAGTAAAAACTTTAAAAATCTTCTTCTCTGAAACCACAAGGCCTAGAGCTTAGATATTTGGCATGTAGCATTGCCTAGTAGACCTGTTTAAAGTTTGTTCAAATTATGCCCCTGGGTTCAAAATTGACCTTGCCCGGGGTGGGGGCGGGGGATCATTTGTTTTACAAAGGCGTATATAGGAAAACTTATTTGGTATATAACATTATCTAGTGATCTTCCACCAGGCAAGTGGACTTGTACCAAGGTGAGCGATATAGGGCCATCTTGGCCCTCTTGTAAAAATATTATGCAAAATAAAAAGGAACAAAAATTTACCCAAAATAATCTTTTTTTATGCCCCCGAATGGAGGCATATTAAAATTGCATCGTCCGTCTGTGCTTCCCCACTTACAAATTCGTGTCCGGACTGTAACTCTGTCATGCATTGAAGGATTTTAAAATAACTTGGCACACATGTCTAGCACATCAAGACGACGTGTTGCGTGCAAGACCCACATCCCTACCTCAAAGGTCAAGGTCACACTTGAGTATGAAGGTTATGGAATCCTCTCTATATGCACACATTCGTGTCCGGACTGTAACTTTGTCATGCATTGAAGGATTTTAAAATAACTTGGCACAAATGTCTAGCACATCAAGACGACGTGTCGCGTGCAAGACCCACGTCCCTACCTCAAAGGTCAAGGTAACACTTAGAGTTTGAATGTAATGGATTCCTCTATATATGCATATATGCACACATTCGTGTCCGGACTGTAACTTTGTCATGCATTGAAGGATTTTAAAATAACTTGGCACAAATGTCTAGCACATCAAGAAGACATGTCGCGTGCAAGACCTACGTCCCTAGCTCAAAGGTCAAGATCAAACTTAGAGTTTGAAGGTAATGGATTCCTCTATATATGCATATATGCACACATTCATGTCCGGACTGTAACTTTGTCATGCTTTGTAGGATTTTAAAATAACTTGGCACAAATGTCCAGCACATCAACACGACGTGTCACGTTCAAGACCCACCTCCCTACCACAAAGGTCAAGGTCACACTTAGAGTTTATAGGTAATGGAATCCTGTATATATGCATACATTTGTGTCTGGATTATAACTTTATTATGCTTTGAAGGATTTTAAAATTACTTGGCACAAATGTCTAGCACATCAAGTGAATGTGTCGAGTGCAAGACCCAAGTCCCTACCTCAAAGGTCAAGGTCACACTTAGTGTTTAAAGTAATGGAATACTGTATGCATGGTTACTCTGTCATGCATGAAAGGATTTTAAAATTACATAGCACATTTATTGAGCACATGGAGAGGACACAGACTGTGAGGCACCTCTTTCGGGGGCATTCGTCACTTGTGAGGGACAGCTCTTGTTTAATTATATTTTTCTAATAAGATATTCATTTATCATTTGAAGAACTACATACATATACTGAAAGTTGTATTGTACAATATGAAGGTATTCACGTTTGAGCAGTAGACGGAAAACCAGAATAGGTACCTCCACTACTGCAACGTTTTATTCATGCATAGCTGGTCATGTTGATCAACTCCTCCCATGAACTGATTGTAGGAGTGTACTGTTAATTGGTCCAACCTGTCTTTGGGCACGACAAACATCATATGATGTTTGACCAAGTAGGACAACAATGTAATTAATTACCCATTTTAAGTACACAGCTGAACCAATATATTCTTCTTTCAGTCTTATTACTGATGAATTCTCACATTTTGCCTGCAAGCACTTTGTGACATGGGTCATTGCTTGTACTTAAGTTGCTCAACAAATGATACACAAGTAACAGATTTTGCTAGCCCTTCACACTCATCTGTGCCTTTAATCTTTATCACACCTTCTCCGATCTCGAGCTCCTCCCCTTCCACATCTTTATCACCTTCCTCCTCCATATTAAATTCAATTTCTTCAAATGCTTGATCTTCCAATCCCTGAGCAGTCTCATCTCTAAATGTACAAAACAGACATATGAAAATTGGTGATGATAACCCACAAAATGCATCTTTGTAAATGATGTGCTTAAAATAATTTAGTAATAAAGTCTGATTACTTAAATCAAATAAGGAGAAGAGGTCAAGGTAACACAAAGGGTCATATCAGTATTGTCGGAAGTGTTATTACATGACAATATGTATTAACAGGCAAAAGACACAAAAAAATATCAGTAAGTACTGTGTGCAAACAGGGATTTGCAAAGGCAATTCAAATATGTTTCTTCAAGACCATTGAGAAAATATATCGTGCAAATACAGTCTATGTTTATTTAGTCTACAAACTTTCAAGTAATTCAATGTCTGCTTAGGTGACTCCTATATACATGTACCTTTCATTACTATATGGGCCATCCATGTCTTTTAATTTACATACAGACAGAAAATCCTAATAAGTTGCATTTCTACAATTATATATTTTACGGCTGTTATCCACAAATAAGCTTTTCGCTAGAATTTGCATAAAGCATGCATAGCATATCTTGCTAGTCTGCCAACTCAAGTGAACATGCAGTGCCTAAGAACAAAACATTTATGCCTGCTGGCAAAACAACCCAATTACTCGCAACACAGCTGTCATTTCAAATTCTGGCATATAATCCGGATCACTCACATCTTCATCTTCAATATCTTCTACCAAAGTCACATCAATAAATGAATCACTGTAAAAAGATGTAAATCTGTTGAATTTATATCACCGGCCATAAGGGACAGGGCTGCCACTTTACCATCAACTGAAAAACATTTTGTGTGCACAATTTGCCAGTCCATGATTGTGAGACAATCATAGAAAGTGTCATTAGAATACATATTGGACCAAGGCTCTGGATGGTCAAATTCATACTCTTAGTACACACGGTATATTTGAAAAAAATATTTTTAAAAAGGCAATAACATTGCTATCAATGGATGGAAAATGTGCATCATTTCATAAGCCATAAATAGCAGCATTTTACTATGATGATACACTGTCAAACTGTAGCTCAGCAGATACATTATCTCATTATGTCTTTATATAATTAAAAATGGAGAAAAAACTAAGGCCCATAACTCTGCTGTCAATTCATGGATTATAAAAAACTGCCAATATATGACTCTGGACATATACATTTATACTCTATATAATATACTCGAAAATAAGGGCAATAACTGCCATTTATGGATTTATTTCAAAAATATTAAGCATGCATAATTTGTTTACCAATGCACAAAATTGTGCCAACTTTCAATTAAATCTGATGTCAGAACCAGTGTCATAATATGGCTCTGTACCAACCATTTATGTTCTATATACGAAACAGAAACGATAATAATAAGAATAAAGTCTTTATTTTACGAGGCAACGTATTTGGGCAAGCCTAATCTTCCATATGAGCCTTGATAAATCAAGGCTTGATTGATTGATTTTGGAAATATCTGGCATGTATCATCTGCATAGCCATACATAATTATGATCACTGCAATTTTCAATGACTCTGATCATGTCTATAATTTTATAATTTTTATGTCATATAGACACAGTACATAGTGTGAACTTACTTGAAAGGATCAACAAATGATGGAGAGGCTTTTTGTGAAATTGGCCTTCCAGTAGAAGTGGTTTTTACTTCCATTTCCTTTGGAAAATCATCTGCTGACAAAGTTGGCTTGCTACAAAAGGATTAAATTTTGATATTTACTCCTTTCCTGCATTTACTGGTATAAGGAGATATTTTTACAATATAATACATTTTTGTATAAATATCACATAGCTTTGAGTGTTTGCATAATGGACAAGACAGACTAGTGCGCGAGACAGGTTGAAATTTTGAGCCTTCATTTTTAGCTCACCTGGCTACGCCAGGGTGAGCTTTTCTAATTGATGATTGTCCATCGTCCGTCAACATTTTGATTCAAATGACATCTCCTCTGAAACCACTAAGCCAATGTTGATAAAACTATGCAGGAATGTTCCTTGCATGAAGCTCTACCAAGATTGTTCAAAGAATTCCATTCCATGCAGAACTCTGGAAGCTATGGCAACAAATAGGAAAAACTTTAAAAATCTTCTTCTCTGAAACCACAAGGCCTAGAGCTTAGATATTTGTCATGTAGCATTGTCCAGTGGACCTCTACCAAGATTGTTCAAATCATGACCCCTGGGTCAAAATTGACCCCGCGCGGGTGGTCACTTAGTTTTGCATAGGCTTTATATAGGAAAAACTTTAAAAATCTTCTTTTCTGAAACCACAAGGCCTAGAGCTAAGATATTTGGCATGTAGCATTGTCTAGTGGACCTCTACCAAGATTGTTCAAATTATGACCCCAGGGTCAAAATTGACCCCAGCGGGGGTGGTCACTTAGTTTTGCATAGGCTTATATAGGAAAAACTTTAAAAATCTTCTTCTCTGAAACCACAAGGCCTAGAGCTTAGATATTTGGCATGTAGCATTGTCTAGTGGACCTCTACAAAGATTGTTCAAATTATGACCCCGGGTCAAAATTGACCCCGGGGTGGTCACTTAGTTTTGCATAAGCTTTATAGGAAAAACTTTAAAAATCTTCTTCTCTGAAACCACAAGGCCTAGAGCTTAGATATTTGGCATGTAGCATTGTCTAGTGCACCTCTACCAAGATTGTTCAAATTATGACCCCAGGGTCAAAATTGACCGCGTGGGGGTGGTCACTTAGTTTTGCATAGACTTATATAGGAAAAACTTTAAAAATCTTCTTCTCTGAAACCACAAGGCCTAGAGCTTAGATATTTGGCATGTAGCATTGTCTAGTAGATCTCTTCAAAGTTTGTTCAAATTATGCCCCTGGGGTCAAAATTGACCTTGCCCAGGGGTGGGGGGTCACTTGCTTTACAAAGACGTATATAGGTAAACCTATTGTATATAACATTATCTAGTGAGCGATATAGGGCCATCTTGGCCCTCTTGTTTCTGGTGGGTTTAAATGCCGAGCGTAGTACATTTGCTTCAGAAATAGTGTGCATTTCATCTAATAGACTCTCTAAGGCAAGAGAAATATCCGGTTTTAATGATGCAAGAGATCTTGATCTAAGTTCAGTGCCTTATCTCTGTTTTAACAAGTGCAGGTAAACGATTGTCAATTAATTTAAGCCAAGTCAACACTATCAAATTGTCAACTATAGGAGAAATTTCCTCATCTTCATCTGGTATGTTTCCTAGGTGTGAGATACCACCATCCTTTTTCAGCAAATTATCCTTGATGAAACTTGAAAGCCTCTGAAGTAAGTCCTCTGGACACTCTCCAGCTTGTAACCGTATGTTATCGAAATCAAGAAAATGTCCCCTGTAGACTGAAATCCAAAATGTAACCGTACAGACTGCCAGATGCTGTTCATAGATGTAGAATTTTTCACTGTACTGTTACTGTAAATAACTGGGCAGAAATTTGCAATCTGGCTCAACATAAGTTCTAAGTGAGTCAGTTTTTGCGCTGAGGTAATTGTTTCTTCCCTCGTTAAGCGTCACTGTTTGGGTGCGCGATTGCTAGCCATGATTGTTTGTTTTAACACTACAATGTGAAGTAGCACTGTCCTTTGCAAAGCAAATTTATGACTGATAGACCTTTTTGATAGTCACTTTGAATGTCAAATACACGATCGGGTTCTTTGATCGCCGCAGCCACCACACCAGTCAGTTGGAATCAGACAGAAACACAACAATTTGGAAGGTTGTTTGCAATTTAATGATGCGAACTGTTTTCAAAACAAATGAAGGATCAAGAACATTAGGGAACAACTCAGCTAAAGGCTATAGTATAATGTCCGTACCCAACAGTACCTTAACATACATATCAAACCTACTGGCAGTGGAGTTGTCCACTTCAGGTAAATATTGTCCTCTGGGCAAAGACGAGGGTGACAGTATTTTTCTGAACGTGGACAAAAAGCTAAGTGATATTTCTTTTATCATCATACATGTCATACCCAAAGAAATCACAAAACAGGTAATGTGAGCACTGTATACCTTCATTATGGGCATTTAAATCATACTGCTCTGATCATTTTCACCATTTTTTATTGGGACAGATTTAATAATACAAGCTGTAATTTATTAACAGATTTTTAATCAACAATATGGTTCAGCAAATCAATAGTAAGAGTATCATCTGAAAACAAACGTCAACATGTTTTTCAACATAATCATAAAATAGAACATGTTATGATTCAGTGAATGTTGACAATAAAAAATGTTGCATGGCTGGCTGTATTTTTTGCAACAATGTGATGTCTAACCTTGACAGCAACAGTAAAAATAACTACTGTATCACCTGTGTTAGTAACATTTACTATGAAATTGTGAGCTATTAGGATCACATTCCGTCCGCCCGTTCGTCCATCATTTCCTTCAAACGACATATATAATGATAACTATATTTTGGTTGAACAATTTCTGTCTCATGTTCAATATTTCAGCATAATTATATACTTTGCTAAAATTAAATAAATTACATAAAAAGCTCGGAAAAGAAACTTATTACAGAAAAAATTTCACATTTATTCTGTGACACATTTCACAGCTCTAGGTTTCCCCTCAGTTGATAATACAATCAATATTCATTAATGTCGCACATGCGCAGAATTGTTCAAAAAAGCCGCAATAAGCTTTAAACCCCAGACTTCTTGTCTACTATATATCAGATCACACACAAGTCAACAGCAAGCCTTCACTTTGTCCTATAGTAATGTCAGTTTGCCCAATACTAGTGCTCACAAACATCAGTTTCATCGTTTTTTTAACTCACCTGGCACAAAGTTCCAGAGTGAGCTATTAGGATCACATTCCGTCCGCCGTCCGTCCGTTCGTCCACCATTTCCTTCAAACGACATCTTCTCTGAAACCACTGGGCCAATGATGATGAAACTTTGCAGGGATGTTCCGTGCATGAAGCTCTATCAAAGTTGTTCAAAGAATTTCATTCCATGCAGAACTCTGGTTGCATAGGCTTTATATAGGAAAAACTTTAAAAATCTTCTTCTCTGAAACCACAAGGCCTAGAGCTTAGATATTTGGCATGTAGCATTGTCTAGTGGACCTCTACCAAGATTGTTCAAATTATGACCCCAGGGTCAAATTGACCCTGTGGGGGTGGTCACTTAGTTTTGCATAGGCTTATATAGGAAAAACTTTAAAAATCTTCTTCTCTGAAACCACAAGGCCTAGAGCTTAGATATTTGGCATGTAGCATTGTCTAGTGGACCTCTAGCAAAATTGACCCCGCGCGGGTGGTCACTTCAGTTTTGCATAGGCTTTATATAGGAAAAACTTAAAAAATCTTCTTCTTTGAAACAACAAGGCCTTGAGCTTAGATATTTGGCATGTAGCATTGTCTAGTGGACCTCTACCAAGATTGTTCAAATTATGACCCCCGGGTCAAAATTGACCCCGCCCCGGGGGTCACTTAGTTTTGCATAGGCTTTATATAGGAAAAACTTTAAAAATCTTCTTCTCTGAAACCACAAGGCCTAGAGCTTAGATATTTGGCATGTAGCATTGTCTAGTGGACCTCTAGCAAAATTGTTCAAATCATGACCCCTGGGTCAAATTGACCCCGTGGGGGTGGTCACTTAGTTTTGCATAGGCTTATATAGGAAAAACTTTAAAAATCTTCTTCTCTGAAACCACAAGGCCTAGAGCTTAGATATTTGGCATGTAGCATTGGCTAGTGGACCTCTACCAAGATTGTTCAAATTATGACCCCCGGGTCAAAATTGACCCCGCACGGGGGGTCACTTAGTTTTACATAGGCTTATATAGGGAAAACTTTAAAAATCTTCTTCTCTGAAACCACAAGGCCTAGAGCTTAGATATTTGGCATGTAGCATTGGCTAGTGGACCTCTACCAAGATTGTTCAAATTATGACCCCCGGGTCAAAATTGACCCCGCACGGGGGGTCACTTAGTTTTACATAGGCTTATATAGGGAAAACTTTAAAAAATCTTCTTCTCTGAAACCACAAGGCCTAGAGCTTAGATATTTAGTATGTAGCATTGTTTAGTGGACCTTTACCAAGATTGTTTAAATTATGACCCCGGGGTCAAGATTGACCCTGAAGGGGGAGTCACTATATTATACTGAAAAACTTTAAAAATCTTCTCTGAAACCACAAGGCCTAGAGCTTAGATATTTGGCATGTAGCATTGTCTAGTGGACTTGTAGCAAAATTTTTCAAATTATGACCCCCAGGTCAAACTGACCCCGCCCTGAGGATCACTTGGTTTTGCATAGGCTTATATAGGAAAAACTTTAAAAATCTTCTTCTCTGAAACCACAAGGCCTAGACATTAGATATTTGGCATGTAAAAATGTCTATTGGACTTCTACCAAGATTGTTCAAATTATGACCCCCAGGTCAAAATTAACTTTCCCGGGAGGGGGGTGAGTGAGAGGAAGGTGACTTGATTTCACATAGGCTTATATAGGGAAAACTTAAAAAAAAAACAAGAAGGCCGACTGGCAGAGAATAGTGATTTGGAATGTTACTTAGCATTGTGTAGTGGACCTCTACGAATTATGTTAGAATCTTGACCCCTTGTATTATAGCCAATAGTAGTCAGGTGAGCGATATAGGGCCATCATGGCCCTCTTGTTAGAATTACTTCCCTTTGTTGTTACTACAAATAGCTTATATTGTAACTTTTTTATTACTGGCCGTAGAGAAAAATCGAGAACACTTTTCTGTTGTACAACATGCATGTTACATCCTAAATTTTGGTGTATTTTGACCCATCTCTACTTGGTAAGGAGTTAGCCCTTTTGACATATGGCGGACTCGACATGTTGCACATGGGCATCTAGTATTGAGAAACAAGATACTATCGTATCATGAACAGCAACAAGATACAACCGTACCTTGAAAAAGATACTAACGGTTAAAGGCTTGTGTACAATTACAGGTACTATCGTACTTCTAGTAACAATTTTTTTGATAAAAGCAGAAAGAATTGTTTGAGCCACAATGCAACAACTACATAGTGTCCCCTAATGTGAATGAATGTTACCTATAAGTTACAAACTGACTTGTATAAGTGCACCTCACAAGCTGCAATAATAAAGGGGCATTCCCGAATCATTGAAATGCACACCATGAGTGAATATAGGTCTGTTTGGGTTCTTCACCCCAGTGACTTTCCAGTATTTCAACCCAACAATTGCACACTCTTCTTTTAATGTCTTGTCTATCTTTACCACAAGACCAAAATATTCCTCCTCACAAATGTTACGTGGTGATGGCCTGGGCAGAAGCTGCACTACCACCACATTGTGAATACTATATTTTGCCTGCCATGTAGTGACGAAACTAACAATCCCCATAGCCAAAGAATCACCAACATTGTCAGACTTTGTATCGAGGTCATTTCCTCCAAATTGAAGGAGGTAGCATTTTTGGACGGAATCGTTCAGTGGATCTTTCCCAGTGTAATACATTTTTGTTAGCCTTCCACCAGATATACCGTGGATGAAAACTGTTGAAGGCTCGTCGAGACTAAATGGGTTTGTGGCACCATTCACAGGAAACAAGTATCATTGAAGTCTATTAAAGTGCAAAGTTCCTAAGATTAAAGTACACGTGTTGTCGCAATAAAATCAGAATTTGTTGCAGACAAACACTATGGAATCATCGAACTTCTGTCAGCAAAGTCATTTTAAATCATATAAAGATCAGCATTGGTAAAGGTTGTTTCCCTTCCGGGTTTGAAACATTCCTATAACAATTGGTGAATTCACGTAATTTTTTTAACAATACTTTATGAAGGCATGAAACGTCCCTCAACTAATCAATTTAAATCGTACATCCACAGCAGAGTAGAGATTAACGATGGTAGTTTGGATGATGCTGTCCAAGGTTGAACCGTTCCGATGACGAATAGTGTGAATTTACATAATATTCGTAAACCACTGAACAATATTAGCGTAAACACAGCAAATTTGAATCTAAAAACACTTAAACTGACTGTTACAAAAGGTCTTTGAAACTAAAGTAATGTAACAGCAAGGTGGTTTTTTATCAAAAAAGTAAATGTGTACCTCAGATTTGTGAATTTAATTGTAAATTTTCCAAGAATAATTGCATTATAATTTATGCAGAAAAGACTGACTATACGATGTGAAACTGGCTTCAGTCTTCAGACTTCACCACGTCCTATGTGACCCTGTTAAAATAGCCCATCGCTTCCATAAATATATTTATTTAACAATAAATACAATTTTATGATTGTAGAATCAAGGGCAGGCTTAGTTTTTGTTCGTCTTGCTGAACTTTCAGCCAATATTTTGTCATTGAAATATACATTCACCAAAAGCCTTGCCAGAGCAGTTCCACTTCCCTTTGTCTTGCGAATAAAGACACATGTCTAATTGCTGGACAGTAATTTTCATGCCATTACCTGGCAGCAGGTCAATTTCTATTGCATTTTCACCCTGAAAAAAATCGTCGTCGGTTTAAGATGGATCCCCAAGTATTACCGTAACTATGAAGCTAGAGAGCTGTTTGTGTTTGTGTGATGGAGAAATAGAACACTGGAAACCCTGAACTGGTCTACTAAATGCAATCTTATTTTAATTTGATAAACCTTGCTAATTGCTGTTAACACAAATTCGTGTCCAAAACAACACAACTGTATGATACTCATTACAGTAACTAATGTGAACAAAATATTATGTCATGTTATGTCTTTGTTCTGCTCGTACTTGGGCAGTAAAATAATGATGGGGAAATCTATAAAATAGATAAAAGAAGTTAGATCCTTTTTCCAGATATTTTTTTATTCACACGAAATTATTCTTTTCGAATGGCAGAATGATACTCATACAAATAATCAATATCAAATAATCAATGTTATAAAGTAAAATTTGTAAGATATACATGTACATAATTGCAAAATACATGTATAGATAATTTTCTTTAAACATATAAATTTCTGACATAGTTTTAATAGTATATGGAATAAAGTTGTCAATGTTTCATTTCCAAATTAATTCTTACTTTCTAGAGATTCCACATGAACTTGAAATGTGGTAGAATCTTACATATATATATAGTAATCTTAGACTACCAGAAATCTTAGTAAACAAAAATACATCAAAATATTTACATTAACAAATACATTCAGAACATTGTAAAAATATCAAACACCACTTACCTATAAAATAGATTAAAGAAGTTGGATCCTTTTTCCAGATACTTTTTTATTCACACGAAATTATTCTTTTCGAATGGCAGAATGATGCTGCCTATCTGGAAAAGGGATCTTTTAAAGGGTTCTCTCAAAGTCCATTGGTTCACTTGTCTTGACCAATCCTTTTGCGGCATTAGTACAAGGCGGAGTTGAAAAATACAAGCTTATATTGTAGAAAAAACTGTGAAGTTGATTAAGAAAAGCTAGACAAATCCATTACCAAAGTTTTGATAACAATTCTGTTAAGCCTAAGCTGAAAAGCCAAACATTAAAGACTTCCTTTGTCTGTGTTAAATGACAATTATAACTAAGTAAAATATGTTACCAATTTGAGGAAGCCAAAGTATTAACAATTGAAAAACAGGAAATAGAATTTTTACAAAACATAGAAAAGCATCTTTAAAAAAATGTGTCATCTTTGTAAATTGAATGTTTTTTTATTCAATTTCCAATATGTGCCTTTTATGCACCTTGAGTAACTTTGTGAAATGTAGTTGCTTTGTTACTAATTAATAAAAAGACTATGTATGAAAAATAAAATTTAATAAAATGTCTCAAAATCTTGCTGCATAACATCTTTTTCAAGTAATTGAAACAATTTATTTTACATGCACAAAGAGATTTTTGCAGTCATTGAAGTTGCTTTTCATTTCTAAAATGGTAATACTGCATGCAATCTTGCATCCTATAAATGTATGTTGCTTACATCTATAGCAGTGTTGTCCATTTTAGCTGCTGGTGAGCGGTCGCTCACTAACTCCTACGGACCTATGTTTGTATTTAGGTCTGCGATAAAGAAGGAAAAAAATCTCCAAAGCATTTCCCACTGTTGCACTTAATACCTGTGCTGCTAAATTCACCTTCATGTAACTAAATGATGTCATATTTACATGGTTCTACGTCAGCTTTGGGCACAGTCTGTAGAGTCCGCTGCATGTTTTAATTAAGTCAACAATGTGCATCCAAGATACATTTTGCCCATTTTTCCAAAGTCTTTTTGTTTTCTTGTGTGAGTTGTGTGAGTTAGAAAAATTGTTTCTTGTTGTCTTAATTAAATGAGGTGTATCAGATGAAATCTTCTGTTTGGAGATGCCCTATCACTTGTGATGAACAAAACATCCAGCTCTGCATCAATTTCTACAGCCTCCCACAAGATAGAAAAAAGTTGGTCCAAAACAACTCTATTTGTCGTGAAATGAGCTAAGGGAAACTTAAGCTTGGTTGAGGTACCTCGGAACATCACAACCAAAACATACCTGGCAAGACTTTTCTCTTCATTTTTCAGAGATTCTTGAATGTTAAGCAGGCAATATTGTCCAAGTCAATGAATCCAACAAGTTCTCCAGTAATTATACCCCCAAAACGAAGTTTAGGGGGGTATATAGGAGTCACCCGGTGGTTGGTCGGTCGGTCGGTCGGTCGGGCGGTCGGGCGGTCTGTTGCATTTTCCTTGTCCGGAGCATAACTTGAAAACTACTAGTTGAAATTCAATACAACTTCATACAATGGTCAAGCACATTGAGAGGAAGTGCAGTGCACAAGAACTATAACTCCATGTTGACTAATTACAGAGTAATTGCCCTTTGTTACTTTTCCTTGTCCGGAGCATAACTTGAAAACTACTAGTTGGAATTCAATACAACTTCATACAATGGTCAAGCACATTGAGAGGAAGTGCAGTGCACAAGAACCATAACTCCATCTTGACTAATTACAGAGTTATTGCCCTTTGTTAGTTTTTCCTTGTCCGGAGTATAACTTGAAATCTACTAGTTGGAATTCAATACAACTTCATACAATGATCAAGCACACTCAGAGGAAGTGCAGTGTACAAGAACTATAACTCTATCTTGAGTATTTACTGAGTTATTGCCCTTTGTTAGTTTTCCTTGTCCGAAGCATAACTTGAAAACTACTGGTTGGAATTCAATACAACTTCATACAATGGTCAAGCACATTGAGAGGAAGTGCAGTGCACAAGAACTATAACTCCATCTTGACTAATTACAGAGTTATTGCCCTTTGTTTCTTTTCCTTGTCCGGAGCATAACTTGAAAACTACTAGTTGGAATTCAATACAACTTCATACAATGATCAAGCACACTCAGAGGAAGTGCAGTGTACAAGAACTATAACTCTATCTTGAGTATTTACTGAGTTATTGCCCTTTGTTAGTTTTCCTTGTCCGAAGCATAACTTGAAAACTACTGGTTGGAATTCAGTACAACCTCATACAATGGTCAAGTACATTTAGAGGAAGTGCAGTGCACAGGAACCATAACTCCATCTTGACTTATTACAGAGTTATTACCCTTTGTTACTTTTCCTTGTCCGGAGCATAACTTGAAAACTTCTGGTTGGAATTCAATACAACTTCATACAATGGTCAAGCACAGTGAGAGGGAGTGCAGTGCACAGGAACCATAACTCTATCTTGACTAATTACAGGGTTATTACCCTTTGTTACTTTTCCCTGTCTGGAACATTTTTCGAAAACTACAAGTTGGAATTCAATACAACTTCATACAATGGTCAAGCACAATGAGAGGAACTGCTAAGAACAATATCTCTTTTTAGTTTGTTTGCAAGGTATTATGTTACTACGAACTTCTTCAGTTTATAAAGCAATCCTTTTGGGGGTATTAATCACATTTAGTGATAGCTCTAGTTTATCATATACCAAGTAACTGCGAATACAAATTTCATCCTGCAGTGGCACTACGATTCTTTGTGTGATTCTGAAACTTCTTCCTGCAATTTTTCAATAACATCTTCATATAAACCAGTCCTTCTTGTCAAAACACTCGTATAATCATGCAGGGTGCACTCACTAGGCAGGTTAATAAATCCTGTTTCTCTCAGTGAGTCATAAGTGATGGAGGATTTATTTTTCATTAAAATACACCACTTGATGATCATTGGGTGCCATTTCATATTTTTCTTGTTTCTTAAGTTGGCAAATTTAAATTGCTGCTCCCAAAAGTCTCTGAATTGATGATATGCCTGTTTAATTTCAGTGTCAACCTCTTTCATTAGTTGAAACATTTCCATACTATCTGTCTCCGAGAGAGACACTCCATCTTCCTTTATGGTTTTTTTTTTCAGTTTTCTAGAAAATTTATCCACTTAGTTTCTAAAGACATTGAGAATTGTTTTAACTGATTAATTTTGTGCATTTTCTCTGATTCTGTAAACTTTTGATTTTCTTTTTTAGCTCACCTGAGCTGGCTCAGGGTGAGCTATTAGGATCGATGAATGTCCGTCGGACGTCGTCCGTCCACATTTAGTTCGTTAACGCTCTAGTGGTCACATTTTTTCCTCAATTGTCACGAAACTTGGTCAGGATGTTTGTCCCAGTAATTACTCGGACGAGTTCGAATATGGGTCATCTCGGGTCAAAAACTAGGTCACAGAGCCCAAAAATAGAAAAATCTTGTTAAGGCTCTAGAGGCTACTGTTTCAGTCCAAATATCCTGGCAATTTGTCAGAAAGGTTGTTTCTATGATTTCTAGCTCAAGTTTTAATATGGGTCACCTGGGGTCAAAAACTAGGTCACACAGCCCAAATATGGAAAAACCTTGTTAACACTCTAGAGGTAACATTTTCAGCCCAAATATCCTGGAAATTTGTCAGAAAGGTTGTTAAGTTGATTTCTAGCCCAAGTTCGAATATGGGTCATCTGGGGTCAAAAACTAGGTCACAGCCCAAATATGGAAAAACCTTGTTAACACTAGATGTTACATTTTCAGCCCAGATATCCTTGAAATTTGTCAGAAAGTGCAGATCATGATCAGACAGCAAAATAATGAAAGTGCAGATCATGATCAGACAGCTAAATTATGAAAGTGCAGATCATGATCAGACAGCAAAAAATAAAAAGCTGACATTGCAGATCATGACCAGCCAACATACAATGAATAGCTTACAGTGCAGATCATGATCAGACAGCAAAAAAAATGAATAGCCAACAGTGCAGATCATGATCAGACAGCAAAATAATGAGGCCTAGAGCTTAGATATTCAGCATGTGGCAATAATTGACTCTCTACCAAGATTGTTCAAATCCTGACCTCAGGGTCAAAATTAACCCTGCCTGGGGGGGGGTCTTTTGATTTTACATAGGCTTATTAAGAGGATATCATGAGCCAAAGGTAAAAATTGACCCTTTCTGCTATTAATAACCTTTTTATTTTTGCCAATGGTAGACAGGTGAGCGATACAGGGCCATCATGGCCCTCTTGTTTAATTCTTTTGATGTGTAGCAACTCTCTCTATCTGACGCCACAAAGTTTTTGATAAAGTCCCTCTGTATCTAGAACAACACTCACATCGCTGTGATTTTATTAAGCACAAACACTTGGTTGAACGTATTGTTGAGTCGTTGTAAACTTCACTGAAACCAGCACGGTGGTGTTCTCTCAATGGAAGCAGCTGGCGGATTAAACTGCAGTCATTATAAATTTCAATAAACTTCGCTCAAAGAGTTACTGGGTAATGTGTACAGAAACAGTGATCAAATGGGCAAATCTTACCACAGTCCTCTATAAATAATGAGAAGCTATCAAATAAAAAGGAAACAACAAAAATATATCTCATCTTTTCAGACAATTTTCATAGTTTTACTTTACTTGTATTCTTCATCATGGCATGTTACATGCATGTGATGTTGACATAAGCAAAGTAAAACAATAGAATTATAAGCACATAGGCTGACTAGACATTAATAGTTCACATAATGCTTGGAAAACAAACTAAGGTAGGGTGGTCTTGTAAAAACTTTAATGTTGCAACAAGTGCATGTCATAATGTGAGTTGAGATTGTTGCATGGTGTAATCAGAGTCTTTTGTTTTTTAGTTGCTTTGAAACTTGTTCGTCTACTTTAGGAACTTGTAGATTTTCTACATTCTTTTGAAACTTGTAGATCTACATTCTTTGGTCAAAATCTCGGCATTTTGAGCTGACGTAACAGTACTGTTTCCCATTTGGGTAAGTCTTGTGACTTGTGCTACAATACACTGTGTTCATTTCCACCCTGGCCTTCTGCCAAGTTGTAACAGTTCTGTTTCCCATTAAGGCAAGTCTTGTGAATATATTACTTTTGGCTACTCGTGCTGCAAGATGCTGTGTTCATTTCCACCCTGGCCTTCTGCCAAGTTGCCCTGTAATCCAGCAAAGGCTTATGGTAGGGGATGATAAGTTATTAAGCAAATTTCTAGTCTACTATTTGAAGAATAAGGAGGCTTCCCCTGCAAAATGCAGCCTCTTATACCATAGTTACCCATTGGTGAACAATGTTCAACCATGGATACTGAGGCATGGTTGACAATGGTTTAATGTTTTCGTTAATTGGCACCGTGGTAAGTTTTACCACAGACAAAAGATTTTTCGCCAACTATAGCTGTTAACTTTCTTTAACCATGGATGTAGACCATGACAGTTGGTCATTTTGCAGAATTGTTAAATGTTGGGGCGTTTTATTTCAGTACCATCTTGTAATTCTTCCAAATGAAACAACGTCAAAAATATGACTTAAATCATCTTTCCATCATTTTTAGCTCACCTGGCACAAAGTGCCAGAGTGAGCTATTAGGATCACTCACCGTCAGGGGTCCGTCGTACGTCCGTCCACCATTTCCCTCAAACGACATCTCTGAAACCACTGGGCCAATATTGATGAAACTTGGCAGGGATGTTCCTTGCATGTGGCTCTATCAAAGGTGTTCCAAGAATTCCATTCCCTATAGAACTCTGGTTGCTATGGCAACAAATAGGAAAAACTTAAAATCTTCTCTGAAACCACAAGGCCTAGAGCTTAGATATTTGGCATGTAGCATTGTCTAGTGGACCTCTACCAAGATTGTTCAAATTATGACCCCCGGGTCAAAATTGACCCAGCACGGGTGGTCACTAAGTTTTACATAGGCTTATATAGGAAAAACTTAAAAAATCTTCTTCTCTGTAACCACAAGGCCTAGAGCTTTTTTAATAATCTTTTTCTCTGAAACCACAAAGCCTAGAGCTTAGATATCTGACATGTAGCATTGTCTAGTGGACCTCTACCAAGATTGTTTAAATCATGACCCCCAGGTCAAAATTGACCCCACCCAGGGGTCACTTGGTTTTACATAGCCTTTAATATATAGGAAAAATCTTCTCTGAAACCACAAGGCCTAGAGATTAGATATTTGGCATGTAGCCCCTGGGATCAAAATTGACCTTGCCAGGGGGGTCACTTAGTTTTACATAGGCTTATATAGGAAAAACTTGTAAAATCTTCTCTGAAACCACAAGGCCTAGAGCTTAGATATTTGGCATGTAGCATTGGCTAGTGGACCTCTACCAAGATTGTTCAAATCATGACCCTGGATCAAAATTGACCCCGCACGAAATATATGTTTGGAATGTTACTTAGCATTGTGTAGTGGACCTCTACGAATTATGTTAGAATCATGAGCCCTCGATTATAGCCAATGGTAGTTAGGTGAGCGATATAGGGCCATCATGGCCCTCTTGTTTTCAAACTCTTCATAAACACCAAATTAAGTACATTTGAAATGTTTCATTTTTCTCTATATTTAGGTTAAGAATTTTCAGTTTCTTCTTTGAGGCTGTTTCTGTATAAAGTGCATTCTGCTGAAGGTTTACCAAATTTTCTGCTGCCAGCTCAGTATTCCCCACAGGTGGAAGGAACATACCTTTGACTTTTTTTCTTAAGCTAATGCTTTTTTCTATGCATTTTAAAAATGATATCAGAATAAAAAAAAAAAAATTGAAAAAAATTTTTTTCTTCATAGCCTTTACTATAGTCTATAGTAAAGAGCTATGAAGAAAAAAATTTTTTTTCAATTTTTTTTTTATTTAGATCTATTCTGATATCAGTTTTAAAATGCATAGAAAAAAGCATTAGCTTAAGAAAAAAAAGTCAAAGGTATGTTCCTTCCACCTGTGGTATTCCCCAATGTGCAAACACTTTTTTCACATCAGATATTTGGTCTTATTTTAATGTTTAAAATGTTAGACAAGCTTGGATTGTTTACATCCCTAAATCTTTGTAAAATGTCGAACTCTATGATTGAGATACTTTTTTTTGCGGTGTCCAGTGAGCGAGTAACACCGTCTTCTCATACTACATGCAGGCTTATCATACATTAGGGCACAGAACAGGGTACTTGATATAGGTAACAGGCTGATGGGTTTCAGGACTGCGTTTGGTAATTAATACAGCCATTGGGTAAGTCTGTAGTTCAACTAGTACAATTTCAAACCACTGTAATGTCAGAAAGTTTGTTTTGATTAATTAATGAGGAAAAAGGCACATTTATTTATAGCAATGACAAGAAGAAGCATAAAAATATACATTATTGTGTTATTGTGTTGTTACTTACATACTTGCTGTTAAAGGATTTTGAAAAATGTATTGAAATGTTTAAAATAAAAGTATTTGCAAGTTTACCTAGTGTTGTGTAGTACTCGACGAAGGGGTTTCATTCCCGGCAGTGCTCTTGTTTCCCCCCAAGTTACGACCCTTTGCTAGTACATATATTAGAGCAACATTTTGCTCGTTGGCACTCTTGAGGCCACAATTTCAGCCTGCTCTTCATGAATATGTACCTAAATGAAATACCTTCAATACCTAGTTATGAAGGGCCAAATTCTAGGTCACTGTCAAATCATAGACAAGAGGGCCATGATTGCTCATTTGACTATCACTGCACTTTAAAAAGAAGAAAGTAGTTTCAAAAACAGGATAGTAGGTCAAGGTCAGCAAATATTGAAATCTACATGCAAAACTGTATACATGGATGGTCCAGATTTAATTCATGTAGCTTCAAAAACAGAAAGGTCCAGGTTAATGCCAGCCAAGGTCGAAGTTGAAATCTGCATGCAAAATTATCCATAGAGTTCAAATTATAGTTTTGCTGTAGCTTCAAAATAAAAAAAGTAGGTCAAGGTCATTGTCAGCCAGGGGGTAGATTGTCAAGTGGTTTCTGGTTTACTTTAATCGAGACAAATGTTAGCTAGTGGAAAAAAATGTCGGATTTTGGAAGCTGTTAATTTTTCTTCTCATGGTAAGTAATATTTTTTACGTGTTTTGAATCAACTGACCACGTGCAAGATGTGGCCAAGTTATTTACCTATAGACGAACCATTATTTCAAGCTTGTATCTTTACTAACAAAAAAGTTATTGATGCCATTTTATGTCAAGGTGAAGTGCTCGCGAGCAAATTGGTGAATAATTTTGCTTATAACATCCCATTTCTACTGATTGTATCCTGTTTTTCAGCTTGACATCATTCCCTTGTCATGTTAAATCAGCTGTGTAGAAAGCTGCAGTACACACAATCATTTCTAGGTGTCATATGGTCCAAAAAATATACTACACCTGTGTGGTGTCTGGTGTTCATATTAAGCACTTTTTGTTAGCTGGTTATTTTAGAAATTTTGACATGCCGGCATTCTCTAGGTCACAAACTTCTTTTAAGTTCTATTTTCGGACGCCTTGAGAGCATAATTATGTCATGGTGGAGTATTTGTCTATTTACTTGTTGGTGTATACTGCCTTTATGATTCAAAGAAAATCTTTAAAACTCTGTCACCAATACAAAATGTGCATTTTTCATTTGAATCTAAATATATAACACTAATGAAAACAACATGATATAAGGTCTAAAAAAATATGTCTGTTTCTTGTAACATGCTGAAACAAGAGGGCCATGATGGCCCTATATCGCTCACCTGACTACCACTGGCTACAATACAAGAGGTCATGATTTTAACATAATTTGTAGAGGTCACCACACAATGCTTAGTAACATTACAAATATCTAAGCTCTGCCTGTCGGCCTTGTGGTATTTTAAAGTTTTCCCTACATAAGCCTATGTGAAATCAAGTGACCCCACTCCCGGGCAGGGTTAATTTTGACCCTGAGGTCATGATTTGAACAATCGTGGTGAAGGTCCATAAGGCAATGCTACATGCTAAATATCTCAGCTCTAGGCCTTGTGGTTTCAGAGAAGAAGACTTTTAAAGTTTTTCCTATATAAGCCTATGTAAAATCAAGTGACCCCTAGGTGGGGTCAAGTTTGACCCGGGGGTCATAATTTGAATTATCTTGGTAGAGGTCCACTAGACAATGCCACATGCTAAATATATAGGCCTTGTGGTTTCAGCGAAGAAGATTTTTAAAGTTTTTCCTATATAAGCCCTATGTAAAACCAAGTGACCCCCCCCGGCGAGGTCAATTTTGACCCAGGGGTCATAATTTGAATAATCTTGGTAGAGGTCCACTAGACAATGCCACATGCTAATTATCTAAGCTCTAGGCCTTGTGGTTTCAGCGAAGATTTTTCAAGTTTTTCTTATTTGTTGCCATAGCAACCAGAGTTCTGAATGGAAAGGAATGTTTTGAACAACCTTGATAGAGCTTCATGCAAGGAATATCCCTGCAAAATTTCATCAAAATTGGCTCAGTGATTTCAGAGGAGATGTAGTTTGAAGGAAATGGTGGACAGACAGACAGACAGACAACGTACTACAGACCCCGGACAGCCAGTGATCCTAATAGCTAACCCTGGCACTTAGGTGAGCTTAAAAGATGTGTCGGTAGGTAGGGATTTTTTTTTTATTTTTTAGCTCTACTATTCGAAGAATAAGGCTATTGCACTCGCCCCGGTGTCGGCGTCTGCGTTGGGTCAAATATCTTGAATACTATCAAAGGTATTGACTTGAAACTCAAACTGTATGTTTACCATCAATATCTACACCTGAGGAAACAATCCCCATAACTCTGTTTTGATTTTTGACAGATTTATGCCCCTTTTTAACGTAGAATTTTTTGTTAAAGATTTTTATAAATTCAAATATCTTGAATACTATCAAAGGTATTGACTTGAAACTCAAAATATATGTTTACCATCAACATTTACACCAGAGGAAACAATCCCCATAACTCTGGTATTGATTATTGACAGATTTATGCCCCTTTTTAACTTACAATTTTTGGTAATTTTTTTTATAAAGTCAAATATTGAATACTTTCAAAGGTATTGACTTGAAACTCAAATAATGTGTCCACCATCAACATCTTCACCTGAGGAAACAATCCCCATAACTCTGTTTTGTTTTTGTTAGATTTATGCCCCTTTTTAACTTAGAATTTTTTGTTAAAGATTTTTATAAAGTCAAATATCTTAAATACTATCAAACATATTGACTTGAAACTTAAAATGTATGTGTGTACTACCATTTTCACCAATGTTTTTGATTTTTGACATATTTATGCCCCTTTTTAACTTAGAATTTTGTCACAGTTTTTACCAGACTATTAAATGGAAATACTCGAAATGGCTTACTTTAATTTGAAATGCCATAAAATAATTATGCAGCATGCTGCAGTCATGCTTTTTTGATTTTATACATATCAAGTTTGAAACGTTATTATATATGAACTTATTTCTTGGAAATTATCCCCCCCCTTCTCCCCCCAGTTTGCTTATAGAATCCAGAGTAAGACTTTGCATGTAATGTACATTTACAAAGGTCTTTGAACAAGTTTCATATCTTTGACCTTAATTCTTACAGACAATAATTACACATTACACCTGTTCTTAAGACAAAAATCCTCATTTTACCGACAAGTTTTCAAATAGTCAAGCGTGCTGTCATGAGACAGCTCTTGTTCTGTTTTTTTAGCTCATCTGGCACAAAGTGCCAGAGTGAGCTATTAGGATCGCATTCTGTCCGGCGCCCGTCATACGTCTGTCCACCATTTCCTTCAAACGACATCTCCTCTGAAACCACTGGGCCAATGTTGATGAGACTTTGCAGGGATGTTCCTTGCATGAAGCTCTATCAAAGTTGTCCAAAGAATTCCATTCCATGCTGAACTCTGGTGGCTATGGCAACAAATAGGAAAAACTTAAAAAATCTTCTCTGAAACCACAAGGCCTAGAGCTTAGATATTTGGCATGTAGCATTGTCTAGTGGACCTCTACCAAGATTGTTCAAATTATGACCCGGGGTCAAAATTGACCCTGTAGGGGGAGTCACTTAGTTTTACATGGGCTTATATAGGAAAAACTTTAAAAATCTTCTCTGAAACCACAAGGCCTAGAGCTTAGATATTTGGCATGTAGCATTGCCTAGTGGACCTCTAGCAAGATTGTTCAAATCATGACCCCCGGGCCAAATTGACCCCACCCGGGGCGTCACTTGGTTTTGCATAGGATTATATAGGAAAAACTTTTTAAAAATTCTTCTCTGAAACCACAAAGCCTAGAGATTAGATATATGGCATGTAAAAATGCCTATTGGACTTCTACCAAGATTGTTCAAATCATGACCCCCAGGTCAAAGTAACCCTTCCCGGGAGGGGGGACAGGGGTATGTATGTATGTATTTATTTCAGTACCAAGTACCAAGGATAACACAATAAAGAGCAAGCTCTTATTTCCATTGTGGTCCTTTATTTTAGAGAAAGAAGCAGATACAAGGGAATCCGGGTACCAGACCCTAGCTCTTTTACGAATAGACCCCTTGGTTCTTTTCTACGTGCCCGGTGTATAGCACCGATACACGCGAGACTACCTCTGGGTGTCGAGGAAGGTGACATGATTATGGGGGAGGAAGGTGACTTGATTATACCTAGGCTTATATAGGGAAAACTTAAAAAAACAAGAAGGCCGACAAGCAGAGAATAGTTATTTGGACTGTTACTTAGCATTGTGTAGTGGACCTCTACGAATTATATTAGAATCATGAACCTTTGTATTATAGCCAATGGTAGTCAGGTGAGCGATATAGGGCCATCATGACCCTCTTGTTTTAATTTAATGACCTTCGTTGGAACAGATCCTCAAAGTGCATTATATGCCCTAATGCACAACGCAGTATATTTGTATTTCACTACCGTGGCAGGTATTAGAATGTTTGTTTAACATATTATATGTTATTAGACAAACGTGGCTATTCCAAGGAGGCTCATGTTTTTATTCAGTCAATGTACTAAGAGTGTGCTTCTGTAATCCACAAATTTCGTGTTATGAAAGTATGGCCTTTGATAAACGCTAAAACATGAAGGAGCCCAGGGGAAATCAAATGCAGTATTTGACCAGTTTTGCATGATGATTGAGATATTAAATGCGGCCTATAAAGTTTAAATGACGTAATCATTTGTATCGAGTTCTCACAGAAATGTTAGATACACAGAATATTACATTTAAAATGCCACTAGCTTGCTTTTGTTTAAACTACTACACAAATCATACAGCTCATAGCCTACAGAACGCCGGCATGTCAAGATTTCTAAAATAACCAGCTAACAAAAACCTCATAAAGTGAACACCAGACACCACACGGGTGTTTAAAGTATATTTTTTGGACCGTAAGGATACAAGCTTGAAACAATGGTTCATCGATAGGTAAATAACTTGGCCACATCTTGCATGTGGTCATTTGAATCAAAACGTATAAAAAAGATATTACTTACCATGAGCAGAAAAATTAGTGGCCACCAAAACTGACATTTTTTCCATCAGCTAACATTTGTCTCGATTAAAGTAAACCAGAAACCACTTTATGATCTACCCCCTGGTCAGCCAATGTTAAGATTAAAATCTGCATGCAAAACTGTATACATTGTCCAAATCTCATAGATGAACCTTCGAAAACAAAGCAGGTCAAGGTCTGTCATGGTCAAAGTTGAAATCTGCATACAAAACTATCCATATACTTCAAATTTCATTTTTGTATCTTAAAAACACAAGACAGTGGGTCAAGTTACCCTAGGGCAAGGCCAGCTTGGACCTAAGGGGTATGCTTTGAACAAGATTTGTTGCAATAGCAACCAGAGTTCTGCATGGAAAGCTATTTGAACAATTTCAATAGAGGACCAGGGAACACTCGTGTTTAGTTTAGCTGAATTTGGCCCACTGGTTTTGGATATGTTTGAAACAAGAAGGTTAACGCACAATGACCTACACAGTGGTCCTGAAAGCTTACCCTGGCACTGTGTGCCTGGTATTTTGCTAAAACTGTGACCAAAAAGGGGGTCAAATGTGGCCCCTAGAGTGTTCACAAGGTTTTTTGGCCTGGGGACTGAAAGTCCCCTAGGCCTAAGTTAGTATACCACATTTCAAACACTGCAAGAAATTTAACTGTGCTATGTGAGAATAACAACTGTAAACATGTGCTATGCGAAAGTAGTGCAAGACAGATCGGATCAATCTTCTGTTTGAATGTTGCATATGATAAGAACATATTACAAATAAAAACAATACATAAAACTTCAAACGACTGTAGGAAGGTATATAGCTTACGGGCTGCATTACACATTTTTTTCTGTTTTAGAAATTAATGCGCTGTTAGCTGATTACGGAAGATAATCATATGCATATCACGGAAAAGTACGGATATTTACGGAAATTTACGAAAACGTACGAAGCTCGATATAAGAGTTTGTAGTTTGATTTTCAAATTTTCGATGTTACTTCATTGACAACTTTGTTATTTACGAACTATTACATATATATTTACCTAAAAATAATTGTCTCTAAAAAAAGATATAATTTACGTACATTCCTGAGAAGGAACTAACGTGATCAAAATCACCCGCCATCTATCGAGGACGCTGCATGTCGAGGCCCAGTGAACGGTTTCACCGATTACAACTACAAGGTAACCCAGAATCATTTTTGTTTTTCTCTGTTATACACATTGTACAGTACTGTATTTATATTTCATTGCTGGTATTGCTTTGTTTATTTCTGTTTCAAGGTCTTGTCCTTGGTACACAATAATTTTCGATCCACATCATCCGATCATATCGCTTGAAGTTGTACAAAGCGCAGATCAAATTATTTTTATTGGCTTAAACATTTTATAATGTTGACTGTGATTATTTTTCATTTAACGTACCTTTCATAATAAAACAAACTTCCCTGCCACCCATATATTTGTGAATCATTCATTCTGTGTCATATATTGAATTTCGTCCTCTGCACATTTTGACCCGCGCTTTAGGTAAGATTCAGCGCAAAAAACGTAGGTCAAAGTTGTTTTTCGGGGAGTTAACCTATAGCCCCCAGGCCTACAGCGCTTTGATCTTTGATTTGTCAGGGTGACTTAGTTTTTGACAGAGTATGCTCAATTTTCTATCTCTACCTAGATATCATCAAGAGACTGTTCTGACAAAAGTTTACGAATATCCAATGAAAAATGCATTTGGTCAGTCGGTCGGTATGTCTGTCCGTCCATCCGTCTGTCTACCAACTGGTTTTCGGATGATAACTCAAGAACGCTTGGGCCTAGGATCCTGAAACTTGATGTGGAGGTTAGTCATGACCAGCAGAGGACCCCTATTGTTTTTTAGGTCAGTAGGTCAAGGTCAGTGACCCGGAATAGTAAAACGGTTTCCGGATGATAACTTGAAAATGTTTGGACCTAGCATCTTCAAACTTGATGTGGAGGTTAGTCATGACCAGCAGATGACCCCTTCACGGTGACCCGTAATTGTAAAACAGTTTCCGAACGATAACTCGAGAACGCTTGGGCATAACATCTTGAAAATTGATGTGGAAGTTGGTCATAACCGGTAGAGGACCCCTAATGGTTTTGAGATTAGAAGTTCAAAGGTCAAGGTCACAGTAACCCTGAATTGTAGAATGGTTTCCGCTCAATAACTTAAGTTAGGAGTGACCAATTGCAATGCAATTTGGTTTGTAGGTAGTTTGCTGGGAGAGGAAGCTTGGGTTGCATTTGGGGTCACTAGGATCAAGGCAAGATCACTGTTACTAAAATTAGATTTTTTTCAAAATCTTTTTTTAAGTGTTAAATTGTTTCCAGCCCCCCAAAAAATTTCAGGGGTCAAGGTTACTAAAAATTGTTGGTTTCGGTGCAAGATCATGTTAAAATTTCACCGAGTGGGCACCAAAAGTGATATTTTCATCGTCGCATGGTTTCCAGCATTAAGTACGCTCGGTATACTTTTTGACGTAAATCCGGGTTAAAGATTGCAAAAACAGTGAAAAATAAAAATGATAATCCGCTGTTTCAAAACTGTGGATTATCACTTTTATTTCACTGAGAAAACTATAATTCACCTGAAAACATAAAATTAAAAAAAAAAAAAAAAATTTTCAGTTTTTTTAACTGTTTTCAGGAAAAAAAAATGTTTAGGGGTCAAGGTCACTGTTACTAAAACATATATTCTTTTCAATTTTTATTATAAAATTGTTTTACACAAAAAAAATTCTTTTAGGTCAAGGTCTCTACTCAAAATAAGATTTTTTTCAAAAAAATGTCTTTTAGTTTTTGTTTTTTAGCAAAAAACAGGTCACTTCGTAAAAATAGACTTGTTTTGTAATGTTTATTTTCTTTTTTAAATTTTTTTTTTATTCTACAGATGACGTTTTCACGAATTTCACACTGACTTTTACTTTGAAAACAGTTCCTATCATAGTACAATTTTTGCATCAAAGGGGGCATACGTGTTTTACAAACAGCTCTTGTTTCAATATAATTTCTACTTTTACATTTGAATTGGATAGATATACAAAAATTTCAACATTCTGAACCAAAATGCAAGTTTTAAAACTATGTGTAGCTTCTGAATTCATTTATTTCCAATCTATCTTGGGTGCGCACCCAAGATAGGTAAAGGGAGGTAATAATAATTTTTCAAACTTGCATTTCTAATGAATTCCATCTAAATATATGATTTTTAATGCAAATATTTCACAAATATAATACAATAGGTCTTATATTTATATCTTTCCTTAGGCAAAGTATGTGTATCAAATTTTTACTTTTGATAAAATAACTCTATCTAGGTTAGGAAACCAGGACAGGGAAATCAAATTTTAAAAATACCTCCAGTGAAAATCTTACTGGAATTAAGCGCTAAGTGAACATAAATGAGTGTACATGATCAGATGTAAAAGTTTCAAACAAATCTGTTACATGGCAAATTCTAATTATACTTAAGGACAAAAGTTCTGTCCGGTTCAAAATTGTCTTATTAAATTTTAATTGTACGTTACTTTTAATATTTTCTTTGCAAATTTATATTTTGAGACTACTTGTAAAATCACAAGGTGTTAAGAATTCTATACAAAAACATTCAATCAACTGTGACGGCATAAACCATCAATTTCACATTTATCTAAATTTTATGTACATGAAGCTTATTATCACAAAACTTTCAAGTGATTTTTGTTACCAAAGGATAGTCCTATCGAAAGACATTGAAGTTTAGACAAATACTCAACGTATATCGTTATTACGAAGCTTTCAAGATAGCAAATTTTGAGCGTTTTATGTCGAGTGGAGGTCAGTGAGCCTAAAACACATGTTGCACGTCAACGCCCATGTACATTCTATTCGACGTCACGAACATTGCAAATGTGTAAATTGATTCGAAAATGATGATGTTCTTATACTTTTCCAATTATGAATAAAATATCCAATTTCAGTTTTTGTGTTACTTTAATTATACCGGACAGAACTTCTGTCCTTAAGTATATATATCTTTAAGGACAAAAGTTCTGTACTGAATAATAAACTAACACAAAGACTGAAATCGGATATTTCATCCATAATTAGAAAACCGTAAGAATTTCATCATCTTCGAATCAATTTACATATTTTCAATGTTCGTGACGTAGAATAGAATGTTTGTGGACATTTAACACACGTGCAACACAAGTAGGCTCACTGACCTCAAGTAGACATAAAATGCATAAATTTTGCAATCTCGAACATGTTGAAAGCTTCGTAAAAACGACATACATAGGGTATTTGTTTAAATATTTACGACTTTCATTGAGCACAGGAGAGCTAAAAATGGAGTTATGGTTCTTAGTGCACTCCCTCTCAATGAGTGAATGGAACTTAAAGTGACATGATGCTCATCTTATTGCACAGTGTATTTGTGGCGACAGTTTTATAAAAGCAATCGTCTGTTGCTGTGCATTTAAATGTGTAAAACTAATATTAAATGCTGCATTAGTATTTGAAGTTGGTGCTTTAGAAATGAAAAAATTGGACAAATAAAATAGTTCCTTCCTTCGCAGTGATCTCCCTTTCACATTCTCTTTCATCCTGGCAAGACAAACCTTCTCATCAATTACAGGATTGACTATAAAGTGTCTTCTAGAGTAACACAAAGGTTTTCCACAGAATTGACCTGGTGACCTAGTTTTCAATCCCAGGTGATCCACACAAACATTCTGACCAACTTTCATGATTATTGTTGTAAATGTCACCTCTATGGCATACAGGTTTTTAACCGGGCAACCTAGTTTTTGACCTTAAGAGGACTGTTATTCAAACTAGACTTAATTTCATCAAGACAATCAATCATACTGACAAAGGTTCATGAAAAATAGTTAAAAATGAAACTCATATACACATTTTTCTATGATTTGACCCCCGTGACCTAGTTTAAGACCCATATCCAAATGATGTAGATTTTATTGAAGCTGTCATTCTGACAAGTTTCATGAAAATCAAATGAAAAATGCAACCTTTATTGCATACATGTTTTTCTATGATTTGACCTTGTGACCTAATTTTTTACTCCAGATGACCCATATGTGAACTTGATCTAGAATTCATCAAGATAGTCATTTTTACTAAGTTTCATGAAGATTCAATGAAAAATGCAACCTCGTATTGCATATCCAAGGGCTTGTATGATTTAACCCCATGACCTAGTTTTTGACCCCAGATGACCCATATTCAAACTCTAGATTTCATATTGACCAAGTTTCATAAAGATGCAATGAAAAATGCAACCTTCCATACACAAGGTTTTTCTATGATTTTACCCTATGACCTAGTATTTGACCCCAGATGATCCATATTCAAACTCAATCTAGAGTTCATCAACCAAGTTTCATGAATATCCAGTGAAAAATGCAGCCTCTATTGCATATACAAGGTTAAGTGTGGACAGACACCAGGCAATCACAATAACTCATCTTGAGCACTTTGTGGTCAAATGTTCTAAAAATTAAGTACAGCCATCAGTTTTCTCATCATTTATTCAATTAAGTCTTGCATAATAATATGCTTGTTTTTATCAAATTTCATGTAACAATGTAAATACTGCAGAAAAAGCAGTCAATAAAGTCTTTATATTTCTGTTGTTAATTCACTTTTTTTGGCAAACTTCCAGCAATATGTCGTATCATTATTACATCATGATTTCTTAAACATTTTCTATATATTTTACGATTCAAAAACTTTACTTTTTTCTCACAAATCCTTTACTAAAAACATACAAATAAGAGAACTTAATAGTAGTTAAATGGTTGACCAAAACAAACTGAAAATAGGGAGTCTTAACATCATGACAACATGTAAGATCATTAATAGTGAACAATTAGTACTGTAGTATGGTCCAATTTAAAAAGCAAAATCTTCTGAAAGGTAAAAATATGTGTAAAAAAGATGTGACAAGAGAACACAACTAGCTTACATGCAGACAAGAATAACTACAGGTGACCATTTAATACTAGGCAAAAGTAAATACTGACAACTTATTTTTAGAAAAAACATATTTGACAAGAAGTTATTGTGAACTGTTAACATTTTCAGCTTTTTTTTTTTACTATAAAAGCAAGATTATTCCCTTGATAGAAATGCAAGTTTTAATCTCTTCAAGAAACCAAAGCGCAGTTTGAACACAAAACAATATTTGATCAAATAAGATAATAATATAAGAAAACTGTATAGTTCAATTCACTCCAACATTAAAGCTGTCCTGACTTAGTGATTGTAACATCTTGCTTGGTTTTACCACTTTGTGAACCTACAGCTTCAATTTTCTTAACAACATCCATCCCGTCTGTTACGTTGCCAAATACTACATGCTTTCCATCCAACCTGAAATAAATGGACTACCGTATATAAACTGTTTTGTTTTGTAAGTGTGACTTTTTTGTTTCACACGAAGATCAATTCTGATTTAGAATAAGGAGCTGAAACAAGAAAGCCAAATCTGAAACAAGTATGACCATCATGTTACAGTACATATCAAAATTGCATTTTTCAAGCACATAAAGCATTCAGTCTAACTGCATGCTCAATACGGGTTTTTCACAGACTTTCACAGACACGCATGCGTGACATTAACGGATATCGACTGTATTATCAACTGAGGGGGCAGTTACACGCGATTGCATAAGCGATATATACTGATATATTGTTCTATCATTTATATTTATTCAATAAAACACTTTAACGGCATTGTTAAAAGCCATTTACAGATGTTTAATTATATTTTATTCTTTTAATCATTGAAACATATTCAAAGTTAATAATTAGAATGATCAATGAAAAAAGTAAACGACGGAAACATCTACTCGACGGTTATTTTCTATTGTAAAGTCAGGGCTCTCGTTTGGCAAAATTTGGGGCCAAATATCGGCCCCATTCCCCCCTTAAAAAAGTATGTTTTTCCCCCCCTTTTGCCCAAAAATTCCCCCTCGAAAAAAAAAATGATTTTGAGAGCCGATAACTCTTATTTTCAGAGATATTTAAGGTTTATGGGGGGGTTCATATAGAGCTGCAACTGCCAATACATACCAAGGTGTTTTAACTGTACACAGAAAGAACTGTGAGCCATTTGTATTAGGACCTGCATTAGCCATAGACAGAACACCTGCAAATAAAAACACTTGATTTTCAAACTAAATGAAAAGAACAGAAAATTGTAATACTCATGGAAAGCTGAACGGAACACTAGTTAGATGTAAGCTTTTTGTGAGCAATTTAATGGCCCACACATTCAAATAAGTGCACATTTTTTATTCCATCGTTATATATTGAATAAATTTTATACAAAAGTTTAAAAATTTTATTGACAATTCTATACATAAATTATTGTACATACATTCTGTGTTTTATTTGCATCTTTACTGCTCACTACTCTATTTCATTCCTTTCATTAACTTGAGTGAGCTCTGTTTAAAATCATATGTTTTTTACAGCGAAAGGGAAGTAACTGCTGAGACAGTTGACAAACTTTCCTCAATACAAACTCTGCAGCTCTTATTCCATTGTACATTATATTGTTTGTTCAAGTGAAAAAGTACAAAAACAAAAAATTGTTGCACATTCAGCACATTATAACTAATGAAACAAGAGACCTATGTAATACATGTGTGCACCCCTGACAGCAGCCAATTCTACTGAAGGCCACTGTGACCTTGATCCCACCTCCCTCCACCATGACAGCCAATTACAGTCCAACCTCTAAACAACACCTCCGAGGAGCAAAAACCTCTCTACAAAGACAGATGCTTTATTTCCCAAACAAGTTATATCTGAACAAATTAACCTCCCCAGAGCAACAACCTCTACACACTAGGCAAACACGTTCTCTAGTTACTGATTACAATCAACAAGAGCCATGTTCGACATGGCCATCCCCCGCCAAATGCTCTTTCTATGACCAAGAAATTTGAGGTGAGAGGAATGGATAATGGTAGATGTTCCAATTTAACAAGAGCAATGTATTCCCCCCCTCCCCCCAGTGCTCTTTCTATGACCAAGAACTTTGAGGCGAAGGGAATGGATATGGAACAGGTTTTAATTTAATAAAATGTTGGTAATTATAGCATTCTGAGGGTTATTCACCTGCAATTTCTGTGTTAATATCGCATTTCTTCTCTAAAAATCTGGAATTTTATGCTTTACACAAACGTTTTATGCAAAAAAATCAATAAAGAGAAATAACTCAAAACCATAATATGTTTGAGTTATGGCTCTTAAACACTGCACTGTATCTTAATGTCCTCTTTGACTGTATGCAATTTGAATCAATTCAGTTCAGTACTTAAGGAGTTCTGGCCCTGACAAGAAAAAGTAATAAAGGGAGATAA
Organism: Saxidomus purpurata; assembly: GCA_022818135.1. NCBI lineage: Eukaryota > Metazoa > Mollusca > Bivalvia > Venerida > Veneridae > Saxidomus > Saxidomus purpurata. The sequence continues at coordinate 7,971,743 of JAFMSR010000002.1, read as the reverse complement.
TTCTAAAATAAGACAAGCTAGAGTAAAGGTTCTTGCACACTGCACTTCCTCTCAATGTTCTCTGTGTGTATACTTTAAACAAATTCCCTTCAATACTTTCATAGATATGCTTGGGACAAAAGTGTTTTTTTGCCAAGATGGCCCTATATCGCTGGCGGAAGATCACTAGATAATGTTATATACCAAATAAGTTTTCCTATATACGCCTTTGTAAAACAAATGATCCCCCCCCCAGGCAAGGTCAATTTTGACCCCAGGGGCATAATTTGAACAAACTTTGAAGAGGTCTACTAGGTAATGCTACATGCAAAATATCTAAGCTCTAGGCCTTGTGGTTTCAAAGAAGAAGATTTTTAAAGTTTTTACTTTATAAGCCTATGTAAAACTAAGTGACCCCCCGTGCGGGGTCAATTTTGATCCGAGGGTCATAATTTGAACAATCTTGGTAGAGGTCCACTAGCCAATGCTACATGCCAAATATCTAAGCTCTAGGCCTTGTGGTTTCAGAGAAGAAGATTTTTAAAGTTTTTCCTATATATTCCTATGCAAAACTAAGTGACCACCCCCGCAGGGTCAATTTTGACCCGGGGGTCATAATTTGAACAATCTTGGTAGAGGTCCACTAGACAATGCTACATGCCAAATATCTTAGCTCTAGGCCTTGTGGTTTCAGAGAAAAGATTTCTAAAGTTTTTCCTATATATGCCTATGCAAAAACTAAGTGCCCACCCGCGCGGGGTCAATTTTGACCCGGGGGTCATAATTTGAACAATCTTGGTAGAGGTCCACTAGACAATGCTACATGCCAAATATCTAAGCTCTAGGCCTTGTGGTTTCAGAGAAGATTTTTAAAGTTTTTCCTATTTGTTGCCATAGCAACCAGAGTTCTGCATGGAATGGAATTCTTTGAACAATTTTGGTAGAGCTTCATGCAAGGAACATTCCTGCATAGTTTTATCAACATTGGCCTAGAGGTTTCAGAGGAGATGTTATTTGAATCAAAATGTTGAAGGACGACTGACAATCATCGATCAGAAAAGCTCACCCTGGCATAGCCAGATGAGCTAAATATCAATAAGGGGAGATAACTCAAAAATAGAAAAGGTACTGTTATGGTTCTTAGACACTGCACCGAGTTTAAATGTCCTCTGTAAGTGTATGCCATTTGAATCAATTTAGTTCAGTACTTAAGTAGTTATGGCCCAGACATGAAAAGTGTGATGGACACACTGAGGCCATTACCATAGATATTATCCCCTCTGCCTTGGTGGGGGATAATTAAAATCCTTCACAGGGTTTATGAGATCTGGAGCAGACACAATTACCGTCAGCCCATCCGAAAAGCTGATTCCCATATACCTCCCCAAAACTTTGTTTGTGGGGGTATAATAATGGTCAGACAAACACTTTAGATGAGGACTTCATACAAGAGCTGTCAGTAGGACAGCGTGCTCGACTTTTTTAGTGCTTGCCAATAAAACAAAACTTTGACAGTTAAGGGCACACAAGACTTTAACTAGGAATTTCTAAGTACAAATCAAGAAAATTTTTCACAGAGTTATCTTCTTTTGCTTACAGATAGGTCTTATGATGGTACATAAGTACTCCAACTTTCAAAGTAATATCTCAAATGGTTAAGTTAACAAGTGGACAAGAATGAAAATTTTAACTGAGTTTCTAAGTCAAAAAGGGCCATAATTCAAATAAAATCCTTGACAGAATTACCTTCTCCTGCCAATGTTTGGGAATCATGATGGTAAACAAGTATTCCAACTTTCAAATTAATATCTCAAACAGTTCAGTCAAAAAGTGGACTGGTACGAAAAACTTAACCAAGATTCTAAGTCGATAAAAGGCCTTAATTTTTAAAACAAATGCCTGACAGAGTTACCTTCTCTTGCATACAGATGGGGGTAATGATGTGAAATAGCATTAAAAGTTTCAAAGCAATATCTCAAAGGGTTAAGGCAATAAGTGGATTTTACCCATATTCAATGTATTTTCCAAGTCAAAAAGGGGCATAATTCTGTCAAAAACCTTGACAGAGTTATGTCCTCTTGTCTGTTGATGAAGGTCGTGATGGTAAACAAGTATGAATAGTTTCAAAGCAATACCTCCAATGGTTTTGAAATAAAGTGAGGTGGTACGAAAAACTTAACCAAGCTCAATACACTTTCTAAGTAAAAAAAGGGCCATAATTCTGTCAAAAAGCTTGACAGAGTTATGTTCTCTTGTCTGTTGATGGAGGTTATGATGGTAAACAAGTATGGTAAGTTTCAAAGCCATACCTCTAATACTTCTGAAATAAAGTGGGGTGGTACGAAAAACTTAACCAAGGTGTGATGAAAACGCCGACGCCAGGGCGAAGTAGGATAGCTCCCCTTTTCATAGAAAAGTCGAGCTAAAAAGGAAGACATACCTTAACTCATGTCAGTCATGTATTTTACCAACCAACATGGCTTGCAGTAATTTAGTTTAGTTTATTTTATTCTAGCTTGATTGTGAAGAAAGCTTGTAGCTTATCAAGTCACTCTTGAGTCCGCTTCCTGGAAAAACCAGTACTGGTGTCATATTAGTAAGTACGGTCGTGACCCCAGTGGGGCTTGCAGTAATTTAAAAGACGGTAAGCCTGAAAACATCAGTGTGACCTGACCAAATTCCAATTGTTTATTAGAACTATTGTAACATTTAAGTCTGTACTAGATACACACAGAAAATTAACCCCTATCGCTGGCATCCACATTTAAGGAGAATCAACATGGCTTTCAGGATTTTTAAAAATAAATGGTCACATAAGACGTATTTCTCATTATTTTTTGAAATTTAACATTGCTTTCAGATTTGCCATGACAATTACAGTTCAGAATGTACAAGATGTTAAACAATCTGACAAAGAACAGACCAAATGCCACCAATGCAAAGACGACTACCCTGAAATTTTTGCAAAGCAGTTTGAGTGATGTTGTTCGAAGCAAAATGATGCAAGCATACAACAAAGGACAAAACTTAATATGAAAACTTCATGTTCAGGTGACCTAAAAATGATATCAGAAGAGAGTACCTGGTCCAGTGTGCTTCAGCTGAAAGTTCTCATCTGCAAATTTGGTTCCATATATACTTTTTCCTCCAGTTCCATTGCCATTCGTAAAGTCCCCACCCTGGCACATGAATTCAGTGATGACACGGTGGAATTTAGATCCTTGGAACCCAAACCCTTTCTCTCCAGTGCAAAGGGCACGGAAGTTTTCTACAATAGTAAAAAATGTAGAACTATGTAGGGCAATGATTTAAACAATCTTGGTAGTGGTCCACTAGGCAACGATGCTAAATAGTAAATATCAACGTTTTAGGCCTTGTACATCCCGAGATTTTTTGTAGTTTTTTTTGTTTGTTTGCTGGCATAGTATTATAAACCAGAGTTCTGCATGGAATTGAATTCTACGAGTACTTTTGCTATAGCTTCATGCCAGAAACATCCCTGCCAAGTTTCATTAACGTTGGCCCAGTGGTTTTAGAGATGTTGTTTGAAGCAAATGTTGACAGGCAACATACATTTGTCAATTCTAAAAGCTCACCCTGGCACTTAATGCCAGTTTAGCTTCCGATACTAAATCTGTTAAACATTAACCAATGTAGACAGAACATTCCTTTTTTTGTACTTTAACAACAACAAAACATGACTATGTCATTGAAACTGTTATACTTATTTCATAATTCACTACATGTAGAAAGGCAAACATTCAGACCAGTAAAGTTCAAAACACCTACCTGCAGTTTTTGGTACAACATCTGCCCTCAACTGAAAAATACAGAGCCAAATGTAATATCAATTTGTGCACTCCTTGTGTCCTGAAATCAATGGTGAATTTTTAATTTAAATGGGCACTTGCACAATTTTAACGCAGTGGCTAGATATTTATTTCCTAAAACGCTTATCAATATATTACAGGGATCATTTGGGCCATGTCAGAGATTCGAGATTTCTCGTGCACAAATCGCCAAAATCGCATTAAATATACCAATTTGAGACAAAAACCATCAGGCACAGAGCTTATAATTAATGACACAGTGTAATATAAGCAGGAATTCAATTCTCAAGAAACAGAAACTACCAAAAATTTCCTGATACCGATTTTTTCCAAATTTGCAAACATTTCACAACTCAAAATTCCCAGGTACCAGACACATTCCCAAGTTGGTAAAAAAAACAACGCTGTTGGTAGAGGTCCACTTAGAAAATGCTACATACTTCACACATGTCTAAGCTCTAGGCCTTGTAGTTTTGAAGAAGATTTTTTAATGGTTGCCCATATTGCTATTCAGAACATGTCCCTAGCTGTCAATCAGTAGATCGTTGCTCTGAATTCGCGGCTCTTCCAATCATAATGCTGGTACGAAAAAATTTAACCAAGGTGTGACACCAACACTGAGGCAAGGATAGCTTTCCTTTTCTTCAAAGTCGAGCTAAAAACTTCCTAGGCTTGGTTTAAAGAGTTAAGCATAAAAGTATAAAAGCAACTAGCAGGACAACTAGGACAAGACGTGATCAATGTGGAAAACAGCCGCATTGAACTGCTCTAGGTTAGGGGAGTGGACGACGTCTAGGGTTAGATGGTTCCAGTGGTAGATAGTTTTTAGGAAGAAGGAATACTTGTAATAGTCTGTAGTTGCTGTGATTAACTTACAACTTGAGGAATAAAAGTGGTGTGTGCTTTGGGATAAGGGAACTAGGTAGCTTTCAAATGGGATAGTAACCAGTTCATTATGGATTTTATACATAACTGTCAATACGCCTAAGATCTAGTCTGCGTAGGTTCAGGGAATGGAGCATGTTAGTGACATTGGATATTTGACCGAAATCTTTGCTCTTCTCTAAATGCCCTCAATTTTGTTTATAGATGAGGATTTGGGTATGTGGTGACCATATCTTGGAGCCATATTCGAGCTGGGGTCTAACTAGGGTCTGATAAGCAACGGACTTTAGGAGTTCAGATTTGACCTAGATGTTTCTGCGTAAGAACCCTAATGTTTGGTTAGCTTTCTTTATTGACGTATTATGTCGTTGTCCCATGACAGATTATTTGAGATATCCACGCACCAATGTATTTAGCTGCGGTAACAGACTCAAGAAGCAAGTAAATAAGGTAATACTTGGTGGGAATAGGATGTTTCCTTCTAATGATGTGGATAAGTTGACATTTGGAGGGGTTGAATTCCATGTCCCACTCCAACTTTTAACTCTAACCGTTTGAGGTCATTTTGGAGGGTGACCGATTGGTTAACAGATGACAAGGCTAGATAGACTGCAGTTCATCAGCAAAGAGCTTATACGGGAAAAACTTCAAAAACCTTCTTCTCTGAAACCACTGGGCCTAGAACTTGTATTTTTTTGCATGTAGCATTACATAGTAGACGTCTTCAAAGTTTGTTCAAATCATACCCCTGGGGTCAATATTGGCCCCGCCAAGAGGGTCACTTGTTTTACAAAGATGTATATAGGAAAACCTATTTGGTATGCAACATTGTCTTGAGGTCTTCCACCTTCTTTGTTCAAATCATGCCTCTTGGGTCAAAATTGACCACACCATTAGGCCAAAAGAAACAAGAGCTGTCAGTAGGACAGCATGCTCGACTTTTTTAGTGCTTGCCAATAAAACAAAACTTTGACAGTTAAGGGCACACAAGACTTTAACTAGGAATTTCTAAGTACAAATCAAGAAAATTTTTCACAGAGTTATCTTCTTTTGCTTACAGATAGGTCTTACAATGGTACATAAGTACTCCAACTTTCAAAGTAATATCTCAAATGGTTAAGTTAACAAGTGGACAAGAATGAAAATTTTAACTGAGTTTCTAAGTCAAAAAGGGCCATAATTCAAATAAAATCCTTGACAGAATTACCTTCTCCTGCCCATGTTTGGGAATCATGATGGTAAACAAGTATTCCACTTTCAAATTAATATCTCAAACAGTTCAGTCAAAAAGTGGACTGGTACGAAAAACTTAACCAAGATTCTAAGTCGATAATTTTTAAAAACAAATCCCTGACAGAGTTACCTTCTCTTGCGTACAGAAGGGGGTAATGATGTGAAATAGCATTAAAAGTTTCAAAGCAATATCTCAAAGGGTTAAGGCAATAAGTGGATTTTACCCATATTCAATGTATTTTCTAAGTCAAAAAGGGGCATAATTCTGTCAAAAACCTTGACAGAGTTATGTCCTCTTGTCTGTTGATGAAGGTCGTGATGGTAAACAAGTATGAATAGTTTCAAAGCAATACCTCCAATGGTTTTGAAATAAAGTGAGGTGGTACGAAAAACTTAACCAAGCTCAATACACTTTCTAAGTCAAAAAAGGGCCATAATTCTGTCAAAAACCTTGACAGAGTTATGTACTCTTGTCTGTAGATGGAGGTTATGATGGTAAACAAGTATGGTAAGTTTTAAAGCCATACCTCTAATACTTTTGAAATAAAGTGGGGTGGTACGAAAAACTTAACCAAGGTGTGACGCCAACGCCGACGCCGGGGCGAGTAGGATAGCTCCCCTTTTCATAGAAAAGTCGAGCTAAAAAATAGCTTGTTTCTGCTAACCTGACCGACCCTATTTTTTTGCCGCCGACCCTAAGACTTTTTATTGGCAATTTTTTAATTTTTTTTGAAAATTGACTTATTTTCAGTTCTAATTAGTCCATTTCGTTTCTTTGTCACCATTTCGCTTTTTAACTCGGAATATCAAGAACGATGGGTTCGAGGTACGACTACACTAAATCTTTTTCCATAGTCTTACTGTAAAACATTTAAGCAATGTTCGTCTACCAAAATATTCGTTGAGTACTTACACCCCTGTAAACCTGTAGAACCACTTCAGTTACATCCAAAAATGCCCTTTTTTATGCATAATGTATTACTTTATAGCCAAAAATTAAGCCATTAGGACATCACCCCCTCGTCTGTAGGATTTTTGTTTACATTCTGTTAAAAAATTCAATATTTTCAGATAGCAATAGGACACCGTAATATCAATCTAAAAATTCTTAAATCTATTTTTCTGTTATGCACAACTATTGTACTTTCAATTTTAATTCGAGAAAATTTTAGTGCTGCCAATCATTTTGGACCTGCAATTAGAGACCACAGATAACTAAATGGTCCGCAAGTTCGCTAAACAAATTGGCTGGTTCAAAGTCCCACCAATACAGAGAGTGGTATGGTGGTTGAGTGGTTAATGCTCTGGACTACCAATCCGGAGGTCCCCGGTTAGAATCCAGGGCACTGGAAATTTCAGCGACGCTTTTCGGTGTTTCCCACCCATCTAGAGATGAACTTGTTAGAAACCAAGATGTAGTCTCGCGTGTATCGGTGCTTTACACCGGGTATATAAGCAAGATACCATGAAAAAGGATGGTGGACCATAAGGACATCTAACAAACAAATAACCCACCGATTTAGTGAAGTCATACCTTCAAGTGTGATGCAAATCCAGATCATAAAAGTTTATTTAAGGATTAACAGCAGTTAAATCGGCCCCATTCCCCTCCAAAATTAATATGTATTGTCCCCATTTTTTAGAAAAAATTCCTCTAAAAATGTTAAAAAAAAATCTTTGATTTATTTAATCAAGATTTGGCCAAACTTGTTTTAAAAACATAAGTTTCAGAAATTAAAACTTATTTTCGCGACCCCAATTTTTGTTACTATTTCAATGAAAACTGTGTTCCAAAGATTAAAAAAGATACTTATACAATGTTTCAATTGAAAACAGCAGTATTTAAATACTTATTATTTATGTGTTTTTCAACACTTATGCTGCTAATTTATGTTCCTGACACCAGTATTTTTATACAAAATTTTGTTAAATGTGAAATTTTTGTTTTCTCTTTATATTTGGCAACAGAATAAAGTCATTATCATACTTTATAGTTTTGGTTCTTTATTACATCGTTAAACATTATATTTTATACATTTTATAAAAATTCCCCTTTCTCCTCAGGCTGAAAAAAAACCCCATTGGACAGACAATTTATAACATAGGGTCAATGTTATTTACAATTCATATATCAAGATGGCTTAATCAAATATCGTTATAGTAGATTTCCTAAATATTTTCATCCAGCTTCAAAAAAAAAAGAAGTTTACCTACCTACCCTATTTTTTTCTGGGCCGTTAGCAGAAACAAGTTATTTTTTTTCTTTTGCCTTAGGCAAGTGGACTTGTATTCAGGTGAGCGATATAGGGCCATCATGGCCCTCTTGTTTGTTGATGGGAGCAATATTTGCTGACTTCCACTGGGATGGAAACAAAAAAATTTCAAAAATAATATCAAACAGGGAATGCCACGTACCAAAAACGCAGCCTCCCCAAAAATAATACCCCACAGCACTGCCAGAAGTGCACACCACCAACACACACACACACACACACACACACACAGACAGACACACACAAAATCATGTACACACACACATATACACTACCTAACACACACTAGCATAAATAAGCAAAGACACGAGTGACAATTTAAAACAGCAACAACCCAGGCAGCTTGTTAAAAAAGGAACACAGTGGGGGGACGGGGCTTGGGAGTCCTTGTGTGGCAAAAACACCACTGGGGAGCTTTTAAAACCGATTTATGGTGCTGACCCAACCTCACTCTTACCCCCCCATGTTCCAAAGTCACAGGACGTGTAAATAAAAGTAATCCCTGCTAGGTGAATCTCTAACACACGCAATGGAAACAAAAGGCATGGTATGTAAAACACAAAAATGCTCGTGTATAAATATATAAAAAGCAAACCTTGAGAACCAAAAAACGTATGTACTCAATGCAAGGAAGCCATCCTTCATTAAGGAATTTCTAGAATACAACTTCGAGGATAGGGGGGATTTCTTAAGAGTGTTTAAAAGGAATCACCTTTCCCGAATATAGATATTTTAATCAGTGCCTGGATGTGCGAAGCCGAGAAAATTGCATATGACCTGAAACAATAATGACAAAAAAGAGCAGACACTGATTAAACCCACCTAGGACATATCTGGATCTACACTCTTTGCTCAAGCTTTCTAAAGAGATGCTTTTTCAGTAGTTAAAACAACGATAAATTAAAGGTAAGGACAGATTCTGTGATAATTTTAAACACTTTAACTGTCTAGACCAGAAAACCCAGTTGTCAGTTTGTTACAAAAAATGTTCTTGTATGGGAGAAGTGGGTGGGGTACGGAAGGCATTGCATTCCTTGTGTTTATATATATAGAGGGGTGATTTTTTTCGCAAAATACATCGATAATTTTTTTTTTTGACAGAATATCAACTTCCTGTGGTGAAATAAAACATGCCGCAAAATTTCCCCTTTTCAACTCCTTTCCCCGGCCCCAAAAGTGAGAAAAAACCGGAGAGCTGTCGACATTTCTCCAAGGACTGAAAATAAACACTGACCTGCATGACAATCCTGCCGGCAGGTGCTTTACCAATATTTATATCGAAAAATACTTGTGGGTTGGCCATTGTTGAAGCAAATCTGAGTCCTTGCAATTTCAACAAATGAAATGTACGCACGTGGAAGAGCATGGAGGGATAAGTTGTGATGCCGTTTTTTAAGCTTATTGTGAAAGTCACTGCAGTTGCCAATAGCTTTTTAAAAAGCTAGAAAGCGGGTGTGGGGTGGGGGGGGGGGGATGGAGGAGATACATTGTGTACAGTTAAAGGATAAACATCATGAATTATTGGCCAAATTATGTTTTCGATGTATGTAAATCCGTGACCACCTTTCTAATGCAGTATGTTTCATTTTACAAATACAAAGTTTATTGGCGCTGTGCGGAAGCACAGTGCCAGTATTGAATAGGTTTTAATTTTGTACCATGGGGTTGCATAATCGAAAAGGGAGCAGCCAACATTATTATTGTAATTAAAAACTATGTATTATGTTTGAACAAACTCCCTATAATGAATAAATAAATAGTATTAATTGATTACAAACAATACTATACCAGATGCATACGTCTTCGACCGTTAATTCAAAACTTTTGACATATTCATAGAATATTTAATAACTTTTCCACAAACTTGAAGGTTACGGTTTTTTTATTGCTTTGTTTACGGACCCTACGGCCAGATTCATCAAAGTTCAGAAAAAACGTCTCGATAGTTGTTTTGCTATCTCTAAACATTTTGAAGTTTATATACATATGTTGTCAACGTGAATAATTAATGAAAACCCATTTTAATTACTACATACGAAAGTAAAATGTAGGCATAATAAATAAGACCGTTCACCTAACTATGCGATACATGGGGTCTCAATGAAAGTTATGTAAAGCATCGCTAACAACTGACCAATAATAAAGACAAAATTAATCACGTGGGTTTCGTCTGCGTCGAAAAGCGTCTACTGACCACGAGCTGTAGCCTTGTTTAATGGGCGCCATCGTACCATTATACGGAAGGTTGTTTTATGATTCGTTTATTTTTTGGTTAAACTGTAGTAAATGTGTTTTTTTTACTTATTATGATAACAGTTACATATAACATAATGTATTTGGTTTTTCCCGTTGATAGGTTGTTTACTGATATTCTAAAATGACTTTGATTCCTTTAATCATGTTTCAAAAACATGCGCAGCGCCTTTGATGCTTTGCATCAAAATTTGTCTTGTTTATACGGGCGAAGGTATACAAGAGAAACTGTGATACTACGTATCACAGCGGGCCTAGAAACCAAGCTTGTTAAAATTTGTGTAGTTACAATTTAGTAACGGTTACTCATTTCCAGTGTATCAATTCTGACTTGAAACGAAACCAAAAATATTCATGAAAAAGTTTAAAATAATCTTTACACTCTTTCCGGTTTTTTTTTCATCAAGATTTATCAGATTGTATATACGATCCCTATTTTCATTCAGCGTTAATTAAAACAAAGTTAATGCAGCAGTTAATTAAAGACAATTAAAATGTCCTTCATAAGTGACCCCCCCCCCCCAAACCGCAGGTGGTCAAATATCTTAATCGTTTTATTGCCCCTTATCAGTTTTAATCCTCTCTGATTAGGTCCAGCAGCGTGTCAGTAGACTTGATATGTAGTACAATAGTAGAACCATAAATTTTATTGATTTCTACAGATAATTGATTTATAACTCATTTCCTGTTGTTTATATAAACTGTTTTATATAATAATGACATTTTACTTTTATTGCAGGATATGAAAAATATTTTAGATAAATGCAGTAAACTGTGATTTTAAAGTTATACTGAGAAAGTTAATATGCTCAAGTAATTATCAAGTGTAACATCTAATCTTAGTGATAATTGGTTTGTTGTAAGAGTAATTGATTGAGTATTTAAAACATTACTCAATCTAACTTTGAAATCACAGTTATTTTTCAGTAATCTAAAAGTTAAAAAAAAGTTTATATTTCTGTCATATAAGAACATAATTTTGATATAATAGCTGTAAGTGTTGATTTGTTTATAATCTAATTTGACTTGGATTTAAGTACATGTACCTAAAAGGTAACTGATAAAATAGAATAATTACGTCTTTTGAAGGCCTTAAAATTTATGTTTAACTAACATCCCTATCCTACATTATCTGTACATAATGTAAGGAAGTTATACAGTAGCTGAATATGATAAACAGAAGCTAGTCTACCAGTGACCAGTCATGTTAATTGACATCTACTGTGAATTCGCATGGCTGACTGGACCCCTGTGGTGAATACCCCACATTCCTGTTCAATTGTCTTTAAAACAAAGTTAATGCAACAGTTTGATTGAGTGCACTCGTTTGATTAATTGCACCAATTAAAACCAAAAATGATATCAAACAGGGAATGCCACATACCAAAAACGCAGCCTCCCCAAAACGAGCCCCATAGCACCCAGAAGTGCACACCACCAACACATACACACGCGCGCACACACACACACACACACACACACACACACACACACACACACACACACACACACACACACAACACACACACACAATCATGTACACACACACACATACACTACCAACACACACAAGCATACAAAGCAAACACACGAGGACAAAACGAACAATTAAAGGAACACAGTGGGGCACCGCCTTGGAACGGTCAGTGGCAAAAACACCACTGGGGAGCTTAAACCGGTTTATGGTGCGCACCCAACCTCACTCTTACCCCCACCATGTTCCAAAGTCACAGGACAGTGTAAATAAAAGTAATCCCTGCTAGGTGAATCTCTAACACACGCAATGGAAACAAAAGGCATGGTATGTAAAACACAAAAATGCTCGTGTATAAATATATAAAAAGCAAACCTTGAGAACCAAAAAACGTATGCACTCAATGCCTTTGCAGAAGGCAGAGCACCAAGAGAAACACCCTTAAGGGCCCGACGAAACAGGCCAGAGGACAGAAATCAAAACAGTTTCGTCCCAGTGGGATTTAAAAACTGCCCATCACAGAGTCCTCCCCCTCTTCCGTCAGACACAATCAAAGAGGGAAGCATAGCGTTCAACTGTAAACGGGTTGAACACCAAACATGCGGTGTGTCTCAAAACAGTTGGGTCGTAACCTCTTTTAACAAAACGTTTTATAATTTTAGCAAATACAGTTGGAAAATTGCCATGACCCAAAATCTTACGAAGTTTGTAAACCACATCCCCATAAAAATCGGGTTTTGAAATACCTTCTCGCAGAAGAGTCTTTAGATTACTATTGAATTTCAAAACCAAATCAGAATTACGATAGTAAAATTTAGCAAAATATTTACGCAATTTGTAATAACGGTAGCCCTGTTGAAGAAGTTTATTTGTAATATATTGATTACGTTCATTGAAATCCTCAACATGACTACACGCTCTGGCAAACCGAATTAACTGAGAAATGTATACCCCATAAGATGTAGCATGAGGTACATCCCCATCCAAATGGGGGAAATTTACAATACTAAAATTAAAATCATCCCTCTTATCATAAATTTTGGTATGTATAATATTGTTATAAATAGAGAGATGTAAATCTAAAAATGAAGCACCAGTATCCAAATTGTTAGTTTTAATTAACTGGAGTTTCCTGGGATAAATAGTGTCCACCAATTGACCAAAAAACGGGTTATCCATATTAAGAATATCATCCAGATAGCGTGATGTATTATTAAAAGCAGTGATAATGTCTGCCTGCGTATCTGGAGAAAGACTCAACATAAAGTCTCTTTCATAACAATATAAAAACAAATCTGCGACAAGGGGTGCACAATTTGTTCCCATGGGAATACCGATTACTTGTCTGAAAACTGCATTCCCTATTTTTGAAGATTTTGAACTTTGCTTGTTTAAATTCGGAGCCTCTGATATATAATGTCCAGGGGGGATTTTGTCCTACACTCACGATTAGTGAAAAGTCTCGTTATTTAAAAGTGCATACCGGCCAATTAGTTAACTTTAGTGTAGGACAAAATCCCCCCTGGACAAAATCCCCCCTGATGTTTTCTTCATACATGGACAAAATTCCCCCTGTTAAAAATACAGGGCGGACAAAATCCCCCCTGTGATAAATATCAAAGTGGACAAAATCCCCCTTGTGAAATAATGCAAGGTGGACAAAATCCCCCCTCAGCACAGCACTTGTTTCTTTCAAAATACATTTGATATAAGTCAGGAATAAATTATTGTCTGCTAAAATTCATTTTCTTATCATTTTCTTAACAATTAGAATTGATTCTTATTCATACTCTGCCACTGTTTGTACACTTTGTTAGTCTTCACAGTATTCATAAACTTTAATTAAAGGCTCTTAATTGGATTAATGTTAAAGTAATTATATGCCAATTAGTAAACAGAAACATGTAGTAAGTATTAATTAGAATATTACAATTAACACCAATTAATGGATTACTAGATTCTTTAATCAATAAAACATATGTAGTAAACTGTTGATTGGGTATTTTAATAAGTATTTAATATGAACATTATTAACTAAGTTTGAACTGTCAGGAATCACTCTAATTGTGCTAAATGTATAAATAATGGGAGAACTCTTTGCTGTCTCATAAACAAAATGACAACTATGGAAGTAATAAAAAGCAACAAAGGTGCAGCCAAACTGTGTCTTGATGGCTATATGTATACCAAAAAGAAATCATCAAATACCACTATCAGATGGGAATGCTCTAAGAGAGGCAGCATCAAATCACTGGAGCTGTGATGACAGACATTAATGTAAGTAAAACATACATTATCAATACTATATTAGCATTTTTCACATTATAATCCTATTTATTCCGGTAATTACATATGTAAACACAAAAAATATTAAAAAGGTTCTATGTAATAGCCTACAATATCTAGTAAAGCGCATTAATTGTTATGTATACCCTCACATTTATATCAACACTCATATCAAGTTTGTAATCTTTTTTTCAGATTCAAGAAGTGAAACGAAGAACTCCACATTCACATGATCTAGACTTCCTCGCTATAGAGGTTTTCTCCAAAGCATAATTACTTCCACACAAACTTTCTGTATGGTGACAAATCGCATTTTTTCCTTAGCTTTCTTTTATTTCCAGATGAATTCAAAACAAAAACCAAACGACTCGCTGTCTAGCTTTTTAAAATAGTAATCTTGTATATGTCTCTGTTAAAAGGACATACCATATAACTGATGTCAAACTAAATAACCTCCAAAAACATAAATAACAGAATCTTTGGAAGTATTATAACTAAACCTTAAAGTTTCAGCTATGCATTCCAGTCAATATCGATAAAATCAGCGGTTTCAATTTACTTATCATTTTACGTTCATTGAACACATAATCTGAGTTTCGAGAATATAATCGGCTAGATGTGGGGTATGTCCCTTTAAAACTCTGAAAAGAAAATAGCATACCGAGGCTGAAAGACATATTGTTACATACAAATACAACACAAGGATCACTTTGAATTTACAGATAGAGTAACATAAAGTTATTGATAGTATGTTCTATTCACTTTAAAACAGTGTTGACATATGCCTTTGTTTCGTATTCAGACTATTTCTTCAAACAAAAGAGTTGATAGAAAGCCTTTCTTAATTTTTGCAATATCATTAGAATAAGTACTGCGCTATGTTTCTAATATGTACTTATCAACTTAAAAAGCAAAGTAAGGAATGTTTTTGGTACAAATAAATGTCGTTTCTGTCAGCAAATCATCTGTCTTGATAAAATGATAATACATGTATGTCTTTTAAAAGCAAACAATGAATGGAACCACTCATAAAATTACAGATAGGCCGTGGGCGAGAGTCGGCACAGATGCTTTTGTATTTGATGGGAAAGAATATCTAGTGACAGTGGATTATTACAGCAATATTTTTGAAATAGATAGACTGGAAGAGCGCTTAGAGCAAACATCAAAAGTAATTATTGACAAATTCAAGCAACACTTGGCCCGTCACGGTATTAACCGACAAAGGTGCAATTATACAGAAAGATACTACATTATGTAAAAAAAAATAACAACCTAGTAAATTGTCAAGAGGATATCTTAACAACTTCTTTGTGAAGGTGGCAAAAGATACTGGAAAAGATTCAATTACTATTAAAGAAGAACACCCAAGCCTGAAAGTGTTTAATGAAAACAATTCAAATACACCCTCTTTAATATGTATACCAGTCTCAGCGAAACTCTTTTATTAGTAAGCTAATTGATCATGTATTAATGAAAACTAATGACAACTGGCCATGACGGTATCTCTTCTAGACTAATCAAGTCGGCAAAACCCTCATTTGCTGATCATATCACCAGTATGGTTAACACAACCCTATCTACATCAATTTTTTTAAATGATTTTAAAATAGTCCAGGTTGCCCCCAATTCATAAAAAAGAGTAAAAAAACAAAAATAATATCAAACAGGGAATGCCACGTACCAAAAACGCAGCCTCCCCAAAACGAACCCCACAGCACCTGGTGTATAAAGGTGTTTATAGACCTGTAAGCCTGCTTGTCATATCAAACATATTTGAAAGTGCTATTAACTCACAACTATCTGAACAGTCATTTTAATATGTTCTTATAAGCTTTTCGCCCAGGTAATGGCTGTCAGAGCACCTTGCTAAAGAAGTGGAAGATTGTAAACAAAAGAAATATGGCTGCCATATTGATAGACTTATCGAAAGAAATTGATTGCCCCACTGCTAAAACTTAAATACTACGGTGTATCAGAATCTGCATTATACCTTATAAAAAGTTATCTTTCAAATAGAAAACAATGTGTAAAAATTGGTTTAATCGCAAGCAGTCAAAGCCAAATCTATAAATGGGTTCCTCAAGGTTAAATATTCGGACCGTTTTTATTTAAAATTTTCATAAATCTCACTTCGTTTTGTCTCCATAAGCAGCTTGTACAAGTATGCTGATGACAACACTGTCTCTTACTGTGATAAAAAACATTGAAATGTAGTTACAACTTTAGAAAAGGATAGCAAATTTCTAATACAATGGTTTTGAACTCTGAATCCATAATTGTGCATTTTCACAAGTACTTTCTCATGACTAACCTTATCTAAAGTCTTGCTGAAATCCAAGAGTATAAGATCTACTTGCTGAGGTGACCAAGTCACTTCGGGTCGTACCGATTATACCTCGAACGGAAGTAATTTATTATCATTACAAGTTGGGTCACACAGGATCTCTTTTCAGGAAATCCATGCTGCAGGTGGTAGAGGATGCTATGGTTTGTAAAGTGTTCACTATATAGGAGGACGCTATAAGTTCTAGTACCTTACATAGAACACGTGTTAGTGAGACGGGCCAATGGTTGTCGGGGATTGACCTGTCGCCTTTTTTGTAGATGGGAGCAACATTTGCTGACTTCCACTTGAATGGCAGTATTCCTTCATCAAGGGACTTCTAGAATAAAACGTTAAGGATTCGGGACAGTTATTTGCAGAGTGTTTTAAGAATCATGTGCTTGATCTTATCAGGAACACTAGCCTTAGCATGGGGATTTAGATCAGAGAGAAGTTTCTTTATCCAATTGGAGCTTACTGTAATATCTGCCATTTTTGGGACAGTTTGGTCATTTAGGGTGCTAGGCGCGTCTTGCAGTTTCATTTACAGAGGGAAGCAAGGTATTGCCGATTTTCATAATATGAAAACTTACTAACTTGTGGCCACAACTTATTAAATTGAGGCCACAACTTCAGGGATTGTTATTCGTTCTAAGTGTGTGTGTGTGTGTGTTGGTGGTGTGCACTTCTGGGTGCTGTGGGGTTCGTTTTGGGGAGGCTGCGTTTTTATGTCTCCCCCACCTCGGGGGGAGACATATTGTTTTTGCCCTGTCCGTCAGTCCGTCCGTCCGTCAGTCCGTCAGTCCGTCCGTCCATTCTTCGTTTCCGGACGATAACTAGAGTTCCTTTTGACCTACAGCTCTCAAACTTCATAGGATGAATGGTCTTATTGAGCAGATGATCCCTATTGTTTTTGGGGTCAGTAGTTCAAAGGTCAAGGTCACAGTGACCGTTGGTCAATTTCTCGTTTCCGGATGATAACTAGAGTTCCTTTTGACCTACAGCCCTCAAACTTCATAGGATGATTGGTCTTATAGAGCTGATGATCCCTATTGTTTTTGGGGTCAGTAGGTCAAAGGTCAAGGTCACACTGACCGTTGGTCAATTTCTCGTTTCCGGATGATAACTAGAGTTCCTTTAGACCTACAGACCTCAAACTTCATAGGATGATTGGTCTTATAGAGCAGAGATCCCTATTGTTTTTGGGGTCAGTAGGTCAAAGGTCAAGGTCACAGTGACCGTTGGTCAATTTCTCATTTCCGGATGATAACTAGAGTTCCTTTTGACCTACAACCCTCAAACTGGGGAGTCCGTCAGTCCGTCCGTCCATTCTTCGTTTCCGGACGATAACTAGAGTTCCTTTTGACCTACAGCTCTCAAACTTCATAGGATGAATGGTCTTATTGAGCAGAGATCCCTATTGTTTTTGGGGTCAGTAGTTCAAAGGTCAAGGTCACAGTGACCGTTGGTCAATTTCTCGTTTCCGGATGATAACTAGAGTTCCTTTTTGACCTACAGCCCTCAAACTTCATAGGATGATTGGTCTTATAGAGCTGATGATCCCTATTGTTTTTGGGGTCAGTAGGTCAAAGGTCAAGGTCATACTGACCGTTTGTCAATTTCTCGTTTCCGGATGATAACTAGAGTTCCTTTAGACCTACAGACCTCAAACTTCATAGGATGATTGGTCTTATTGAGCAGATGATCCCTATTGTTTTTGGGGTCAGTAGTTCAAAGGTCAAGGTCACAGTGACCGTTGGTCAATTTCTCGTTATAATTTGGGGTCACTAACTCAAAGGTCAAGGTCATAAGGGGGGAGACAAGTTTTTTTGTGAAAAACAATCTCTAGTTGGTACGTGGCATTCCCTGTTTGATATTATTTTGGTTTTAATAACTGTGGCCACAACTTATTACTAACGAGAGATTTTTGTAAGACATGTATGCCCCCCTCATGATAGCCAAAAGGTTTCTTTGCAATAAATGTCACCTTGACATTGACCTGCAGAGGGAATCTTGTGGTTTCAGAGAAGAAGATTTTTAAAGTTTTTCCTATTTGTTGCCATAGCAACCAGAGTTCTGCATGGAATGGAATTCTTTGAACAACTTTGATAGAGCTTCATGCAAGGTACATCCCTGCAAAGTTTCATCAACATTGGCCCAGTGGTTTTAGAGGATATGTCATTTGAAGGAAATGGTGGAAAGACGGACGGACGCCGGACGGAATGCGATCCTAACTTTGTGCCAGGTGAGCTAAAAATTAGTAGGAAGGATTACGGACAAACTACTATGGCATTAAACTAGATCACCAGGTGAGATAAAAGAAATACCTTGTGAACACTAAAGGCCACATTTGGCCCCAAATCATCATAAAAATTGGTCAGTATGTTTTTACTGATGATCTCAACTCAAAGTTTGAAACTAGGTCACATTGGGTCAAAAATTAGGTCGCCAGGTAAAATGGTAGAACACATCAGAAGCCACATCTGACCTCCAATCATCGTAAAGATTTATCAAAATGTTTGCTTCAATGTTCGAACTGGGTCACATGGGTTAAAAACTAGATCACCCACTCACATCATAGAACAGAAGGCCCAAAAGTGCCAGTATTACTGTACTGGTCTGACTGGACTGTTCTGAGTAAGTATTGTGAAAATCTTTTGCATTGTTATGAAGGAAAAGCTAATCAGAGTTCACTGTGACCTTGACCAACCACCCCAAAAACAACAGGCATCACCTTCTCAGTGTAACCAATCATCCTATGACGTTTCAAGATTGTGGATGATGTAGATCTAAAAACATTGAGTGGGAATGACTAAAGTTCAGGTCACTGTGACCTTGACCTTTGACCCACTTACTTAAAACAATAGGGATCATCTACCATCCTCTGAAATTTGAAGACTGTGGGTCAAATAAATCTCAAGATATTGAGCAAAAAAAAAAAGTTTTGGTCACTGTGACCTTGACCTTTGACACATGGACCCCAAAAACAATAAGGATCATCTACATGTTGCAGGTAACCTTCTGCGCAAGTTCGATGAAAGTTGAATGAAAACTGTAACAGGTAGAGCATTATCAAGGAAAATCTAATGGAGATCACTGTGACCTTGACCTTTGACAAACTGGCCCAATAAACAACAGGGATCATCTGCATGTTGCAGGGAACCTTCTCAGCAAGTTTGATAAAAGTTGAGTGGAATCTGACCTGAAGAGTGTTATTAAAGAAATGAAAACTTGACCTTTGACCCAAAATAAAAATATGAAACATCTACAAGTTTCTAGGATCCTTATCAGCAAGTTTCATCAAAGTCAAATGAAAATAGCGACCTGTAGAGCGATATCAAAGAAAATGTGACCTTGAACTTTGACAAAACTGGTTCCAATTACCAGAGGGTTCATCCACATGTTGCAGGGAACCTTCTGAGCACGTTTGATGAAAGTTGAATGGAAACTGATCTGAAGAGTGCTTTCAAGGAAATGCAATCGGAGGTCACTGTGACTAACCCCAAAAAACAATAGGGAACATCCACAAGTTGCATGGATCCTTATCACCAAGTTTTATCAAATTAAAATGTTAATAGTGACCTGTAGAGTGTTATCAAGGAAAAGTTTACGGACAGACGGACAAACCACCAAGGCATACCCTCTTCTGGACTTATACCAGCAGAGCTAAAATCCCTGTGAACAGTGTAGAATCCAAATTTTATACCAACTAATCTTGAAAATACGTCAAATTCGGAATTCGGTCATGTGGGGTCAGAAACAAGGTCACAAGGGCAATAGAAAAACCTTGTGAACACTTTTAAAAGAGGCTATATTTTGAGTCCAAAATTGGTCAGAATGTTTTGATGAAATCTATCTCAAGAAAGAAACTAGGTCACCAGGAAAACCCTTGTGGACACTCTAGAAGCCACATTTTGTACCCAATAATCATGAAAGTTGTTCAGAATTTTTGATGCGCTCTAGGTCAAGTTCGAAACTAGGTGGTGAAACCCTTGTGAACAATAGAGGCCACATTTCACGCTCAGTTATCTTAAAAATTGGTCAGCCTAGCTGTTTGTTTTGATGAACTCTAGGTCAAGTTCGAAACTCGGTAAACTGATATCAGAAATTAGGTCACTGGGTGATTTCAGTCTTGCACGGTTATTCCTATTTTGAAGATCTATCTAGATCTATATACAAACAAAAAATAGCGAAAAAACAGCATGTTAACAATGATGCAAGAAAGTTCTGGTCAAGTGACTGTAACATGTTCTGTAACCAACATATTGTCACTTTCATTTAGCTGACACTTCAGATTTGGTCATAGAAACCAGTAATATGGATTAAAATCACATGCAGTGGGTTCTATTAACGACTGAACATCAAACAAAAGACAATCTGCCATGAAAGTGGAAGAAATGACACTATATCTGAATAGGGACTACGTTTAAGTGGATCGCGGAGGAACACCGCCTATTTGCGGGTTTCATACCTTATAAATTTCTGACATCAATACTTCAAAATATTATCCATTAGCAGAAATGCATTTTTGACCTGAAAACCGACATACATGTATATTTTACAATGTTACGTACAAAATAAGATGCTCTCGCGGATGGGGGAGAGGGAAAGACACCAAATTTGGTAAAAGATGAAAACTCGGTCTTTACCGTAATCTACTTATGCAAGTTTAAATTTATTTTCAAAGAAACAAAAATCTTTTAACAATACTGGCTAGAGTCCTAAAACCGGACACTTTTCAAACATAATTTTCGATAACTCTGACAATTTTTGTATCTAGCAACCAAACTTTTACCAGTAGAAAGTTAGGTTCTTCTCCGAAACGAAAAGCAAACTTGTTAACCCATCAGATTAAATCAATCACAATTTTGAGGCCCGGCTGTTGGGTTACCAAATTGCTATATTTTATTGACCAACTGTACCATGTTTCCGGACAGATAGTTTAAATAGATTTGTTTAATTGTGATGTTAGCTTTTAAATTATGTCAACTGTATCAATCATTTGACACATTAATGAAGTATCAAGATGAAAGGTTTAACTTGTGAAATTACTGTTGCTGGGCCTCAGAACTATTGCACTTGCACAGTCTGTCACTTTCCACGTTTCCCCCGACAGTGTTAGCATGCTTTCAGTGACTGACAAAATAAATAGTGAGATATCTGGTCAAATAGTTAAATTACTATTAAATTGAGGCCACAACTTAATAACTGTGGCCACAACTTATTATTGATAGCAGGGGACACGGGGGTTACTCATTCAGGCGGGGATGTTACTTCTACAAACGGTGTTTTCAGTGCTTAGGGCACAAGGCTGAGGGCTGAGTTCTTGTTAATCAGGGTGTTATCAAAGATTGGTAGCACTATAAGTAGAACTGTATTGAGTGCAGGGGACATTGGGACAGAGTATGTGAAGCGGGGATGATACTTATATCAACAATATCACCAGGGTTGCATTGATACTAGAGGGCACGGGACTGAGAAAATAGAACTGATGACATATGAGAAGGTACGGTTGTGACCCCAGTGAGGTTCTAACCCGAAACCTCCGGTATAAGCGGCAGACATCTTTACCCATCAACACCACTGCGTTTGTTCGTTGTCCTGTGGTGATGTATGCATAGGTTAATTCAAGGACTTGGGGTCACAACCGTACCGTACCTTCTCATATGTCATCAGTTCTATTTTCTCAGTCCCGTGCCCTCTAGTATCAATGCAACCCTGATGATATTGTTGATATAAGTATCATCCCCGCTTCACATACTCTGTCCCGTGTCCCCTGCACTCAATACAGTTCTACTTATAGTGCTACCAATCTTTGATAACACCCTGATTAACATGAACTCAGCCCTCAGCCTTGTGCCCTAAGCACTGAAAACACCGTTTGTAGAAGTAACATCCCCGCCTGAATGAGTAAGCCCCGTGTCCCCTGCTATCAATAATAAGTTGTGGCCACAAGTTAGTAAGTTGTGGCCACAAGTTATTAAGTTGTGGCCTCAATTTAATAAGTTGTGGCCACAAGTTAGTAAGTTGTGGCCACAAGTTATTAAGTTGTGGCCTCAATTTAATAACTTGTGGCCACAAGTTAGTAAGTTGTGGCCACAAGTTAATAAGTTGAGGCCACAACTTATTAAGTTGAGGCCACAACTTACTAACTTGTGGCCACAACTTATTAACTTGTGGCCACTAACTTGTGGCCACAATATAAATAAAGTGTTGCGGATGTCACCTCTGTGCCACCGTAAGATATCCCTATCTGGCATGCAAGAACAATTTATACTATTTATTTCGCGATTAAATGCAAATACATTTTCCTAATTGGATTTGTAAGGCTACGTTCAACCTACTCTTAGAAGTGACTACTGTAGCAGATTTAAGGTTTGCTTTTAGAAACTGATTCATTTTGTAAAATACGCTTACAACCTGTTTTCACTAGAAGTAAGAACACGACTAGGGAGATATGCACAGGCGCAGGATACGATTTCGGCTAAGTCGTAAAAAAATAGTTCTTGTTCTAAAACCATAAAGCCGAAGACTATATTAATACGCGGTTGGAAAATGTAACATGTAAGTGAAGTAGTGTGTAGTTCTTGGTACAAAATGTTATGAAATGAATGAAAATCGCCTAGGAAGGTACGATAATCTGAAGGATTACTTAGAATTGATGGGTAGTTCGGTTTTAAAAGTAGAAACTTGCTAAGATTTGAAAATCCTCACATTTAAAAATCAAACGAAGTCAATCGCACTCACAGATCTCATTGGTCATCGCGATTGACCTACTTTTTGGCAACCAATCGAATCCACTCTTTGGCTGAATCTGACTGGAAACTGCAGTCAGGTAAATCTCTCCTTTTCTGGATTGGAAAAATTACATTTTGTTTCGTATAGGCATGGTAGGAGACATGCCAAGATCTCATCCAAGAATACAAGTTAATATAAATGCTCTCATGGACGGGTCATTATAAAATTTGCTTCATATCAAAATCAAATAAAATCAAATCGAGAAAAATCAAAGATGACGATTGTCTACCATTAGCTTATTATTGTCTTCGCACAACCGGGTACTGATAAATTATTTACATTCGGGAAAGCTGATTCCTTGACTTTCATCGCTGGTCTCTATGAATCTTTGATTTTAAAATGTACAAAAACTAAGAATTAAAATGAAAGGAAACGACGGTCTACCATTTGCTTGTTACTATCAAATTGGGTTTATATTACATTGTAATTCTATACTGGTTGGGGACCACCAAACCCGGACGACCATCAAACCGGACACTTGTTTAAACGCGTGAATATTTTCTTAATATTTACAATCATCTGGTGTTGATCAAACAGACACTTGATTTCAATCCACAAAGTGCAACAACAACAGTTTAATTTAACTATTTGACCAGATATCTCACTATTTATTTTGTCAGTCACTGAAAGCATGCTAACACTGTCGGGGGAAACGTGGAAAGTGACAGACTGTGCAAATGCAATAGTTCTGAGGCCCAGCAACAGTAATTTCACAAGTTAAACCTTTCATCTTGATACTTCATTAATGTGTCAAATGATTGATACAGTTGACATAATTTAAAAGCTAACATCACAATTAAACAAATCTATTTAAACTATCTGTCCGGAAACATGGTACAGTTGGTCAATAAAATATAGCAATTTGGTAACCCAACAGCCGGGCCTCAAAATTGTGATTGATTTAATCTGATGGGTTAACAAGTTTGCTTTTCGTTTCGGAGAAGAACCTAACTTTCTACTGGTAAAAGTTTGGTTGCTAGATACAAAAATTGTCAGAGTTATCGAAAATTATGTTTGAAAAGTGTCCGGTTTTAGGACTCTAGCCAGTATTGTTAAAAGATTTTTGTTTCTTTGAAAATAAATTTAAACTTGCATAAGTAGATTACGGTAAAGACCGAGTTTTCATCTTTTACCAAATTTGGTGTCTTTCCCTCTCCCCCATCCGCGAGAGCATCTTATTTTGTACGTAACATTGTAAAATATACATGTATGTCGGTTTTCAGGTCAAAAATGCATTTCTGCTAATGGATAATATTTTGAAGTATTGATGTCAGAAATTTATAAGGTATGAAACCCGCAAATAGGCGGTGTTCCTCCGCGATCCACTTAAACGTAGTCCCTATTCAGATATAGTGTCATTTCTTCCACTTTCATGGCAGATTGTCTTTTGTTTGATGTTCAGTCGTTAATAGAACCCACTGCATGTGATTTTAATCCATATTACTGGTTTCTATGACCAAATCTGAAGTGTCAGCTAAATGAAAGTGACAATATGTTGGTTACAGAACATGTTACAGTCACTTGACCAGAACTTTCTTGCATCATTGTTAACATGCTGTTTTTTCGCTATTTTTTGTTTGTATATAGATCTAGATAGATCTTCAAAATAGGAATAACCGTGCAAGACTGAAATCACCCAGTGACCTAATTTCTGATATCAGTTTACCGAGTTTCGAACTTGACCTAGAGTTCATCAAAACAAACAGCTAGGCTGACCAATTTTTAAGATAACTGAGCGTGAAATGTGGCCTCTATTGTTCACAAGGGTTTCACCACCTAGTTTCGAACTTGACCTAGAGCGCATCAAAAATTCTGAACAACTTTCATGATTATTGGGTACAAAATGTGGCTTCTAGAGTGTCCACAAGGGTTTTCTTTGATTTTACCTGGTGACCTAGTTTCTTTCTTGAGATAGATTTCATCAAAACATTCTGACCAATTTTGGACTCAAAATATAGCCTCTTTTAAAAGTGTTCACAAGGTTTTTCTATTGCCCTTGTGACCTTGTTTCTGACCCCACATGACCGAATTCCGAATTTGACGTATTTTCAAGATTAGTTGGTATAAAATTTGGATTCTACACTGTTCACAGGGATTTTAGCTCTGCTGGTATAAGTCCAGAAGAGGGTATGCCTTGGTGGTTTGTCCGTCTGTCCGTAAACTTTTCCTTGATAACACTCTACAGGTCACTATTAACATTTTAATTTGATAAAACTTGGTGATAAGGATCCATGCAACTTGTGGATGTTCCCTATTGTTTTTTGGGGTTAGTCAAGGTCACAGTGACCTCCGATTGCATTTCCTTGAAAGCACTCTTCAGATCAGTTTCCATTCAACTTTCATCAAACGTGCTCAGAAGGTTCCCTGCAACATGTGGATGAACCCTCTGGTAATTGGGACCAGTTTTGTCAAAGTTCAAGGTCACATTTTCTTTGATAACGCTCTACAGGTCGCTATTTTCATTTGACTTTGATGAAACTTGCTGATAAGGATCCTAGAAACTTGTAGATGTTTCATATTTTTATTTTGGGTCAAAGGTCAAGTTTTCATTTCTTTAATAACACTCTTCAGGTCAGATTCCACTCAACTTTTATCAAACTTGCTGAGAAGGTTCCCTGCAACATGCAGATGATCCCTGTTGTTTATTGGGCCAGTTTGTCAAAGGTCAAGGTCACAGTGATCTCCATTAGATTTTCCTTGATAATGCTCTACCTGTTACAGTTTTCATTCAACTTTCATCGAACTTGCGCAGAAGGTTACCTGCAACATGTAGATGATCCTTATTGTTTTTGGGGTCCATGTGTCAAAGGTCAAGGTCACAGTGACCAAAACCTTTTTTTTTTTGCTCAATATCTTGAGATTTATTTGACCCACAGTCTTCAAATTTCAGAGGATGGTAGATGATCCCTATTGTTTTAAGTAAGTGGGTCAAAGGTCAAGGTCACAGTGACCTGAACTTTAGTCATTCCCACTCAATGTTTTTAGATCTACATCATCCACAATCTTGAAACGTCATAGGATGATTGGTTACACTGAGAAGGTGATGCCTGTTGTTTTTGGGGTGGTTGGTCAAGGTCACAGTGAACTCTGATTAGCTTTTCCTTCATAACAATGCAAAAGATTTTCACAATACTTACTCAGAACAGTCCAGTCAGACCAGTACAGTAATACTGGCACTTTTGGGCCTTCTGTTCTATGATGTGAGTGGGTGATCTAGTTTTTAACCCATGTGACCCAGTTCGAACATTGAAGCAAACATTTTGATAAATCTTTACGATGATTGGAGGTCAGATGCGGCTTCTGATGTGTTCTACCATTTTACCTGGCAACCTAATTTTTGACCCAACGTGACCTAGTTTCAAACTTTGAGTTGAGATCATCAGTAAAAACATACTGACCAATTTTTATGATGATTTGGGGCCAAATGTGGCCTTTAGTGTTCACAAGGTATTTCTTTTATCTCACCTGGTGATCTAGTTTAATGCCATAGTAGTTTGTCCGTAATCCTTCCTACTAATTTTTAGCTCACCTGGCACAAAGTTAGGATCGCATTCCGTCCGGCGTCCGTCCGTCTTTCCACCATTTCCTTCAAATGACATATCCTCTAAAACCACTGGGCCAATGTTGATGAAACTTTGCAGGGATGTACCTTGCATGAAGCTCTATCAAAGTTGTTCAAAGAATACCATTCCATGCAGAACTCTGGTTGCTATGGCAACAAATAGGAAAAACTTTAAAAATCTTCTTCTCTGAAACCACAAGATTCCCTCTGCAGGTCAATGTCAAGGTGACATTTATTGCAAAGAAACCTTTTGGCTATCATGAGGGGGGCATACATGTCTTACAAAAATCTCTCGTTACACACTTGAAATACCCAAAAACAATTTGACAGCCACAAATCTCTTCAATGTCACAAAAATAAGTTTTACAAAAGCGCAAGAGTTATGACTCTTGGATGGATGATGCAGTGCTGTCTGAGAAGCATTTATACGAAGGAGTGTTTTCAATCATGAAGTTTCAACAGAATCGTGCAAGTTAGCAAGTGGCGTTAGTGAAAACGTTCTTTTAAATCATTTGTGGACTTACAGATGACAAACAAAAACACCTGAAAAGATAAAACTTAGCTCTAATGAGTGAGAGATTCCAAAGAATGAAACTCTGAAGAGACTAAAGCCTTCTGGACAAGATTGACAGATAACTGCCAGCACGCAATGTTTTTAAAGTACTTATTTGGGTCTGTTTCTGAAGAGATAACCATAATCGTAAAAATAAAATGACGAAGTTTTATCAATTATCTTTTATTATTGTTGTAATTTTCACATAACTCGAAGCTATCAAACAATTATCCTTTACCAAGGCAGGTATCATAGTTATCACACAGGTAAAACCAATGATAAATGCCTGGATCTTGGTAAGAAATCAGTCTAATTTAAATAAAAAAACATTCAAATACTAGATACATATACACATGTACCGGTATATCAATGTATTGCAACCCATACAACTTTAACTTTTTCAGACTTTAATAACTGGCATGCAAACAATAACAAAAAATCATTTAAATTATTAAACAACAAAGAACAACAATAAAATCAACAGATAAAATTGACTGCATGTATAGATAATTGGAAACAATGCTTTATATTGATATACTGGGAATGCGACAGAGTTTAAAAGTATCTCTATCATGAGGAGGCAGTATTCTTCTTAAACAAGAGGGCCAAGATGGTCCTATATCGCTCACCTTGGTACAAGTCCACTTGCCTGGTGGAAGATCACTAGACAATGTTATATACCAAATAGGCTTTCAAAAATCAAGTGACCCCCCCCACCCCGCCCCCCCGGGAAAGGCCAATTTTGACCCCAGGGGCATAATTTGAACAAACTTTGAAGAGGTCTACTAGGCAATGCTACATGCCAAATATCTAAGCTCTAGGCCTTGTGGTTTCAGAGAAGAAGATTTTTAAAGTTTTTCCTAAATAAGCCTATGTAAAACTAAGTGACACCCCGGGCAAGGTCAATTTTGATCCCAGGGGCATAATTTGTGCAATCTTGGTAGAGGTCCACTAGCCAATGCTGCATGCCAAATATCTAAGCTCTAGGCCTTGTGGTTTCAGAGAAGATGATTTTTAAAGTTTTTCCTATATAAGCCTATGTAAAACTAAATGACCCCCATGTGGGGTCAGTTTTGACCTGGGTGTTATTATTTGAACAATCTTGGTAGAGATCCACTAGACAATGCAACATGCTAAATACCTAAGCTCTAGGCCTTGTGGTTTCAGAGAAGAAGATTTTTAAAGTTTTTCCTATTTGTTGCCATAGCAACCAGAGTTCTGCATGGAATGGAATTCTTTGAACAAATTTGATAGAGCTTCATGCAAGGTACATTTCTGCAAAGTTTCATCAACACTGGCCCAGTGGTTTCAGAGGAGATGTTGTTTGAAGTAAATGGTGGACGGACGGACGCCAGACGGAATGCGATCCTAATAGCTCACTCTGGCACTTTGTGCCAGGTGAGCTAAAAATACATCCTTGCAAACAGTATGATTTTAGAAAATTAATCCTGACCCAACTAAATTTATAAAATGAACTCTTCCATCTTTTCAATTGGGTGAGTGCCAGTACCATTATAGGGGTGCTAAATGAAAATTTATTGGCTGAGCAGTGAAGATCATGATCAGACTATACAGACATGTAGACAATCATAGTCTGCACAGACTGTAAAGCCACCAGCAGAATAAGAAATTATGCCCATGATGCAAAGGAGTGCCAGCTGGGAAAACTAAGTTAGCTTTGTTACTTTGATGTTGTTTGCCATTTGATATCAAATCTATAATTTAGTTATGCATAGCTGGGCAATCACTTAACCAGTGTTCCTTTGTGTCCTACATAACCTGGCCCCTTTTCCCGCCAAATGCAATATTTTAGGGAGATGTAAGTGACCATCAATTGGATTTCCATAAACAACATAATAACAAAATAGTGAAGTGAAGTGATATTTTGATTTTAAATAAATAGGTTCATAATATTTTGACCGGTTATTAGAGATACAATTCAGTTATTGCACAATTAAAATCATATACACAATAATTTACATAAAAGTACACATAAATAGTTTTCTTTTGTAATTATGCATGTTTTATCATACCAATGTAGTTTTGCTAAAGGCTTTATATTTAGGCAGATTAGGATGTACTCATTACTGCATACACTGTATTACCGGTAGAGTACAAATACACTATGTACAAGCAAAATGTTTGTTCTCTGAAATATTAGAGCACTATTTTACCAACATACTTACATATTTATAATTTCAATAAATATTCCTTTATCTATGGTGAGTTGTGACATAGTTTTTGACCCCAGGTGACTCAGTTTCGAACTTGACATAGAGTTCACCAAGACAAACATTCTGACCAACATTCTTGATGACTTGGTACAAAATATAGCCTCTATTGAGTGTACAAGGTTTTTCTACGTTTTGACCTGGTGACCTATTTTTGATCCCACATGACCCCATTTCAAACTCAACCTAGAGTTCACTAAGACAATATACTGACCAACTTTCCTGATGATTTGGTACAAAATGCAGCCTTTATTGTATGCATAAGGCTTTTCTATGATCTGACCCAGTGACCTAGATTTTAACCCCATGTGACCTAGTTTCACAAGGCTTTTCTATGATCTGACCCAGTAACCTAGTTTTTGACCCTACATGACCTCGTTTCAATCCCAACCCAGAGTTGGTCAAGACAAACATTTTGACCAAATTTCATGATGATTTGTATGACCCTATCCCTCTTAAAAAGGACATCATATTTTTGTGCTTCTATCAAATAAACATAATACTGTTGTTTTTTTTTATTTTAAATCATTATAAACTTAAATTGATAAACACAACCTCTGGTGGCCATTTTTTGTTTAATTAACATCTCCTAAAAAATCTTGCTTGAGCGTCATTAAAAATTATTCCAAAGAAATTATTTCATATTCTAACATGATTCATTCTGTTCCTCTGTTATACAAAAAGGGAAATCTATTGATATGAAAAAACATTTTGTTGCATGAGCCATTGATGTAATGAATTATGTAAAATTGTCCCTTATGACCTAGATCTACTAGTTAATGTCCATGTAAAATATAGCCTGTAGCATTTCCTATCTTGTTCATAACATTCATTTATGTTAGAATTGAAATAATATCCTCTTAACATTGTTCATAGTCTAATATGGGCAGTATACCTTAAATCTAACCATTTGTTTCAGAGAGGATTTTTGTTCTCACGTTAAAATTTATATCTTTGTAACTAAATACCGGTACTTACAATGGAAACAAAAGGAACAAGTTTTGAGCAATCTGAAGTTACATCAACACTGAATATAATTATATTATGGCACCACACAGAGCCCATGATAATACAATGTATCTCTGTTTCACATTTTAAGGGTAAAAATCTGCTCAAGTGTACACATGCAATTACATCACAAAATTTCTATATTTAGTAATTTAACAGCAATCTTAACTGAAAATATTGTCACATGTCAAAGGTTTATTGCAAAAGTATTGAACATGTAACTAAATATAGACAGATATAATCATCTTGCACCAAACTCTAGATACAGGAACCAGAGCTGGTAGCAAGATGGTTTTAAACTTTTCAAACTTATGTATTTTATACAACATTGCCTTACATTTTTCGCAACAATATAATACATTTAAACAGCATAAATAACAAAAAATACTTTGAACATTGCAACACCTTCGAACAAAAAATATATAAAATGTGTATAATTTCAATGCACTAACAACTCACACAAATTCCAATTATTTACGATACCCCCCTCCCCCCCTGCTGTTTTATTCAAAAGGTTCTTAGCCTGCTAATTTTCAGGGCTTGCTTCAGGACTGCACTACTATCTTTCTAAAAATCTAAGAACATAGAATTTGACATTGTGCTCAATAAAGCTTTTCTGCAAATCAAAGAATCTTGGGAATTAATCAATGAACTAAACATCGCTCACCTGGATACCATTGGCTATAATACAAGGTCTTCAATAGCAGAAATGGTCAATTCAGACTCGGTACCTATACATGTATCTGTATAAGCCCATAACCTGCTGAATTTCTAAAATGGATGTGCCCATCTTTAAATTTTGACTGTACCATTAATTATTCAAAGGGGTGCTCAATGAAAAAGTAAATTGGAGAGAGGAGTATGTACATCATAATTTGACTAAACAGATGAGCAGGCTGATATGAAATGTTCTGCAGCTGTCGCAAAGCAAGAATTACTCTACATTCTGGATAGGAATTAAGAGGTAAAGTTGATCTTATCCCCTAGGACATTAGCCCCTTCGCTAAATTTTTCAGAGGACTTTAGCCCATTTATAGTTTTTCAAAATGGCATAATTATTGGCCCCTTCATTTATTTATCTTTCTATATGCATCTACATAACAATTATTTCTAATTCTTGGTCAAAATTAATAAATTCAACAAAAAACTTTCAATTTCAACTTAATCATGATATTCAATCAAATTTTAAACTTTGATGACTAAAGGGGCTAATGGACGCCTTTGCAAAATAATGAAGAGGCGAATGTTCTCCTGTTCAAATTTGAGCTAACGGGATTATGTCTTGCATTCAAATTAAGAAACTACTAGATTTACCTCTTTCCCTGCACTGTTTGTTTATCAGTCTAGATTTTCAGTCAGCATCCCTTGGAATAACTAATGAGACGGTCCAAATCGACAAGTCTATTTTAAGAAATTTAGCAGAGAATGGCTGAAGTGGCCACTGTTGCTGAATCCTAAATCTGGCTGGTTGTCACAGGTTACAGTGTCACAGGTTACACTGTACATCTATACTACAGTTATGTAACAGCATCTTTATCTCTCAATCTGAGTAGTAGATCAGTGCTTACTACAATACATGTATTACTGAATGCATAGCATGTTTATATACTCCATGTGCCGAAAATTAGTAGTGATAAAGAGAGCTGTCATCTTTACACATGTAAACTGAACTGTTTTGAGTTCTACAAGTTCATATAAGTCAATTTATAATCTAACATTCCATGTAAACGATCTTGACAGTCGGTGATATGGTAGTTATGTGATAATTAAACATCATTTGGAGCTCACACTAATAATTATTTTAAAACTGATCTAGTATAGAAACACCTTTTCTGATAGTTTCACAGTAAGTATACAGTTTAGCAGTTTCTTTAACATAATGTTCATAAGTTAATAAACTGTATAGAGAAAGGTAAAAGGATTAAATATCATCTTTCTTTTTAATCTTGAAACAGTGTTCAATGGTTGAAAGGTATGCTGAAGATATTCCAGGCTATTTAATTGTGTGTAAACGGATCAGTGTCATTTATCAGTATTCCTGTACACTTGTACAAAACTCTGTAAAACATGACAGCTCTAGTAAGAAATCATAGGCAGAACAATAACAAAACAAGAGCTGTCCCTCCCAAGTGACGAATGCCCCCGAAAGAGGTGCCTCACAGTCTGTGTCCTCTCCATGTGCTCAATAAATGTGCTATGTAATTTTAAAATCCTTCCATGCATGACAGAGTAATCATGCATACAGTATTCCATTACTTTAAACACTAAGTGTGACCTTGACCTTTGAGGTAGGGACTTGGGTCTTGCATGCGACACATCCGCTGATGTGCTAGACATTTGTGCACAGTTATTTTAAAATCCTTCAAAGCATAATAAAGTTATAGTCCGGACACAAATGTATGCATATATACAGGATTCCATTACCTATAAACTCTAAGTGTGACCTGACCTTTGTGGTAGGGATGTGGGTCATGGCGCGACACGTCGTCTTGATGTGCTAGACATTTGTGCCAAATTATTTTAAAATCCTTCAAGGCATGACAAAGTTACAGTCCGGACACGAATGTGTGCATATATGCTATATAGAGGAATCCATTACCTTCAAACTCTAAGTATGACCTTGACCTTTGAGCTAGGGACGTGGGTCTTGCACGCGACACGTCGTCTTGATGTGCTAGACATTTGTGCCAAGTTATTTTAAAATCCTTCAAGCATGACGAAGTTACAGTCCGGACACGAATGTGTGCATATATGCTTATATGGAGGAACCATTACCTTCAAACTCTAAGTATGACCTTGACCTTGAGCTAGGGACGTGGGTCTTGCACGCGACGGGTCGCGTGATGTGCTAGACATGTGGCCTAGTATTTTAAAATCCTTCAATGCATGACAAAGTTACAGTCCGGACACGAATGTGTGCATATATGGGGGATTCCATAACCTTCATACTCCAAGTGTGACCTTCACCTTTGAGGTAGGGATGTGGGTCTTGCACGCGCCACGCCATCTTGATGTGCTAGACATGTGTGCCAAGTTATTTTAAAATCCTTCAAGCATGACAAAGTTACAGTCCGGACACGGATTTGTAAGTGGGGGCGGCGCGGACGGACGGACAGACAGGCGGACAGGCGGGGGGTTGTTTTAATATGCCACCCTTGGGGGCATAAAAAAACAAGAACACGGGGCGGTGCGGCTGCCAAAGCAGGTTTAAACAGCGCCTGTAGAAATTGTAGAATTAAAAAAAACAGTCATCTTGACTCCTCCCTATCTTAGTAACAGTGCCCTTGACCCTTGTGCCCAAATTTTTTTTTCGCCACAATTTAAAAACTAAATTTTTTTACATTTTTAGTAACAGTGACCTTGACCCTAGTGACCTTGACCCCCAATTTTTTTTGCTAAAACAATCAAAAAACTAAAAATAAATGAAAATCTATTTTTAGTAACAGTGCCCTTGACCTTGATCCAAGTGACCTTGACCCCAAAATTATTTTTTTTGGTTAAAACAACCTAAAAACTAAAAATAAAAAAAATCTATTTTTAGTAACAGTGACCTTGACCTTGACCCTAGTGACCTTGACCCCGAAAAATTTTTTTGCTTAAAACAATCAAAATACTAAAAATAAATAAAAATCTATTTTAGTAACAGTGACCTTGAGCCAAGTGACCTTGACCAAAAAAATTTTTTGCTTAAAACAATTTAAAAACTAAAAATAAATAAAAATCTATTTTTAGTAACAGTGACCTTGACCTTGACCCTAGGACCTTGACCCGGAAAAATTTTTTTTTGCTTAAAACAATCTAAAAACTAAAAATAAATAAAAATCTATTTTTAGTAACACTGACCTTGACCTTGACCCTAGTGACCTTGACCCCGAATTTTTTTTATTTGCTTAAAACAATCAAAATACTAAAAATAAATAAAAATCTATTTTTAGTAACAGTGACCTTGACCTTGAGCCAAGTGACCTTGACCCACAAAATTTTTTTTTCGCTTTAAACAATCTAAGGGGGGGGGGGGGGGGGGGGTTTGTTTTTTATAACAATCAAAAAACTTAAATTAAATAAAATCTATATTTAGTAACAGTGACCTTGACCTTGAGTCAAGTGACCTTGACCCAAAAATTTTTTTTTTTTGCTTAAAACAATCTAAAAACTAAGAATAAATAAAAATCTATTTTTAGTAACAGTGACCTTGACCTTGACCCTAGTGACCTTGACCCTAGTGACCTTGACCATAGTGAACCAAAGCTTCCTCTCCACGCAAGCTACCTACACACCAAGTTTCATTACAATTGGTCACTCCTAACTCAAGTTATTGAGTGGAAACCATTTTTCTATTTTTAGTAACAGTGCCCTTGACCTTGAACCAAGTGACCCCTAATGCAATCCCAAGCTTCCTCTCTACACAAGCTACCTACACACTGAGTTTGATTGCAATTAGTCACTCCTAACTTGAGTTATTGAGCGGAAACTATTTTTCTATTTTAAGTTACAGTGACCTTGACCTTGACCCTAGTGACCCCAAATGCAATCCCAAGCGGCGTCTCCACGCAAGCTACCTACAGACCAAGTTTCATTGTAATTGGTCACTCCTAACTTGATTTATTGAGCGGAAACCATTTTTCTATTTTTAGTAGCTGTGACCTTGACCCTAGTGACCTTGACCATAGTGAACCAAAGCTTCCTCTCCACGCAAGCTACCTACACACCAAGTTTCATTACAATTGGTCACTCCTAACTCAAGTTATTGAGCGGAAACCATTTTTCTATTTTTAGTAACAGTGACCTTGACCTTGACCCTAGTGACCCCAAATGCAATCCCAAGCGGCGTCTCCACGCAAGCTACCTACACACCAAGTTTCATTGCAATTGGTCACTCCTAACTAAAGTTATCCAACGGAAACCAATGTTTGACGCCCGCCCGCCTGACATACGACATCGCCATTCTATTAAGTAGGTTTTTTGAAAAAACCTGCTTAAAAATAATTAAAGACTGGAAAATCCTGTAAAGATGTCCCCGTTGATCAACCGGGTATGTTTATTTCCTTAATGAGATTTCCTACAGTCAAGCCCTATGTGTCTGACCTGAATAATACTAGGTATAAAACAAGAAGGTTCTCAATGCACATCTGCAGCTTTAAGTGTAACTGTAATAAATCTGAAAGCTATGTAATTTTAATACAAATTTATTTCAGTTTGATTATGAAGAAATCTTCCCTAGATTATTGAAATGCTTTTGAACACTCATTCCAGATGTCATCGTTCTCGTATGAAACAGTCAGCAAGTTTTTCATCACGGCTGCCAATTTACTGCATGACAGTACAGCTGGGTGGTCTGATGCTTGTGTGGTAACAGTGTCTTTGCCCAAGTACACAAATTATTCTCCAGCTGGGA
The DNA here is from genome assembly GCA_022818135.1 of Saxidomus purpurata. NCBI lineage: Eukaryota > Metazoa > Mollusca > Bivalvia > Venerida > Veneridae > Saxidomus > Saxidomus purpurata. The sequence goes on along the minus strand of JAFMSR010000002.1, from coordinate 7,935,657 downwards.
TTCAAACCCAGGAGCAACAAAGCCATCAGTGAATGCCCTAACCACTGAGTTAGCCAGGCCCACTATTTTAGCACTTGTAAGTTCTAGCACTCCAATTAACCTCTGTCCAATTAAAATATAATAGGATGATAATAAATAAGCACTCTTTGAATATTTCTCATTCTGCTATTAACTTCAATGCTTACATAATGGCTGATACCAAATGAGCTCTTATGATTCACTCACATTAATGTTGTCCCAAGTTTCATGAAAGTCTTTCAAGGGGTTTAGGAGATATCAATCAGACATGACACCAACAGACCCATCAACCAACAAGCTCACTCCTATATACATATACTCCCCAAAACTGTGATAGTATAATGAAGCCAAAGTAGCAATACAAATAATAATTATGTGATTCAATGCACAACATTTCTCTCTAGGCTTCATGTTCTAGACAAACACTCAAGTTGCAGTAGAGTTTACAATGCAGAGGAGAAATCAGACTGTGGAACATCTCCAGTGGCAGCATCGACTTCAGCACCAGGCATAAGAATTGGAATAACAAGATCATCCATGTTGGGCATCACTAATACATGCTGGAAAACAACATGCAATGTTATGTCATTGGATAAAAGCAGCAAAAAGGCAAGTTACTGGATAAAAGCAGTTAAAGTTCACTACATGAACATGTATTGGGACTTTCTGTTACAAATTACTTGTACTGGGTATTTATGATGATCATGCAGTTATTAAATCTAAAATTATGATTTTGAAATGAAAGACACAAATAAGAGGAACAAAATGGCCCTATACTGCTCACCTGTGTCAATAGAATATCTAGAACACATTGACAGTCCTCTCATATTTACATCTACATGTACATACCACAGTATTTCTTATTAGCACCCACATGCCATTGGGGTGTTGCAAAATTCAAAAGGGGGCGCTTAGACGATGGACAGACTTATATACAGACAGCTTATAATCTTTGATCACAATAGTCCTCTTTTGAGCAGTTTTTGATCGGCTGAGCTAAACAAGAGCTGTCCCTCATAAGGAGGGGTCTCACAGTCTTTGACCTAGACCATCAAGGAGTGGACCCCGGTACTTGCGCATGACACTTCATCTCTGAATATTTGTTCAAATTCATTTAAAAATCTTTCAATGTATTACAGAGTTACAATCTGGACATGAACATGTACATTTATACAGGATTCTAAACTGTCTGGTCTCTAATTGTGACCTTGACCTTCAAAGTTAGGACATGGGACTTGCACATGACTTATCATCTCCATGTACTCAACAATTGTGCCATGTAATTTTACCATTCTTCCATGCATGACAGAATTACCATGTATACAGGATTTCATGACCTTTAAACTCTAAGTGTGACCTTAACCTTTGAGTAAGTTGAATAGGTCTTGCACACAATTCATCTTCTTGGTGTGCTGAACATTTGTGCCAAGTTATTTTAAAATCCTTCAATGCATTATAGAGTTACAATCCGGACACAAATGTACCGTATGCATATACACAGGATTCCATTACTTGCAAACTCTTACGTGTGACCTTGACCTTTGAGGTAGGCATGTTGGTGTTGCAAGAGGCATGTTGTGTTGAAGATTTGTGCCATATCAATGGAAAATCCCTTCACCCATGACAAAGTTACAGCCTGGACACACACAAAAACAAGAGGGCCAAGATGGCCCTATATCGCTCACCTTGGTACAAGTCCACTTGCCTAGTGGAAGATCACTAGATAATGTTATATACCAAATAGGTTTTCCTATATACGCCTTTGTAAAACAAGTGACACCCTCCCCCCCAACGGGCAAGGTCAATTTTGACCCCAGGGGCATAATTTGAACAAACTTTGAAGAGGTCTACTAGGCAATGCTACATGCCAAATATCTAAGCTCTAGGCCTTGTGGTTTCAGAGAAGAAGATTTTTAAACTTTTTCCTATATAAGCCTATGTTAAACTAAGTGACCCCGTGCAGGGGTCAATTTTGACCCGGGGTAATAATTTGAACAATCTTGGTAGAGGTCCACTAGCCAATGCTACATGCCAAATATCTAAGCTCTAGGCCTTGTGGTTTCAGAGAAGAAGATTTTTAAAGTTTTTCCTAAATATGCCTATGCAAAACTAAGTGACCCCCTGTGTGGGGTCAATTTTGATCCGGAGGTCATAATTTGAACAATCTTGGTAGAGGTCCACTAGCCAATGCTACATGCTAAATATCTAAGCTCCAGACCTTGTGGTTTCAGAGAAGAAGATTTTTAAAGTTTTTCCTATATAAGCCTATGCAAAACTAAGTGACCACCCCGTAGGGTCTTGGCCAATTTTGACCCGGGGATCATAATTTGAACAATCTTGGTAGAGATCCACTAGACAATGCTACATGCCAAATATCTTAGCTCTAGGCCTTGTGGTTTCAGAGAAGAAGATTTTTAAAGTTTTTCCTATATATGCCTATGCAAAAACTAAGGGCCCACCCGCAAGGGTCAATTTTGACTCGGGGTCATAATTTGAACAATCTTGGTAGAGGTCCACTAGACAATGCTACATGCCAAATATCTAAGCTCTAGGCCTTGTGGTTTCAGAGGAGAAGATTTTAAAAGATTTTCCTATTTGTTGCCATAGCAACCAGAGTTCTGCATGGAATGGAATTCTTTGAACAATTTTGGTAGAGCTTCATGCAAGGAACATTCCTGCATAGTTTTATCAACATTGGCCTAGAGGTTTCAGAGGAGATGTCATTTGAATCAAAATGTTGACGGCCGACGGACAACGGCCGACGGACAATCATCGATCAGAAAAGCTCACCCTGGCGTAGCCAGGTGAGCTAAAAAAGAGAATGGACAGACGGTG